>CM040242.1:73125346-73404061 GCA_022545495.1 Chrysanthemum lavandulifolium | reverse complement strand
AAATATAGGCATGGGGTGCCTCCATGAAGCGCTTGTTTTTGTTCGAGTCACGCTTGACTCCACCCTTATTTACTAAGTAAAAGGGTGTTCATCCCCTCACTTGAAATCAAGTGCGGGTGAAAACAGCAATAAACACCATGAGGGTGTCAATTTGCTATGGGATCGGGAAATGATAAATTATGATCATACCTGAAAGGAGATGTCATTTCCCTCCACACCTTACCCGTTTTAGTTGATGGCACTAATGATTGGTTCACCTCGTGATGTGGTTGATCAATTGGCTCGTATGTCTCCTCGTTAATCACTGAAGTGTCCAAGATCTTGTCCTCTAATTCCTTTGCAAGATCAACTAAAATTGGTTCAGCAGCCGGAGCTACATAGCCATCATCGGGTGGTGCGACAAGCAAAGTTTGTGAGGTCAAGGGTTGCGCAATTTCATCCATGTTTTCAGCAACCTGTATAGGGAAACTAGTATGATTGTTAGTAATAAAAGAAGAGTTAGAAGTGTTACCATTTTGCGTTGTAGTTGATTTCACATTAGCTTGTGGCATTGCTTCATCATCTTGTAAGCTCCATGCTTCCATCTTCTTCAATTGATCATTGCTTGTTTCTTTATTTCTCATAACCTTCAAACGTCTTGGAAATGGGATAGGTGATACATAAGGTATGATATAAGGTAAATCACCAAGAACCGGCTCGTTTTTTACTTCTTTCATCTTTCCCACCGTTGCTTTGATAGTTCCAACCGCATTCTTTTTACTTTCCAGGACCTTTTGGTTTAATTCTTCAAGATTAGCCTCCAAACTTTTCCTCTTAGCGTCAAGCTTCTTTAAATTCAGGTTTGCTCCCTCCTTGAATTCCCTAATCATTTCGTCATTTGAGTCGTGCATCCTTTTTAAATTATCCGAGAATTTATTGATGGCTTCCTCCAATGACTCAATATACATGACCTTCTCATATTCTTTGCGTTCTTCTTGGAGAGAATACTTTTGTATAGCATGAATGTTATCCTTAACCATATTCATATCACATCCAAGTCTATCAAGCTGCTTGGTGATGTCGCCAATGTCATCCACGCCTTTGCTACTTGCCACCCAAGTGGTTGCTCCATCATACCAATTTCGTGAATGGTCAGCCATCTGTTCAATTGATCTAAGGGCTTGTGCAGGTGGCATTGTAGGGATAGGTCCTTGAGAGTCGAGCATTTGGCGAGGCCGGATGTTAAACCTTTGTAGAAAATAAGGACCATCGATGGTTCTTGATATCATCGTTGGGCATCGTAAGAAGGTCATTATATCTTTCCCAAGCTTCATCTAGCGTTTCATCCATCTTCTGTCTGAATCTCCTTATTTCTTCCATCTTCTTGGCAATCCTTGAAGGAGGACAATATCTCCGAATGAACGCTTTCATCAAAAGATTCCATGTATTGATCGACCCAGCAGGAAGCATCTTCATCCATCTTTTGGCTGCACCAGTGAGTGTAATTGGGAACACTCTAAGCATTAATGCATCTTGAGTGACTCCTGGAGTATGGAAAAGATTTGCGATCTCTAATACTCTTCGCACGTGAAGGTAGGCATCTTCATCATTAGTTCCCGCGAAAAGCTTTTGTCTAAGTTCCCTCATGAACAGGCAGTTGATCTCAAACTCGATGTCATCATTAAACTCGGGATATACGATGCTCGATCTTTGGTTAACTTGAGTCAAAGCAATATATTCTTCCATAGTGAGCATGTCAAAACCTGAATCTTCCATATCCTGAAATATCAAAAACAAACAAAAACATAAAAGAAAACTAAAAACAAAAATAAAATAAAAGAAAAGAAAAACTTAAATTAAAATCCTAAATAGCTCCCCGGCAGCGGCGCCAAAAACTTGATGCGGGTTTTACTGACCAGGTTTTAATATTTATATAGTCTCGTTATACCTATGTTCTACCCTAATGCACTAACCGACAGTGTACCCGGTCGTGTGTTGTGTAGTATTCGGTAAAACCGAGGTCGTCCCAAGAGCTACAAGGATCGGAAATTAACTTAAGTCTATGTCACGATTTTAAGATGGTTTTGATATTGATTTATGTTAGGTCACTAGTTTTACAACACAAGCTTACAAGAAGGAGATAAAGGCGATTGAACAAGTAAACCAAACACACACACACGTTATGATAAGAACGGTTACGCGTAAGATGTGAATGAAAGAAATAACTTGAACAACCAACCCTCAAGTGAGGGTTATTACATAGTATTTATAGGCAAGGAGCTAGGGCAACACTCCTACTCATTCCCTTTTCCTTATTGGACATGGGCCTAAGCTTATGGGCCTTCTACATAAGCTTGACCTTAAACAAACATAAAGGCCATAATAAACTACCTATTACATATAAGAAACTAACACTTGATTTAAGGTTTAGGAGTAATTCCAACAATCTCCCCCTCAAGTGTTGGTGATGAAAAATGGTGAAGGCGTTGATGTAATAGTAGCTTTGACGTCTTCTGACATTCTTCTTTCTTGTGAGAAGAATTGCCTTGATTCGAACAATCTCCCGATATAGAGATAGTTTTCTTTGAGCAGTTATGCTTTGACGTCATCTTTAACTTTGTTCTTTGATCATTGTTCTTTGTGATGAAAGTGATAGTATGTTGTTGTGCGCATCAAGTGCGCCTCAGTGCCTTGTTTGCTCTGTGTCTCCGTCATTCTTCAACATGCTCACACGCTCTTTGACGTTGGAATTCGATCTTGATGAAGTTCTTTAAGTCTTTAACTTTGTAGATTCTTTGATTTGACGAAGAATCATTACATTGTTGTGTTGCTTTTGGATAGAACTTCCATTAGTGATGATGTTGGCGTGAGCATGAGAAGAATCTGCACGATCATCCCGCTCCGGAGCTTCCATAAGAAGAAAACATTTAAAATGGTTAGTAATAAGCGGATTAAGCACTTACAAGTTTGAACTTCAAGAGTGTTATGACATAGTGTGAAAACACAACTCTAATTCTCACAAAGGCCGTTCTCGAACTGAGTCCCACAAGTGAGATAACGCGATGTGCCAAGTACATCTGATTCGGATAGTCGCGAGGTACACGAAGCATCACCTCACGACCGTAGACCGTTTGAGACACACTAAGCGTAATCCACGGGGAGTTACCGGTGACTGCTGTGTCGGGCTGTTTGATGTTGACCTGGCGGGATTTTCCATTCAATCACCGAGGATCACGGTTGTGAACCTCTTATAAATGTTCTCGACAGTTGCTAAGATCCATGAAGGACTCGATAACGTACCACGATGTTCTTATTGTTGAACATCGGTGATGAAATGTCAAGTGTACCTAAGAGATCTTTTGATGAATCTCGTGGCTCTAGACTCAATAGTGCATTTTAGTTTTCACGATCGGAGACTAGGAGAGGGTCTCCTTCTTCAATACCAATGATCTCTAAGAAAGCCAATAGTTTATGTAGGGTTCCTGTGAGAATGAAACAAGCTTACGTGAGAGAAACTTGAGTGGTTAAGAAGGTTTAGTGCATGCGTCCTTTGGGTCCATGACGACTTTAATCTTCAATACCGGCATCACTAAGTGACAACCAATAGCATATGAATTGAACCCGATGTATGCCCCTAAGTTGAATAATTTGGAGGGCTATTTCTTTTCACCCTTTCTTTGCATTTCTTTTAATTCTTCAACTCCTTCTTTCTCCGATTCTCATTTCTCCTTTTTATCATCGTACCTAAGGACTTCTAAGTACTAACTATTTGTGATGTCCTTGGGTAGATCCCTCCGACTACAGTGGATCATAGGGCGGTTATTCCTAACCTTAGTCACCTTATCACTCCATGACTAACCTATGTTGCCATAAAACCAATTTTCAAGAAAATCTCTCAAAGGGTTTGTAAATGAAAAACATGTTTGAACCATTGTAGAGTTTTATCTTTTAGCGTAAATACTCCCCTCCATGTGCTTTAGAGTTTTGACGAAATCAGCCTGTGTGGGAAGAGCGCACTTTTGAATTGATCAACTCAAGATAGACAATCCCATGAGACACGGTTCGTTGCATAGTTAAAGAGTTACATTGTCGACTTTTAGTTGACAACTAGCTCTAATAACTACCTTGAAGGTGTAGACAAACCTCGAAGGTTGTCATACCCGTCGAGTTCATGTCTACCAAGAGTTTCTCGAATGGTACTTTCTACTTGGACAAGTCCTTTGCGAGACACGTTTACATTACTAGCGAACTAGCTTGAAATTATTACCCATCCAGGACAAGTCTTTTCGAGTTACTAACAGTTTAGTACCGTCAATTCGTTGGTTAAGTCTATTACATAAAGATTCATTTGTATTTACATAACATATTTCTTATCACATAATTTTCTCCCCTCAAAAATGGCATATAAAATGTTATTTTTGAAAAGTTGAAATAAATATGACCATTTTAAGTGTTGGGAAGAAGACCACTATGAACAATTTGTGAACAAAGTTTTAATTCAAATACTCCCCTCAACAAGTGATATAAGCGGTTGAGATTTTGAAAATCATACGGAAGTACTTGACCTTTTGAGCAAAACCTTGAAAAATGAAAGGTTTGATAGGTTTTACTCAAAAGTAAGAAGCTTTAACTTCTTTTATAAGGATTGTGGCAATCAAGCGTACCACGGGTCCTTTCTTGACAATTACGGGTTGTACCTTTGTAATGTGTGCACAAGCCATAGACATATATAATCACACATCCAAATTTATAATGAAAGAAGCGGTTCAAGGGTACCGGAAGTGCGGTGATGTTGCCGGAGTGCGAGCAGGCGTTGATAGTGGTGATGTTAATCCTGGTGGACCACCAACAAAGCTTTCCAAAGTCTGAGGCGGTCCCTTCTATACAACCTTTCATCAATCATTTTGATGATCCTCCTCACATCCCTTCGATCACGAGAATTCCATCACTTAGGAGACCCAATCTTTTGAAGTATATCCTTCAACCAATAAGCCAATCGTCCTAACCATCTTCAAAGTGTGATCCCCAAACTTGTGAAGATCACTACACCATTAAGCAATTTCGTTGAAGTTCACTGCGTAAACGGCGCCGAATGGTTTCTTGATGAGTGTATATTGTGAGAGCTGGTTGATGTCGGGAAGATCAAGGCGAGGTGGAGTGAAGTTAACACGCAGTGCGATATGATTCAGCTGCGAGTTGGAGATCTTCTACGTTCTTTGATGACTATGCGTCGATGAAGATGAGCGGTGACTTGATGAATTCACGTTGTACTTACATTGAAAATTGCCTCATGCGACCACATACTTTGGCAAGGTACATGTCTTCAATGTCGTTGATAGACAAATTCTCAAAGTCGACTTGAGAGAATGCATAATCCCGTTCATCTTTCCTTTTGACCACAATCTTCTTGAGAAAAGTGTAGTCCCATTTGGTGAAAGATCAGCGTGTATGATGGCAACGATATCTTTAATCTTGAACAACGCATGTTGTGACTTTTGAACTGGCGACACGTAGTAGATTCTTGACATTCGGCCAATGATGAATCCGTACATTGCATCTCGGTCGTATGCTTCCACTTTGTTGGAGAACAAGTGAGTAGCTCTTTCCTCGATGGCTATCACGGGTTTGAGTATATGGCTGCTTGGGAATGGAAGTGTCAAAGATGTAGCGTATTTCCTTGATCCATTGCCACCGTGTAGAAGAATTCCAAGTCTTTGTTGAAGAAATATCTTAATGGAATCCTAGGTTCATCTGGTTGGCGATCGTTGGTAGTGGTTTAGACCGATCGATGTAATATGGAGGTTGTCCCATTTGGTGAAGTCGATGTTTGCTTCGGGTTGAGCAATCCATGTTGTTAGACAAAGCTCTAGCAATGTTTTCAAGGTGATATTCGACCTCGATGGCACTTTACGAGCTATCTTTCCACAGTTGAAAAGCTTCATTCTTGATTCGACTCAACTCGGTTTCGTCATCTTCTTCACATGGAACTATTCTTGCGAGAATCTTAGCATTCTCCAATGTATTACCGTCTACGGATCTTGACCTTCTTGGTGGGGAGTGGAATTGACAAGTGTGAAAACCATTCAAATTCACGTGTTGTATCTTCATCTAGCCATGATACGACGTCGACCCGCAGGCGCCTTCTTCTTCTTTTGTTTTGGCCTAGATGAGGATTACGGTTTCTTAACTTGTTTGGGAGAGGTGGGTTGTTGTAGAGGCTCACGGACTTCTCATCGTCACCACCCGTATACTCAAAGTGATCACCGGTTTTACGAGTCTCGGTGGTAATTGAAAGAATCACGAGGTTTATCGGTAGAAGATGGAGGAGTCCGTTGTGGTGGAGGTTGCATCGAGTCTTGAATAGAGGATGATACATCGAGACTTCTTTGTGCGTTTGGGCTCTTTATCCTTATCCCGATCTTTGTCTTCATCATCTCTTGAGCGTTTGGGCCTAACGACTTCTTCTCGGAATGAGGACTGGGTTGGTATTCGATGAGAGCTTCAAGCAGTTTAACCGTGTGAGGCAAACGTTGCGAGCATGTCGACATTTGCGCAACTAGCCGGTTCACCAATTCATCATCCGAGAAGATTGTAGATTCAACTGGATTGATGCTTAAATTCATCGGAGTTGATTTCATGGCTTGTTTGGCTAGATGTAATAGATTTGGATACGGTTATGCGTTATACATCTCCTTTGTCGGTTTGAACGACCTCCATAAGGAACCTGGTGAGTGTATCCTTTGATCATTTCGTCCATTTTCCCTTGAAGATCATCTTTCATGAGCTTACGGACATACTCTTTTCATCTTGCATCTTGTCGAGATCATCATGAATATACTTTATCGATCGACATAGAAATTCATCTTCCTTTGGAGGATGTCTTTCTTCGACTTGTTTGACAACATTCCCAATTCTTTTATGAGCATGAGATATCCAAGATCGAGTTGGCTTCTTCAACGATTTGGATGTTGATTTGGTTGATCTTTTAGATGGTGGTGGTGAGGTGAGATGATGAATATGATGAGGAGGAGACATGAGGAGGCTCGAGTCCTTTGGAGGTGCGAAGTATCCTCCTTGGAGCAGTTGGATGTTGAGAAGATAATCATCATAATTCTCCTCGTTATCTTGTCCAGTTTAGCCTTTTCTTCCGTCGAGCCTTAGCTTCTTCATCGCCTTTACTTTCTCGGTCTTATCCTTTTCGGTTCCTCAATGTTATAATCGATGACTCCTCCACAGCGTTTGTTGTTGCACAAGATTGGTGGCACCAGCTCCTTATCGGGTTGATTAACCGCATCGGGAGTTGGTTTAGAGTGGCGAGAACCACTTGATCCTCCGGGGCCACCCATTTGGTCTTTTGCAAATTCTTGACTTTTGAAGGTGTCTAACTAATTTAAACTTCTTCTGTATGAAGTATCCAGTTGCTCTTCATCTTCATCTCGAGCTTTCTTCATAAGGCACAAATGCAGAGTCTTCCTTTTCCATGTTCATTTGGAGGGCCGGGAGGTTTAGATACCGTTGTGGTTTCATCTTGTTGAGCTTGAATAGAAAGTCTCTTCGATGCGGTACCTTCGAGTCCTCGTCAATTAGCTTTCTCTGCGGTTCGGTTTTAGGTGCGGAATGGGAACAACTTCCTTAGAAGGAATAGTCTTTTACGAGGAGGATTCCTCTTGGGAAACTTCCTTTGACTTATAGTACTTGCATCACTTCACCTTGCCTCTTACGGTTCTCCTTATAGGTGTTCGAAGACTTTTCATCGAGATGACCAACTTTGCCTTCTCTTACTGCTACTAGATACCTTTTGTATGTCTCGAGCTTTTGATTTCATTAGACGAAGGTGATCGGGTAATACAACACCTGTTTCTTTGTTGTGATTCCTTGATTACGTGATAGGGTAGGTTCGATCAACATATCGTGATTATGCGGGTCATTGAGCCTTTGTGGAATATTGGGATGAAGTCCAAGTGCTCTCTGGATCAACAATTTTGTGTATCGACATAGAAATCTTTGATCCAAGTTTCTTGTGAAATGACATCATGTCTTCCATATGATGCTTCAATTTCGATGTCCTTTTGTTGATTAATGACCGAAGATTTGTAGTTCCATGAGCTTGGGATGCTCATAGCCACTATCACGACCGAGGCCGATTTGGTGATGATGATGTAGAGGGTTCTCCACGGTTGAGGAATGTTCTTAAGCTCCATATGAGAATGCTTAGAGATAATTCTGAAGCTTCATCATAGCCAATATCAAGCAAGAATTGTAGAACTGTCTCCTCGATGGGTGTGGCAAAGAAGTCGGTTGGCTCGATTTGGGAATGAGAAGAACGACCCGTAAGTCCGCATGAGTGATGGTGACTTGTTTGTGATTGAGAGTTCTGATCCTTGCACTTTGACCCTTGATCCTTTGCATTGAATTCGAATTGTTGCATGTAGATCTACAGTGCAAGATGGCAGTGTGAGAGCATGTTGGTATGGATGATTCTTGAGAATATCCACAACAATGAGACAAGAATATTTTGAGCATGTGAGGGTTTCAAAGTCAACCCTAAGGTTGTTCTTTCCAATCTTTTAGGATAGCCATTAGGGTAGATGTCGACAATTGTGAGAACTTACGGTGCATCCACATTCATTTGACTGACCATGTCGTGATGCGAAATAACATTAGCCAATGTAACCAACATATCGAAAGACATAATGTTAGTCAACGAAGGTTTTATTGTCTAATTATTGAATATCTGATGTCAAAGATTGTTCTGAGTCCAAAGTCACTTGATGTTCAATATTCCAATGTCGTCGTGATAAGTTTCGTGAGTTAGTTAACTTTAAGTTTTAAAGTTTATTTTATCACTTATTTAACACAACATATTAAGCGATTAAGTTTATTAGTGACATTATTGGTTTCGTGATGATATGATTAGTTTATTTACAAGTTTGTGCACGTAACAATTCAAAATTAAGGTCAATCCGAGCTTAGGTGTAGACATGATAAAGTTCTGCAGCAGCAGGGTGGTATCGGCGTGAGGCGCAAGCTTATCGTGGGATCACTTACTTACAGCGTAATAAATGTTCAGCGTGGGAGAAGGGACCTTAAGCGTGGAGAGCTTCGGCGTGGCGTATAAAAACCTTACGCGTAAGGCTTACTCGTGAAGTAGACCTTATGCGTGGGGTTCTTGTTCGCATATCCTTCACGGGATACGCGTGGTCCCATTGTAGAACCTTACGCGTAGCGATTCTGCGTAAAATTTCTCTTACGCGTAACTTTCTACGAAGGTGATCCTTATCGTGAGTAACAAGGACCTTGATTACGAGTTTTACGGTAGCAAGCACGAAACAAAATCATCATATCATCAATCTTAACATGTATAGTCAATTTAAACACGGATCATGGCATGAAAGCAAGTTAAGCGATTCTGGCGTGAAAGTCATCTGCGTAAGTCAAAACCTAGGGTTCATGAATTACGCATACGATTTCTAGCCATAGTATATGCACCAAAGTTTTTCGGGAGTTCTAAGAAGCATATTGAGTATGTTTATCCAAGTTTTAACATCAAAAATGTCAAGAATCAAAAATACCCAACCCGTATGAACATAAACCCTAACTTCCTATTGACGATTTATTTGAGTTTCTGGGTAAAATCTGAGTTTATTGATGTTCAATTCAACTTGAATGGCACCTCATACAACAATCTTTATCACCAAAAACATTCTCATTTGAAAATACCCAAAACAACTCAAGAACCTAATTTTGAAAATGAGTCAATTCGTGTTTACGGGTGGATTTTGAGGATAAAGAAGTATCATTGAAGTTATTTAAACATTTTGGCACACTCGTTTTAACCACAAACACACACCAATGATTGTGTGTTCTTAGCTTCGCGTAAGCCACAAAAGTCACAATATCTCATGATTGGACAGTTGGATTCATGAAAGATTTAAAACCTTTGTTTAAAACTTGTTATAAACACAAAACACTTACAAATTGATAATCCAAAACACAGTTTCTTGAATGATTCTTAGGCGTAGGATGTTTTTAGGTGTTAGTAATAAATGTGAAGAATAAGTTAGGTGGAGATGTTTTATTAAAATGACTTTGAGATTTTGGCGCTTTAGTCCTCCACTTTTCCTTTTCATCCACGCCATTTAACTTCCATTTTGGTTATCAAACAAAGATTTTAAGAAAGAAACTTGACGACACTCCCCTCGACTTAAGAAAATAATGAAAGGTTATAAATTTTAGTCCGAGGTGTCATTGAATCGAAAAATTTGCCACCATTGATAAAAGAAACAACCGGGATAAGATAACATGCAAGTACATGGATGTATTGAAGCAGTTAAGTGATTATTTTCTCCCCTCAACACTTGATCGGAAAAATCTTGAATTTTGAAAGATGAAAGTGTTGTGAAAAAATGTACTTGCCATGTTGAAAGAAAAATAGATTAGAAGAATATTTTTGATGTTTTATCGGGTTTTATATTTTGTATTTTATTTTTGAAAATTATTTAAAAAGAGATTTTGGTGTTTGACGGGTTTTTAAGACTGTTTTAGGAGGTCATCCAATTCCTCTTGAGTCAAACACCTCATACTAATCCGGTGGACCAACTCATTAAACCTAGCGGGAGGCAAGGCTTTGGTGAGAAGATGCGCCAATTGGTATTCTCAGACCCACAGTATAATTCAACGATTACCATGTTCCACGTGGTCCTTGATGAAATGATAGCGTGGATCGATGTGCTTTGATTTCAGTGTTGAGCCGGGTTGCGAGATCTCAATGGCACTCCGATTGTCATGATGCAAGGATTACATCAAATCGTAACCATAGTCTTTGAGTTGTGTTCTCATCCATATGACTTGAGCACAACACGCGGACATGGCTACATATTACTGCTTCGGTTGATGACGATGATGTACAATCCTCGCTTCTTTGATTGCCGGGACACGGTTTATCACCAAGAAATTGTAGTGCTCTGAAGTACTTTTCTTGAGTCTAAGCATCCTGCGTGGTCGTCGTCTGGCGATTAGTTCAAAACCGAATCCTTCGGATACGGATCCCCAGTTAATGGTTCCTTGATGTATCGAAGGATTCTTTTAGCCTCGAGAGGTGGGTTTCGATTGGTCGCGATCGATAGCGGGATCAAAGATAAGCGGCAAAGACAATATCAGTCGCTGGTATTAGATACATGAGACCCAATAATACTTGGTATTTGGTAGGGTCCACTAATTTCCCATGTAAATCGTCTAGCTTCTTGGTATGAGTCATTGGTGTGGCATAAGTATCACGGTTTTTCATTCCAAATTTGTTTAACAATTCAAGGGCATATTTGGGTGACTCAAGAAAATACCACGGGGTGATTGATGAACTTGTAATCCTAGAAAGAGCGTAAGTTCACCCATCATGGACATTTCAAAATTTTCTTCATTAGTTTTGCAAAAGCGATTGAAAACTTTTATGTGTAGACCCAAAAATGATGTCATCCACGTAAATTTGAACAATTAAGATATGTGCCCGTGATATTATATAAAAGAGTTGGGTCAACCGAACCTTTGGTGAAATTATTAGCAATGAGGAAAGATGATAGCTTATCGTACCATGCAGGGGCTTGTTTGAGACCATAAAGAGCTTTGTTAAGTTTGTAGACATGGTTCGGGAACTCAAGATCAACGAATCCTTCCGGTTGGTGACATAAACCGTTTCTTTCGGTTGTCCGTTGAGAAGCAGGTTTGACATCCATCGAAGACCGTCATATTCATATGAGCATGACGAGAAATATCGAACGACCTCAAGGCGAGCAACGGAGCAAAAGATTATTCAAAGTCTATTCCTCTTCACGACGATAACCCTTAGCAACTAGGCGTGACTTGTTTCGGATTACATTCCTTGACATCAATTTGTTTTCCAAATCCATTTGATACCAATGACGTAGACCCTGTTGGTCTTTCAACGATTCCATACTTCATGACGTTTAAATTGGTTGAGTTCTTCTTGCATGGATTCAATCCATTGTCTTTGTCATTGCATCTTTAATGTTTTAGGCTCAGTTAGCGGGGCGGTGAGTGCATAAATGCAATGTTCACCATCGTGTGAAGACGTTGTCTCGTAACGGTGGTTGATTCGGTTGCCAATAATATTTTCGAGAGGATGGTCTTTTGTCCATCGATGTGTAGAGGTTGATGTTGGTATACATTGTGTAGATTCCGAGGATTCAAATGGTTTGTTGAAGATTCGCGACATCCGTGCAAAGACTCATTAGCAAACAGGTTAAAGAACGATTTGGATCAAAATCTGCGGTGGGGTACTTCATTAAGAATATCATCACCGATTCATCATTGTTGGAAGCGGTGTGTTCAACTATTGTGGTGGAGTCAATTGGTGGTGCTTCTTCAACAAGAGTTGTTGTAGCGAGTGTATCGGTATAGGAATATTATCGGGTTGAGCGGTGAAGCAGCGGATACACCGGAGCACGTTCATCAATATAAATCCGAACGATGGAGCAAATAACCTTTCCATTTGTTGTGAGTGGTGGGGGCTTTGTTCGGTGATGATGGGGTTTGAGGAAGTTTAAGCGGTTGTGACCGGGTTCTAAGTTGTTATACTCGAAGCCATTTCCGTGAGTTCATCAAAATGAGCATGAATCGTTTCCATCACTGTTTTGTCTGACGATTCGGATCCGGTAACCTTTAGAATTCTCAAATATCCAATAAAGACTCCAATGTCGACTTTGGCTTTGAGCTTTCCAAAATCATCACGGTCATTATTCGGATAGCAAAGGGATCCAAATACATGAAAGTGTTTGAGATTCGGTTTATGGTTGTGGACAAGCTCGAAAGGTGTTTTGTTGTGGCGTTTGTGATCATAGAACGGTTTTGAGTATAGCATGCGATGAATCGACTTATGCCCACAAGTAATCTGAAGTTTAGCATTGATTAACATTGTTCTTGCGACTTCCACTAACGTTCGGTTTTGTCTTTCAACAACTCCGTTTTGTTCGGGTGTACGTGCAATAGATGTTTGATCTTTGAATTCCACTTTCTCATAAAAGTCACGAAGGGTTTGGTTAACAAATTCGGTTCCTTTGTGCATTCTTATTTGTCCGACGGTGTTCCGGGCTGAACTTGAATTTTCGTGAGAAGGTGATGATCATTTGTGGAGCTTGGTCTTTGCTTGAAGAAAGTAGACCCAAGTCCATCATGAGTAGTCATCAACAATTACTAAGATGTAGTGTTTGCCATTGATCGTTTGCAGCGCATCGGACCACATAAATCCATGTGAAGAAGATGAAGCACATCTTTGAGAGTCGTGTTCCACCTTTGAAGGAAAATAAGCACGAGTGCTTTTCCCTTGTTCACAGGTGAGCAAAGGTGATCTTTTGAATACCGGAATCATGGGAGACCTTCTACTAGTTTGTGTCGAGCAAGGTTGGTGATGGTTTGAAAGTTTAGATGTGAGAGCAGCGGTGCCATAGCCAGAGTTTTGTTGATGTTTCCTTTGAAAGTAAGCGGATGGGAGATGAAGCAACCATGTCTTGCATAGAGATAGTGTAAAGACTAGAATTACGCGAGCCGGACAAAGGTCATTTCCTTGTAGATCACGAATGAAACAAGTTTTCTCCACGAAAGCAACCTCCAAATCTCCATCACAAAGCCGACCTCACGAAAGCAGTTGTGACCGGGCCTTCCACATAGTAAACCACCTAATTTCGATGTTCCCATTGATATAGTCTCCGTAGCCCATGATAGGCTGCAGTGATCATTCCGAATCGGACAGATGCCAATGAACTTTGCAATAAAGTTTGATAACGAGTTTAAGGTTGCTGTCATGTGTCGGGAACATCCACTATCGACAATCGAGAGAATGATCTGTATCACTGCATTACACAGACGACATAGATGGAATAGAAGTAGATGTGGAACACGAAATGTTAGATGGTTCCTGAGCGATGATAGTGAACATACACATTAATAACTTTAGGCATCCATTTAAATCCTAATGTGTTATATATCCATTTCGCCATCTATAACTCTTTGTTTGCTTTAGTCTTTGTAAATGCACTAGGTGGTACTACATTCTTAGGAGGTGGCTGAGCTACGAGGATAGCAATGCTTGCCTTAGAATCTAAAGAAGGCGGTCTACCAAGTCGACTTAGAATGATTATTGGGCCTAGAGGTATTCCGATTCTTAGGATTACGTAAGCGAGAGATTATAGCTTTAGCAACACATTTGTCATGACAATCGAATTCATACTTTTACGACAAATAACACAAGGTGCATCGATGAATATCAAAAGTACTTAAAGGTTTAGCATTCGTTACATCACTATTTCTATTACATTTTCCGACGCAATATCTATAGTGGAAGCAACGTGAGTCTTATTCATAGTCCTAGGGTGTTCTTCTACTTTAGCATTCCTTATTGATCTTTTCTTAGGTCACAACTTCCTATTCTTGATTGAGTGCTCCTAGGTCGTGAAGTGCGGACGTTTGGAAAAGACGCAACTATTCTGTTTGATAGAAGGAAGCACGTTAGCAACTTGTGATTTGGCGGTAGGGATTCTAGGTGCACGATTACTAAGTGTTCTTGGTGCTAATCTACGAATGATGGTTGGCGGAAGTTGTTCATACTTTCCTAACATTTCTCTTAACTTAGAGATAGTGTGAATCAAATCTTGATTTTCGAGCGAATATTACCGACCAAAATTCATGACTTCTCTAGTGTGAGCAAGATAGTGATCAAGTTCGTTTGATGCTTCATGACGAGTCTTATTGAGTAAATCAAATATGACACCATATTACATTTAACGTTTACAAGTTCTTGTTCATATTTTGAGATTTGACTTTTCAAAGACACGTTTTGATCATCCAGTTGCTCAAGTTTAGGATCAAAAGATTTTGCACGAATCGAGCGATTTTCTTTTGAAAACCAAGTTGTTGATTGTGAATATCTTTTCACACCAATTAAGGCGACGTTTTGCATTGTAAAGTTAGTTAAGTAATCTTTCATTTTCAACTTTTAAAGACTCGATCCAAGCACATTATCGGTATTCTCAGCAGTTACCACGAGTCAACATTATCGGCAGAGATATAATTAGATGCATGGGCAAAGAATAGAATAACACAACATTATGGATATCATCACGAGATAACATCTTTCAAGAGTCGATCAACATCTTTTCTCAACATTTTCTTTTTACATTTAGTATTAGAAATAGATGTTTGGGTTTTCTCGAAAACGACCTTCATGACTCAAGTTCCTTATGAAAGTCTAGTTCCCAAGACAATGCACAATTTTCAAATTCTTAACATTTGGTAAAAGATTTTTACGAAAAATGTCTCTTTGTTCTCGCTAGAGCGATTGAAAGTGTTGAACTTTGATTTCGAATGATATTCTATCTCATGTTCTAAAGTTTTGAGGTCACCATGAAAATATCAAAATATCTAAGAATTTTGCGATTTTCGGGTTTGAGTTACTTCAGCGATGGAAGGTAAAGGACCATAAATTTGTGCATAATCTGGTTGGGGATTAACATTCGAAGACTCAGGTGTTTTGATGATAACCCTTGGTGTGTTAGAAGAATCCGTTGGTGTGACAAAAGTAACCGGTTTTGAATAATTAAAAGTAAACCAAACACAAGCTTACAACACAAGTTACGTCACTAGTTTTACAACACAAGCTTACAAGAAGGAGATAAAGGCGATTGAACAAGTAAACCAAACACACACACACGTTATGATAAGAACGGTTACGCGTAAGATGTGAATGAAAGAAATAACTTGAACAACCAACCCTCAGTGAGGTTATTACATAATATTTATAGGCAAGGAGCTAGGGCAACACTCCTACTCATTCCCTTTTCCTTATTGGACATGGGCCTAAGCTTATGGGCCTTCTACATAAGCTTGACCTTAAACAAACATAAAGGCCATAATAAACTACCTATTACATATAAGAAACTAACACTTGATTTAAGGTTTAGGAGTGATTCCAACAATTTAACTAATAAACTACTAAACAAAGGCAAAGAAAGGCGAGGGTTGAAATCAATAGAGAAGAGTGGTGCCAACCTAGTTATTCATCCTAGCTAGCAATGTCTACGTTTGATTACTTCCAATTACTTGTGGGGTCAAAGTCGAGATGATGACATTTGGTCAATTCGCCCTAACCTATCGACAAAGATGCCACCACGGAGAAGTCGGTGTCCCTCATAAGTCCTGTTGTTCTTGGTCCCCTAAGCCAAGTCATTAAGTACCGCTACATGCTAGATTTATAATAGTGAGTGCCGGGTGTTAGCAACTTAAACACTCACCCCTAATTCTTAAGTTCATCCAAGCGGTAGGTGATCGGTTGGTCAAATCGCACAAGTAGAAAGGGTCGTGGGTTGGTCATATCTTACCCTTCCCATCTCGATCGCTCACTTAGGGTCATTGGTCATATCTCCTAAGCAACTAGCCTCTACCGCCATTCAAAACTACGAAACAAGGGTAGCTACCAATAAACTATGCATGCATACACTTAGAAATAATTATACGGAGTAATGTAAATGCAAACAAAACAATTAAGGAATCATAACTAGGCGGCACGGGTGCTTAGCTAAACATATAGTAAATCATACCAACAAAATGAATAAATCATGAATTGAATTGAACATAATGTTTGATATTACTTGATGTAGAGCTAATAATGATGATGATTGCGGTGAATTCTTCCTTCAAAGCGGCTTTGGATCTGGAAAATACCACAGGTGGTGCCTAATCGACCCCTAGGAGAGGGGTGAAGAGAGATCCTTAAAAATGCAGATTTAGGGCTGTATTTATAGGCCCCGACATGGTTACGGCGTAACTTATTATCAAGTTACCCGTAATACTTCATCCGCTTAACTTATCCGCTCCGTATTTATCTCTACGGCGTAACTAAATTGCCATGTTACGCCGTAACCTTCACAAAAATAATTACGACGTAACCATAAGAGTTGGTTACGCCGTATCCTTCAAAGCATCATATTTACGCCGTAACCTTATTAAGTAGTTACGGCGTAATCTTCACATAGAATCCAAAGGCCCTCGTAACTTGTATATTTCTCGGCCTTTTCTCACATCTTTTCCGCTCCAATGCCTCATTTATCCTGAAATGCAAATATGAACGAATTAAGTACCATATTAATACAAATGAGGCCATAAACACGGGAATTTGATATATAAAATATCAGGCTAATTTAATGTTATCAGAGCTTCACAAATTTTATGATCACACTTTAAAGAAGGTTCGGGACGGGTTAGCATATCGGTTAAAGGAGATTCATGAAGGCATAGGGTCGAAGAAAAGGTGCAATTCTAGGGAAAAGAGGGATGTGAAGAAGATCATTACAAGGATTGATGAAAGGTTGTTTCATCGCGATCAGATGAGGACTTTGGAGAGTTTCGTGGGTGGACGTCAGAGCATATCTCTAATAGGCTATCAACGTCCAGAAAGAACTCCTGGTGTTATTGACGGACTTCCTGGTACTCCTTGATTTGTTTCTTTCATTAATATTTGGATGTGTTGATCTATACTTGACTATGGCTTGTGCACACATAACAATGTACAACCCGTACTTGTAATGAAAGGACACTGTGGTACGCATCAGTGCCACAATCCTTATAAAAGGAGCGAAAGCTTCTTACTTTGGAGTAAAACTTATCAAAACTTTCACTTTTCAAAGTTTTGCTCAAAAGAACAAGTACTTCCCCTTATGTTTTCAAAACCTCAAAAGTTAGCATTACTTGTTGAGGGGGAGTACTTGCTTAAATCTTTGTTCACAAATGATTCTTCGTGGAATTCTTCCCACAAAACTCGAAATGGACATATTCGATATCAAAATTTCGTCAAAAATAACATTTATATGCCATTTTTTAGGGGGAGAAAAATTGTGGGATACAAATATGTTGTGAAAATTGTGATTGAATCCTCGTGCTAAGACTTAACCCATGAATTGACAAGTTCTAAACTGTCATACATCAAAAAGATTTGTCCTCAAAGACTTATCCGAGTAGATTGTACCTATTCGAGAAACTCTTGGTAGACATGAACTTTGACGGGTTTGACAACCTTTCGAGGTTTGTCCACACCTTCAAGGTAGTTACTAGAGCTAGTTGTCACCTAAAAGCTGACAATGTAACTCTTTAACTATGCAACGTAACCGTGTCTCGCGGGGAATTTTCTATCTTGAGTCGATCAATTCAAAAGTGCGCGCTCCTCTCTCACCGTGCAGATTTCAATCAAAACACTTAAGCACGTGTGGAGGGGGAGTATTTCTGCAAAATACAAAACTCTCACAGTGGTACAAAATGTTTACTCATAACCACTTTGAGAGATTTTCATGAAAATGGTTTTATGGCAACATAGGTTAGTCATGGAGTTATAAGGTGACTAAAGTTAGGAATAACCGTCCTATGATCCGCCAGAGCCGGAGAAAATGAGAATGAGAATCCTTAGGCATGATTATGAAAAGGAGAAAATGAGAATTTAGAAGTCCTTAGGCATGATTATGAAAAGGAGAAAATGAGAATCGGAGAAAGAATGAGTTGAAGAATTAAAAAGAAACGTAATGAAAAGGGTGAAAAGAAATAGCCCTCCAGTTATTCAACTTAGAGCGTATACACGGGTTCAACTCATATACTCTTGGTTGTCCTTGGATGACACCGGTATTGAAGATCAAAGTCATCATGGACCCGGTGGCGCATGCACTAAACCTTCTTAGCCACTCAAGTTTCTCCCAATGAAGCTTGTTTCATTCTCACAGGGGAACCCTACGTAAACTATCGCTTTCTCTTAGAGATTGCGATATTGAAGAAGGAGACCCTCTCCTAGTCTCCGCTCGGAAAACCAAAGCGCACTATTGAGTCTAGAGCCATGAGATTCATCAAAAGATCTCTTAGGAACACTCAACATTTCATCACTTGTCGTTCAACAATAAGGGCGCAGTGATAATATTCTAGAGTCCTACATGATCTTAGCAATCTGTCGAGAACATTTATGAGGGTTCACAACTATAATCCTCGGTGATTGAATGGAAACTCTGCCGAGGTCAACATCAAACACCACAGCAGTAGTCGCTTGGTAACTTCTTGTGGGTTACGCTTAGTGTTGTCTCAAACGGTCTACATCGTGGGGTGATGTTTCGGTGTACCTCGACTCACCTAAGCCGTAGGTGTACTTTGGTACATCGTGTTATCCTACTTGAGGACTCCGGTTCGAGAACGACCTTTGCGAAATTAGAGATGTGTTTTCACACTATGTTGTTAACACACTCGAAGTTCGAACTTGTAAGTCTTGGAAATCCCGCTAAGGAGATTCCTTTCAAGAATCGAGTCCGAAGATGTGGTTCATTACTTGAACTTGTTCAAAGTAATGCCAATATCCTTATGGGATTGGACGGTGATTCGCCCGACCAAGGTGAATGGAATCAAGACATTCATCAGAAGAACAATCGTAGTGATCAACTCTTTAAGAAACGACCACAATGATCGATTGGTGTTTATCACTAACCCATTCTTATGTTTTCTTCTTATGGATGCTCCTGGGAAATGATCGTGCAGATTCTCCACATGCTCATACCAACAACAACACCTATTGAAGTTCTCTCAAAAGGCAACACAAAGGTCAGAACGATTCTTCCTCAAAGCCAAAGAATCAACAAAGTATAAAGACTAAGAGAACTACATCTATCCTGATATCCAACGTCAAAGAGTGTGTGAGCATGTTGGAGAAGGACGTGGAGACACCTGAGCAACGAAGCGGACCTGATGCATATTACCACAACATAACATCACCATTTCCACACCATAACAAAGAACAAAGATAAATGAAGACGTCAAAGCTGAAAACTTCAAAGAAAACAAGATCCTCACACTAGGGAGATTGTTCGAATCAAGGCACTTCTTCTCACAAGAAAGAAGAATGTCAGAAGATGTCAAAGCAACTATTACATTAGCACCAACAACGTTTAAAGATTACTTAAGTCATTAATTACCAACAGTTGGAGGAGATTGTTGGAATCACTCCTAAACATTATTTCAAGTGTTTGTAATTAACATGTAATAGGTTGCTTAATTAGGCTTTTATGTTAGTATTAATGGCAAGGCTTATGTAGAAAGCCCATAAGCCTTGACCCAATACCAATAAGGAAAGGAAGGGAACTTGTGTGTTGCCCTAGTTCCTTCCCTATAAATAATGTTGTAAACCTTCATTTGAAGGTTGGTGGTTCACTTCATTCAATATCCTACGCATAACTCTTCTTATTCATTCGTGTGTATTTTTTGTGTGTGTTCATCCGCCTTCTCTTTATCTTATCTCTAACATATTGATGCTTGTGTTACAATATGGTGACCTAACACCAAGGAAGCACCAACACTAGTAAGTGCAAAAATATGTAGACCCATCACATATCCACCACTATCTCCTATAGTTGTGTTTTCCCTTCTAACACCATCTCTACCAGTATAAGATGTGTTTCCCCTTATCTCAAGGCACACTGGACAAACATACCACATGAAATATCTATAAGGTGGACGCCTAGCAAAAAAGGTCAATCTAGCCCTGTTTTCACTTTTAACCCAACAGTTAATGCATACCATTTGACAACCATTTTCTGCATCTATGGTGATAATATGTTGGTATGATAAAGAATTGATGACTTAAGATGTATTATATAAGTAGATGGGAGTTGTGGTTGTTCAACAAGTAGATGGGAGTAAAGACAGCATAAATGCTTAAAATCTAGTCAACATACGCAGTTTAGGGGGTGTTGGGAATAACCACTTCTGACTTATAAAGTTAACAAAAACAAATAAATTTCAAAAATGATATTGTCCAAATTACAAATGGCTAGAAGCCTACAACCTTCTTTTAACACCAGTTCAACATCTTTTATCCAGCACATATGGATGTCTTGGATATAACTCCTCCACAGCCACTCCATAGTAATTTGCCTCAAACTCTGCTTCTTCAAGCCAATTTTTCCTCTTCCTTTCCTCTTTAATTATTTTCTACATTCTATCCTCTTCCAAAAAATGCTGGAATGCTTCTTCATACATCCTTGACTGCTCTTCATCTTCCTCCAAAATTGTGTGTTCTTCTTCTTGCTCATAAAGAGCTTCAAGAAACTCTTGTTCCATAGTCTGCCTTATATCGTCTTCATCCATCCACTGCAAAAGTAATAGATTTTCACATCAACTAGAATATAATCACACAAGAACAATCGTTATACAAATGATAATTAAATGAATACATGTTGCCTTCTGCCATCACAATGCCTTTTTCTACCTCGAACCTTTGTTTCCTTTGTTGGTTTTGGTACTTGATCCTTGTGACACCTAAACTTATTATGTCCAATAGTTTTGTGGAAAACTAGAAGGGGGGTTGAATATTTTTGCCGATTTTAAGTTAGTTTCAAAAACTTTAGATTCGTTAATATGTGAGATCTTATGGATGTAGAGAAAGTATAGATCTAATGATAAAGCAAGTAAATAAAGTAAAGCAAAGGGAAAGAAATGACACAACCGATGTATAGTGGTTTGGCTACAAGGACACCTTCCTTGCCCTACTCCACTCCCGAGTCACCTACTCGAGTTCAAGCACTATGTCAACAAACTCCTTCATTTGGCGAGAAGCCTTCACAACGTTGCTTACACCTTTTCCAGGTACAAAGCTAGATACCGAGTCGGTAACACGGTGGACCAAACCAACACGACTATTACACAACAAATATGTGAAATATCAAATACAAGATCTTTGCTACGAAATCTTGGAGTGACAAATCAATCAAGGACCCCTTGCTTGGATGACTTGTAGAATGCTCGTGATCTCGCCTTAGAGAAGGACTTATATGAGGATCACAATAGAAAGAAAGAAGAACAACTCTCTAGTTCAAGTGATCTATATGTTAGAAAAGAATGAGAGTGTTTGAGAGATTTAGTAAGAAGAGGGTGAGTTAGAATGAAGAAATAGCTCTCTATTTATAGGGAAAATCTTCCCTTGTTCCCGGATCCCACGGATCCTCCCACTGGGATCCGTCTAGTGTAATCCTAGGGATCCGTGGGACGCTCCTCTTTGCCCATGGGTTTTTGGTTATGGGTCATGGGTTATGGGTTGGTCCATGGGTTTTCTTTAGATTCAATGTATCTAAGTATACATTGTATCTAGTCAACTTGGGTATGGGTTATGATCCATGGGTTATGGTCCATGGGTTGTGGTTTTTAGCCATCCTAATAAACTATTACAACAAGTAATTAATTACAATATTTTTGTATTTAAATGGCTATATGTAAATGCTTTCCAAAAATAACATGTATCCTTATAATTGTACTTAAGATAACAGTATATTTGTTATCAACAAAACACAAAGAGATCGCAAAATATTAATAAACGTTTTTACGGTTTATTTGTATTAACAATCTCCCCCTTTTTGTTGATGACAAAACATAATGTTATGATGAGTAAAACTTAAGAATAGATGTAAGTTTTGAAAGCCCCTAAGTTTTACTTCTTCTCCCCTTTTGTCGAAACAAAAGTTAACCCTTGGAAGAAATAAAAGTGTGGAAAAATTAGTCCACGTATCACTAACTCCCTCGACGGTAGCTCCCTAGTTTGAGGCGTCAAGTGAAGAAAAATAAAATCCTACAAAGAGAAGGTTAGTAACATGCTTAAATAATCTTGTGATTGGCGAAATTAAGATTGGGAGCCAAGGTATGTAAACAAGGCCTTGTAATAAAACAACAAATTGTAGTGGTAGTTATGCCACCTACAAGCATGTAAAATAAGAACAAGACTTGTTCTTGAAAATGACTTCAAAAGAAAAGTACTAAAAATAGAAAATAGTAGTAATGATTCCTTCCATGCTTGCATAAGGTTATGGATGAAGGTTTGGATGAGTAATGGTGTCACACCCCAAATTACACATTTTTGCGTGGAATGGAATTCACGAGGATTGATTGTCATAGCATCACAATCACGAGTTATATTGAGCGACCTAAAGTGTCGTTTGGAAAATACATCGTTTGATTTAATAAAATAATCGAGTTTACAAAGTAGGTCCCAAATGTAAATCAACTTGTGCGGAAATAAGTTTGTTACAATTCAAACGATGTTTTAGAGTACATAAAACCCAGTGAGGCAGCGTCACCACGACTCCATGATGTGTCCAAATGCATGCCATGAAGTGAATGCCTTAGATACCGAGATAAAAACATGCTAAAAGTGTCAACACAAAGGTTGAGTGAGTTCATAGAGTTTGTTTTGAAATGTAGAGCCTTTCAAAAATCATTTATGCCGCAAGGCATTGTAAATCGTTGAAATGTAAAGTCTTTCAAAATCGTTTATGTAGCAAAGGCATTGTAAATCCACTCGGTTCCAAGTCCGCCCATACAAAACTTGCAACTTTGTGTGTTCACAACCCACCGCCAAAGTGTGTAAAGTTTATGTTCCAAACATATGAAGTCAAATGAATTCACATAATGGTGCATGACTTAATGTATCGATGTTTACTTGACCTAATTATACCAAGACCATCGGTCAATGAATGTACCAAGACCATCATCCAATGAATATACCAAGACCATCGGTCCAATGAATGTACCAAGACCATCGGTCCAATGAATGTACCAAGACCATCGGTCCAATGAATGTACCAAGACCATCACCCAATGAATGTACCAAGACCATCGATCCAATGAATATACCCGGACCATCATCCAATGAATATACTATGTAAATACTACGTATGGTAATACGATACTTTGCATGACTAAACATTGATTCGATTAAACATGTAGTTTGCAAATAGATATGAATGTCATAAAGATGATGAGCATGTATCTCCCCAAAACATTTATGAAAACAAGTAAAGTAGGGGCTATGGAACTCACTTGGATAAACGGAATAACGGCAAAAGTGAGTACACCGAGGTTTATAATGTAATCGTCAACGGGACCTATTATCAATGATATGATATGTCATGAGTGGCGATGTAATGTTATGCATGCACTTCGTATGTTATTTATACCATTTACGGGTTTTGAAAATATTACTCGTCGTCGAAAAATACTCTTTTGACGTCTCGACCCTTCAAAAATGACTCTACATGTTTTTATGTCAAAATGTCATCCTACAATGGTTTTATAATGATTTTTGGTGAAATTACCACTTTTCGTCGCAAAACAATGTCGTCGGAAAAATCATGAAATCAACAAAATGGCTCGGGAAAAGTGATCGTAAAAGCGGTGTCGTCGATCGTTAGAGAAACGAACTCGACGGTTTTGGAAAGTTTGTATCGATATCTAAAAGTTTCAGTTCAGAGTTTTTGTTCAAAAGGTCTCGATCATAAAGATATCAAGGGCTAAAGTTGGTGGTTTTGCTAATGTTGTGCGGAAAATGAGTTTCGCCAATGTTTGAACATCCAGAATAAATAACCATAACTCCGCTTGACAAACGGCTTTTTGTTTTGAAAATATGGCCGATGAACTTGATTTTACTAGAAGACACTTTGGTATAAAAGTTTTGCATCATGGTTAAAACCGCCGCAAACATGGACGATAGAGCTAATGAAATACTTGTTACGTCAAAAATAATAAAATTTTGTAAATTAATACTTACGGCAACTTTATGAAAACGGCCATATATTTGTCGTTTTAAATCCGCTTTCTCGTAAAATATGTCCTTAGCTTCGTATCGAGTAAACTAATATATTTTTGACTAGTCGAAATAATTTGTGAAGCTTAAGGCTCGTTTTGACCCAAAATATACAAAACTGCATGCTGTCATTTTCGAAAATAATACTTTTCGTCAAAACTTTAAAAATTCACCACGGCTTCGTTATAACTCCGTTTTATCCGTTCAAGCGCCACGGATTCGTTTTAAAGTATATTTTCTAAAAATCAAGGCCAAAGGGTCGTACCATCAGTGGGTTTTCCAGAATTTCATTTTAAGGACAGAACGTAAAATATAGTTTACGAAAATAGTTTTTCTCGGACAAAACCTATTCTAATCCCTTCAAATCAACTCCAAAGCTAATCTAATCCTACCATACACCTTCTTAGGGTGTCATGGGTTCCTAATCACCATCAAGACCAAAGAATAACTTGGGAATAATTATAGGATGACTAATAAGTATATAAAACCTTAAAATCAAGAAATAAATGGTATAAATCACAATACATGCATATAAGCTCCAAAAATGACAAGAAGCATATAAAAATGATAAGGAAACATAAGGATGATAAAAACATGCTTACTAGTGATTATGAAGAGGTGTAGGTAACAAAGGTTTAGCCTAAATACTCTTGGTTTTATTTCAAAACCTTATATAGAGTATATACTAGATTGTAATAACACTTGGACTTGAAAACTTTTGATCCCTTTGAAGAACTCTATATGGCGGTTATGAAGAGAACCAAGGAGAGAAGAAAAGTGATCTTGCTACTATGTGAATTATTGTAAGTGAAAGTAGTAAATACTTGAATGAAATCTTTGAATATATAACCATAGAATCCCATATTTTCTACCAATCTTAAATGCAAATCCATAGTGGCCGGATTTTTGGGGACTTTTGTTCCCCAAATATATATATTTTTTTCATTTTTCTTGTATGCATTATGTAATTGTGTAATTATTGGAAATGTAGGAAAAAGTGTAAGTAATAAGGTAATTGGTAGATTTTTAGTACAAGTAAGTTTTTAATAGGTCAAAATAGAATGTAATGTGATAATAAAAATTGTAAAAATACTTTCCTTGTGAAATTTGAGTGCTAAAATAATTATCGTAAGATTTTTAAGAAAACGACGTAATAATTAAACGTTAACGATTAAAATACCAAATAAATGTGAATCACTAGGAAAACTAAAAATGTAGTTTTTATGAACTAAATGTGAGTTTAAAAATACTTCGGGATCATTTTTGAAAGTAACGGATAAATATTCAGAATAAAAACTCACGCGATAAAAATTATTAAATATAAAAATTACGCGTTGAAGGGTGAAATGAAATGTCGTGCATGTACTAATGAGATGCACATGATGTCAATGAAATGTAGACTAATCATAGTCCATATGAAATGTACGTGATGTCATGATCATGAATTCGCCGCTAAACCTCCAAGGTTACGCGAATTTGAAACAAGTAAACCAAGTTTACTAAAATGTTGAAATAATGAAACATGAACGGTGTCGAGAAATGACCTGAAAGTACGGATTGTCACAAATGGTATTGATGCGATAAAGGATGAGGTTGAGTATGAATCGCATTTCTTCCCTAACTTCTATTGCAATTTCCCTAGTGGATTGGAAATGTTCACAATGTAGGTGATGTGGGTAATGAGTACGGAAATCTTTTGGGTTGTTTTGATTTGTGAGTTGCGGAAGTTGTGGTGGAAAAATAGGAAAATACGGATCAAAGTCCAGAATGATTGGAAGTGGTGGTGGAAAAGAACCTAGATGTTCTTGAATTTTAATGGGAGCTAAAGGTGGTGATGTTTCAAGATCATTGAATATTGTGTTTGGAGAAGTTGGAGGTGTCAAAAAGGCTAATTCTTTTTGCTTTGGTTGTTGAGATCTTGTTGGAGTCGTAAGGAGTTCCAAAAGAGTGATTTTAGGTGGTGAATGATTTGGTGATGAAGTTGGTGTACTCGTTGGTGATGAAGGAGGTGCTATAATGGAAGCATCTTGTGGTGAGTTAGATGATGGTGATGAGCCATATGATGATGGTTTTCCTAAGCAACAAGATCGGATGATAATCCGTGCGGATATCCTAGAGTTTGATTTTGGTATTTTGGAAGGTAGAAGTAAAAAGGTTTGGGTTTCATGGAGATGATTGTTTGTACTAGGTGATTCATCTAAAGGGTTTGTGGATGACATGGTGTATTTTGTTTGTGAGGATGATGTTAATACAAATAAGCCGTAAAAACGTTTATTTATATTTTATGATCTTCTAATGTTTTGTCGATAACAAACGTAAAATCATTTTAACGAAACAAATAGAATACGTAAATAGTTTGAGTTAATAGTTTCCTAACACACTTACGTTTTCACATAAAACACTAAAACAAGTAAAAGTGATTTTATGTTACATATTTATAACAACTAGTGTTTACATATTGGGTTAGAATATACTTAAACTAAGTATACTAAAATGGGTAAAAACAAATATATACTAAATGGGTAAAAACAAGTATATACTAAATGGGTAAAAACTAGCAAATGGTTTTGACCCATAACCCATGGTTTTATATATACCACTTAACCAAGTTCATTGTATCTAGAATGAAAACCATGGATCAACCCATAACCCATGACCCATGACCCATAACCAAAAATACCCATGGGCAAAGAGGAGCGTTCCACGGATCTCTGGCTTTGTGCTAGCCGGATCCCAAGTAGAAGGGATCCGTGGGATCCGGGAAACAGTAGAGAATTTTCTCTATAAATAGAGAGCCATTTCTTCCTTTCTATTCATCATTTTTTACACACATACTTCCCCAAGTATTCTAACCCTCTAACCTCATATCCAAGTGATCTATGTAGTTTGTCTTTTGTTTTTGTGTGATCTTCTAGGTTCCTCTTAAAGGAGAGATCACCACTTCTTGAAGACGTGCAACCTCAAGTCCATGAGTTGCAATGCTTCGTCATCAAGACAACTAAGGTTCTCTTGTTGATAGTTCTTCCTTTCTCCACAGATGTTGAGTTAAAGGCATTACTGAAGGATGCCGAAAGTGTCAAGACGAAAGCATTAGTGAAAGGTGCTTATCGTTCGTGTCAAGAGCATTAGTGAAGAATGTTATAGGTGTCAAGACGAAGGCATTAGTGAAAGGTGCCAAGAGTTGTGTCTAAGGCATTAGTGAAGGATGCCAAAGAATCAAATCAAGTAGCATTTGGGAAGAATGCCTAGGTCGTATAATCGATGAGGTGCATCGTTATACATATAAGTACTTGTTTATTTACAAGGATGGTGATATCCTTGATGGTGTTGTAACAAGGAGTAGTTCTCCTTGATATTAGGTGTTGTGTCGTGAAGGGGTAGTAGTTCCTCCATAGTAATGGAACTAGGTACTTAGCCTAGTACCTTATAAAGGGTAGGCGATATTGTGATAGGATTAGTTCTCCTAAGGTGTGAAAGAACTCGGTGGTTAGCCTAGCACCGTATAAAGGGTAGGCGACGTTGTGTTAGGTGTGGTTCGCCTTGGTGTGAAAGAACTCGGTATTTAGCTTTGTACCGGAAAAAGATTAAGCGACGTTGTGAAGGCTTCTCCGCCATAAGGAGATTGGTGTAGTGCTTACGAACTCTCGAGTAGGTGACTCGGGGAGTGGAGTAGGGCAAGGAAGGTGTCCTTGTAGCCAAACCACTATAAATAACTTGTGTCGTGGTGATGTGCTTTTTTACTCTTTATCTCTCATTACACGTTTATATATCTATCTATCAACGTCCAACATAAACGACCAAATAGATTGACATAAGTCGATCTAAATATTTAAAAGGAAGTTTTAAATTGGTAAAACTATTCAACCCCCCTTCTAGTTTTCCACAATTGGCATCAGAGCTTCGTTACCTAGTTTCTTAGAGTATGTTGTACTTTAAAAACTTGATACGATCCATGTATGTTTGAAAACTACAAAGAAGGATTAATTTTGTCATATTTTAAAAAATCATTATATTGTTTATTGTTGGACAATGATTGAATGCTCTAACATTTTTTTTTCTTAAGCATTATCCATACTTAGATTTGGAGTTACCAAGAAGAGCATAAAGAATTTATCTAAATATTTCTTTTTGAAAAAAGAATGTTTAGTATGCTTACAACATAAATCTGGAGATTCCAAGAATATCACAAAACATCTAAATACTTCTTTTCTTAAAAAGAATATTTAGCAAAGAAATCTTCATGCTAGAATCTCTTCAAAATCTTCATTCAAAGAATAATGAAGTCAACATACAAGGAAGGATCTAAAAAGTAATCACAACTTACGTACACCGAGTACAAAGGATTACTTTAAAAGCTCATGAAGTATCTTTGGTATTATGCCAAACCAAGTAGCATAGAGGTATGTTTTACTTTTCATTAGATAGGTTACATGAGTTCAATTTATTTTCATAAGTTCTCTTTGTTTATTTATCACTAACATCATTAGAAGTCTCTTTCGTCACTTTTCCGTCTTTTTCATCATCGGGAATGATACTCCTTTTGATTCTTCAAACTAACGTCGTCATCACATATGAACCTTCGATATGTGATTCATCAAAAGTCATCCAAAAATAATCTTCATCTAATACCTCCGAACTATTTTTTAGTAAGCTAATTTATAAGCCCACTATAAAATATTGCCAAACAACCCTTTTTCTCATCCACGTGGCGGATCCCCTAGTTGTACTAGCGGGATCCCAAACATAAAGGATCCGGGAACCGTGGAGCGTAACTCACTATACGCTTTCAAAAATTCACCACCGATTATTTTTCCTCTATTCACACAACACAAAAACGACCAAGCTACACAGTTCATCCTCATTGGCTTCCATACTTTCAAGTATTCCCTCCTAGAACACCATTGTAAGTAATTACATCAACTTGTTCTAACTTTCATCATCCTCATCCTAGGGTTTATGGTTTCCTAATTACTAATCAATTAACTCAATTAGGGCTTTTCAAATTAATCATGAAAAGGGGGTTTTAACAAAATCACATTGTGTTCACAACATTGTTAATACAAATCAAAACCATAAACCCATTCCAACTAATCTTACCTAATTGAAAATTTGTATTTTTAGGACCAACCATGCCCAAAGTCACTCAACAAGATCATCATGACACCGTCCATTACCTTACTCACTACTATCGTAAAAGGGGATTGACCAAAACCGACCGTAAAATATTTAAAAGCCTTGTAAAACGACTTATCCACGAAGGTCGTGTAGTCAAGGAATGTTTCCTTGAAGATACCGACATTCGTCAAGTTTTCTCGACAATCAATTTTGATTGTCTCCTTGACATAGATGAACAAATTTGTCCGGTCTTCATTTTTGAATTTTACAAAAGCTTTAGGATCATTAGAAACACCGACAATAGCATCTCAATCGCCTTCATCATCAACAAACAAAGTTTTACTTTTCCTCTTAACACCTTTGCTCAAATTCTTCGCATTCCTTGTGAAGGAATTTGTATGTACTCTCAAGATTGGGCAATTAACGCTCAAAACCTTACACTTGATCCTAAGCCTCTCTATAACACTCCTCTCGACAATCCCGAAACCATTAGAGACACTATCTTCAAAGTTAGGACCGACCAATCTCGTTACGACCATAACAAAAAGCTTATTCACCGTGATCCCTTTCAAATGGAACTTTTCGAAATGCATCCCATGTTTAGAAAATCGGAAGAAATCCTTAGGGAAAATGTCATTAGCCTGGTTGGAAACAAAGATCATCCAAACGCATGTCTTGTGCAAATGATCTATTGTCTTACCCACCAAAGGCCATTTAATCTTGCCTATTACATGGTAAGGAGAATGGTTGGGGTATTCAAAGCTTCCAACATGGTACTTCCATATGGTATGCTCCTAACACGACTTTGTAAGTATGTTGGTACATTGCAACCATCTCCTATTAACAATGATCATTACTTTTCCGATCACGTCATGGTACCTCTTATCAAACAACGCTCTAAACGGTTCATGGTTAATGGAGAGAAACCTGAAGCTCTCTCAGACTCCTCGGCCGGTGAAGAAGATGATGAAGATGAGGAAGATGTCGACCCGTAGCCAACATCAAATTAGAAATCCTTGAATACTACGAACAACTTCCAACCATTCCAAACGAGACCATGAATTTAAACAATTGAGGGCATGATTCAAAACCTCGCTACAACCTCACTAAGCCGTCAAAAGGAAAAGAAAGGATTGACGAAAGAGACAATAGGATTATGCTTATTTTCGTTTATTTTATGTTTGGATGATTACGTGTTAGTTCTTTTGGTTTATGGAAATTTGGATATTGTTGCTTTATCATACTTTTATAAGGGGTGTGTTGTGATAACATGCTTGTTCCTATTGCTTTACTTATAGATTTATTAGTGTGCAAAATCGCACATCATTCTGTAGATTCGATCCGCAGATGCGGATCCCAAGGATTAGCCTAGCGGATCCCTTTCTTGAGGGAACCGTGGGATCCGTGACATCGATCAATAATTCGCATTTCTTGCATCAAGATAACTTCCTAGATAACATCTCATTAGCTAAGCATATGTTTTTAGAATCCAACTAGAATCATTTCAAGGATGAGAAAGGCTTAGACTCACTAAAGGCTTACTTAAAATCTTAGTCAAAATGACTCTTGATTTATCAACACATCAAAACTTACCATATTTCCGCTTCAACTACTCACAAACTATTTCTCTCTCTCAAAACACTTAAATAGGACATATTAAAGATATTTTTGGAAATTGCTTCTAGTCATTTCTATCTCAAAGTAAGATAAAGATTAGTTTTTCAATTCTTGTGATTTTTAAGAATTCATCCAAATATCACCTCAAGCTTAAATCTGATCACTAGGATCATTTATTATGACTTGACACCTATATAACTCTTAGTGTTATCCTTGGACATCCATTGGTAGTCATCTTGTCCCATCCTCCTTCCATAAGAAGCAATCATTTGCTATAACACTTATTACCTTTGATCATTCAAGTACCCTTTCATCTTAAACACTTAGGAGAACTGAAATATTCAAAATGAGATAGGCTTTAGTTCCTAGAAACCTCATTTTAAACCTGTCATAACTGCTGAGAGCCGGATCCCTAGGATTAGCCTAGCCGGATCCCTCCAAGGATGGAACCGTGGGATTCGGGTGATAGTTTATGAAAATCATTGCTTGAACAATCATTTCAACTCATCTTCCTAACTCAAACACTCCATCTCATCTTAAATGAGTCCCTAGATTAGTGAAACTCTGAACATAAACTTTGTGCATGTTAATCATCACATTTCCAAGAACATTAGTGGATTAAGTCTTAAAGGCAACTACCAAGCTCTTCCCTTTATAAGCCATATTGCTAAGAACACTTTAGTCATCTAACACAAACACAAACCATTAGCAATTACAGCCATCTTTCTTAAGTCATTTCATCATGAGAAAGGCTCCTAGTGCTAACTCATCCACTCAAGAACCACCCAAGAAACTTGCTAGAATCATACACGAAGTTTCCTCAACCGAATCATCTCCGATTAAGTCTACCAATGCTAGGATTCCCCCTACACCAAGGAAACCAATCAAACTAATTCCCAAGAAGAGTGTTCCCACTAGGATTTCATCACCAAACTCTGCTATCCCAAACATACCCTCCACAACTCAACCAACACCATTAGTGCCTAGAACCACCTTACAATCATCTCCACATTCTCACAATATAGAAGATCTACCTTCTTGGCCATCTCACCTTTCACCATTACCAACAAATTCACTTGAAAAGATTGAGCAACAAAATCAAAGTGTTGAATCAACACTTGCTCCAAAAGTAAACTCTATCATTCCCCCCAATAGTCCTTTTTGGATTATGAGAAGACATCAAAGGCAACCACCCGACCATATGGAAGTTGATGCTTGTTTACCCTCAAACATTGTAGAGCCATCACTTAATAAGCCTCCACCTATTCCTCCTTCATTTGAAGATACTCAACCCACTTTACTTGAACTTCCACTACAAGAAATTCAAAACCATGACAAGGATTGCTATCATTGTAAACATGTTGAAAGGTTGATACATGAACTACGTGAAGAGCAACGTTTCATGTTTTATCACCTCCTCGAACGTTTCGAAGAGGTTAACAAGCCTAAACTACAATGAGCATCATAGTCAAAAGCTCAAACTTAGAACGTTTAGGAAACCTTCCTCATCCTTGATCATCATTAAGTTTTAGTTGAACCTTGAATTTGGGTAACTCATGAGCATTAGTAGTACTTGTATGGCTAGTTCATTCTCTTAGTCTTAGAGATTTGTTTGGTTATCTCTTGTTTTATTGAATGAACATTTATATGCTTTGATTATTCTGTATGTTGTGCTCTTTACTGCACACATATATTGTCTCCACACTAGCATTGTTTGACACATCTTCACTGCTGAAGAAACTGTCATCAGATGGGCGGATCCCTACAAAATGCCTATCCGGATCCCTCCAAGAAGGGAACCGCGGGATTCGTATATCAGAAGTACAAACTTCTACTAACATGAGTCTTATTTGCAGGAAATTATGCACTATACTCTTGTTTTCTAACATTTGTTTTGTAGCTATTCAAAATACACATGAAGATGTTGACACCATAAAGCTAGGGGGAGCTTTGTGTCAAACGACATTGCAAAATCATTTGCAACTTAATCCAATGTTGGATTACACTTCATGATACCCCATTGCAACTTTGCAATATTCAAGGGGGAGCACATTCTCGTCACTTAGACGAACCATTTGCAAACATAATTGCAAACACAATTAGTTTAGTTTACGTCATGTCCTTGAAGCCCTTTCAAAGGGATGGACTCGTCAAGGGGGGGTTAAGACGAGTACCATTCCCGTCACTTACTCTCTTTACATTTTTACATAACTTTCTTGTAAAAATTATGTTAGTTTCTTTTAACACTTTTTGTTTCGACAAAAAGGGGGAGAAGAAAGTAAAACCTACAAATTCAAACTTTTACGAATTTTAGCTTTTCCTTAAAATAATTTTATGTTTTGTCATCAACAAAAAGGGGGAGATTGTTAATACAAATAAGCCGTAAAAACGTTTATTTATATTTTAAGATCTTCTAATGTTTTGTCGATAACAAACGTAAAATCATTTTAACGAAGCAAATAGAATACGTAAATAGTTTGTGTTAATAGTTTCCTAACACACTTACATTTTCACATAAAACACTAAAACAAGTATAAGTGATTTTATGTTACATATGTATAACAACTAGTGTTTACATATTGGGTTAGAATATACTTAAACTAAGTATACTAAAATGGGTAAAAACAAATATATACTAAATGGTTAAAAACAAGTATATACTAAATGGGTAAAAACTAGCAAATGGTTTTGACCCATAACCCATGGTTTTATATATACCACTTAACCAAGTTTCATTGTATCTAGAATGAAAACCATGGATCAACCCATAACCCATGACCCATAATCAAAAATACCCATGGGCAAAGAGGAGCGTTCCACGGATCCCTGGCTTTGTGCTAGCCGGATCCCAGTGGAAGGGATCCGTGGATCCGGGAAACAAGAGAGAATTTTCTCTATAAATAGAGAGCCATTTCTTCCTTTCTATTCATCATTTTTACACATACTTCCCAAGTATTCTAACCCTCTAACCTCAGATCCAAGTGATCTATGTAGTTTGTCTTTTGTTTTTGTGTGATCTTCTAGGTTCCTCTTAAAGGAGAGATCACCACTTCTTGAAGACGTGTAACCTCAAGTCCATGAGTTGCAATGCTTCGTCATCAAGACAACTAAGGTTCTCTTGTTGATAGTTCTTCCTTTCTCCATAGATGTTGAGTTAAAGGCATTAGTGAAGGATGACGAAAGCATTAGTGAAAGGTGCTTATCGTTCGTGTCAAGAGCATTAGTGAAGAATGCTATAGGTGTCAAGACGAAGGCATTAGTGAAAGGTGCCAAGCTTTGTGTCTAAGGCATTAGTGAAGGATGCCAAAGAATCAAATCAAGTAGCATTTGGGAAGAATGCCTAGGTCATATAATCGATGAGGTGCATCGTTATACATATAAGTACTTGTTTATTTACAAGGATGGTGATATCCTTGATGTTGTTGTAACAAGGAGTAGTTCTCCTTGAGATTAGGTGTTGTGTCGTGAAGGGTAGTAGTTCCTCCATAGTAATGGAACTAGGTACTTAGCCTAGTACCTTATAAAGGGTAGGCGACGTTGTGATAGGATTAGTTCTCCTAAGGTGTGAAAGAACTCGGTGGTTAGCCTAGCACCGTATAAAGGGTAGGCGACGTTGTGTTAGGTGTGGTTCGCCTTGGTGTGAAAGAACTCGGTATTTAGCTTTGTACCGGAAAAAGATTAAGCGACGTTGTGAAGGCTTCTCCGCCATAAGGAGATTGGTGTAGTGCTTACGAACTCTCGATTAGGTGACTCGAGTAGTGGAGTAGGGCAAGGAAGGTGTCCTTGTAGCCAAACCACTATAAATAACTTGTGTCGTGGTGATGTGCTTTTTTACTCTTTATCTTTCATTACACGTTTATATATCTATCTATCAACGTACAACATAAACAACCAAATAGATTGACATAAGTCGATCTAAATATTTAAAAGGAAGTTTTAAATTGGTAAAACTATTCAACCCCCCCCCCTTCTAGTTTTCCACAGATGAGATGGATTATGCAAGCATTTTGGGAGTTCTATATATAGAAAAACAAAGCATTGTAATGAATGCTTGACCCAAAATGTAGATTAAAATCTAATGATTAGATATGAATTTAAGGCATGTGATCATGAGAACACAAGCATTAAAGAGCATACTCCCAAAATAAAACAAATGTGGATTTTCATCCAAAGTGAGAAAATAGAAGGTAAAACAGTTTTATCTCACGGATCCCACGGATCCTTCTCTGAGGGATCCGTCCAAAGATGAAGGCTGGGATCCGTGGATCTGTGATCGAGCAACACAAAATTTTCCTTTTGGAAACATTTTTGCCTAGTGTGTGCCTATATGCAAACTATTTGGAGTTTGGTTATCTCGACCCTAAGAAGAAAAAAATAATTATAAATAAACTAGAAGTAGAAAAGCATCCTATTGAGATAACCCAAAACACATATTTAGTACTTGAGTACGTAATTTAGTGTTTATCAATGCTCCTAATTCGTTGTTGCTTAAATGAATGTACCAAAATACATATTAGTTATGTATCTCCTTTAGCATTCATAAGGCATGAGATGCAATGAAAACGGGTTTTTACTTTGTATTAATAATGAAAAAGCGATTTGTCCTAGACGTGAGAAGTTGCTTTTGTGAAATTGATACGGGAAGATATTATCCTTTTAGAAAATATTTTGAAAAGAGGTTTTCTTTGAAAATGTGTATGTAGTTATGTGTTTACAACTTGTATATAAAAAAAAAGCTATAAGTGGAAAACTTATCTTGGGTTTTGTAAATTCCCGTATTGTTTGTGAGTTGTGCGTGAAATAGAGATCCTAGACTCAGAAAGAAGAAGGCTAGCGTTTACATACCTTGTAGAGTCAAATAAGTTACGACGTTTGTTCCATTAGACCAAGACCAAGACGAAGTAAGTTGAATTGTTCCCGCTTCAACGGTTTGGTGAGGACATCTGCTATGTTGTCTTCGGATGCTACCTTCTCAATAGAGATGTTCCCCTTTTGAACATTGTCTCTTAAGAAATGATGACGAATCTCTATATGCTTTGTGTGAGAATGCAATATTGGATTCTTGCTTAAGTCGATGGCACCTTTGTTGTCACATAGGATGGCTATGTCGCTTAGATGAATGTAGTAGTCGACTAACGCTTATTTCATCCATAGTGCTTGTTGGCATGCTTTGCCGGAGGAGACGTACTCGGCTTCGGTTGTTGATATTGCTAGTGCCGTTTGTTTCTTAGAAAACCAAGATGTTAAACAACATCCCATGAAAGTACATACCCCACTTGTACTTTTTCTATCAACTTAATCACCTGCATGGTCAGAATCTGCATATACAATTGTTTCTACTCCCGTGCCCTTAGGATACCATAATCCTAATTGTGTTGTACCCTTAATGTATCTAAATATCCTTTTTACGGCTTCTAGGTGTGATGTTTTAGGGTCTTCTTGAAACCTAGCACATAAGCAAACACTAAACATGACATCCGACCTACTTGCCGTGAGGTAGAGAAGACTACCTATCATTCCACGATATTTAGTATTATCGACGGATTCGCCGTCTTCATCTTTTGTGAGTTTGGTGTCGGATAACATTGGTGTCCTAATTGGTTTCGACTCTTCTAGACCGAATTTCTTTAACATCTCCTTTATGTATTTAGATTGATTAAAGAAGATACCATCTTCTACTTGTTTGATTTGTAGACCAAGAAAGAAACTAAGTTCTCCCATCATACTCATCTCAAACTCGTCATGCATGATTTTAGAGAAATCATCACACATGTCTTGACAAGTGGATCCGAATATAATATCATCTACATATATTTGCACTATGATTATATGTGACTCTCTTTTCTTAGTAAAAAGTGTGTTGTCAACTAACCCCATGGTATAGTTGTGTTTAATTAAAAATGACTTGAGTCTATCATACCAAGCTTTTGGAGCTTGTTTAAGACCGTAAAGGGCTTTCTTTAATTTATACACATGTTTCGGTTTTTCAAAATCGATGAAGCCCGGAGGTTGAGCTAGATATACTTCTTCATTAATGAAACCATTTAGAAAAGCGCTTTTGACATCCATTTGATAAAGCTTTAGATCATTAGCACAAGCATACGCAAGAAGTATTCTTATAGACTCTAATCAAGCCATGGGGGCATAGGTCTCATCAAAGTCTATTCCTTCTTGTTGGTTATACCCTTGAGCAACGAGTCTAGCCTTGTTCCTAGACACTACTCCATTTGCATCTAATTTGTTTTTATAAACCCATTTGGTTCCTATTATGGTTTGATTACTAGGCGGAGGGACAAGTGTCCAAACATCATTAGACACAAATTGATTTAATTCTCCTTGCATAGCCATTACCCAACTCTCATCTTTTATGGCTTCTTGTGTATTCTTAGGTTCTATGGTTGAAACGAAGCAAAACAAGCTACTTTGGTTTTGAACCTGAGACCTTAATGTTCTTTCGTTTAGCTTTCCTATGACCTTATCTACGGGGTGATCTTTGGACTCTTTAATGTTTATGACTTCATCATTTAAAGGTTCTTCTTCTTCATTTATCTTTTTCTTTATTACTATAGCTTTTCTTTCTACAATCTCGTCATCGACAAGAGGTGGAGAGGGTTTGGGTGGACTTTCATCAAATTTTATATTTAATGACTCTTTTACCTTCATTGTTTTTTTGTTTAATATGACGTAAGCTTTGCTATTTGGAGAGTAACCTAGAAAGATACCTTCGGTTGATTTAGGATCAAATTTTGTAAGGTAATCTTTAGTGTTAAGAATAAAACATTTGCTTCCAAATACTCTAAAGTGATTTAACGTAGGCTTTTTGCCTCGGAGTAACTCATATGGAGTTTTACCTAAGATTGGTCTAATTAAGACTCGATTGAGTATGAATGTTGAAGTATCAACGGCATTACACCAAAACTTTTAAGGTATGGATTGTTCATTAAGCATGGTTCGACTCATTTCTTGTAGGGTTCTATTCTTTCTTTCTAGTACCCCATTCGATTGTGGAGTGTGTGGAGCCGAGAAGTTGTGAGTAATACCATTAGCGTCACAAAAGGTTCCAAATTGCACTTCATTATCGAATTCCCTACCATGATCCGTCCTAATAGACACTATAGGACTTCCTAGTTGTCTTTGGATCTTTTTGCTTAATATTTCAAAATAATTAAAGGTTTCCGTTTTGTTCTTTAAAAATTTTGTCCATGTATACCTAGAGTAATCATCCACTATGACCAAAGTGTAGTAGTTTCCTTTATAACTTTGGATAGCGGATGGACCAAATAAATCCATATGTAGTAATTCTAGACACCTAGTTGTAGACACCATGTTTTTAGCTTTATGACTAGAATGAGCTTGTTTTCCTACATTACAAGCATCACAAAAGTGATGTTCATATTTTAACTTAGGTAGATCTCTTACTAGATCTTTGGATGATAGCGATTGAAGAAGTCGCATGTTGGCGTGACCCAATCTTCGATGCCATAAAGTCGAAGTATCATCTATAGAGGTAAGACATAGTTTGTCTTTAGGTTCATTACCGATTTTAATGACATAGACTCCATGTTTCCTAATTCCTTTCCTATGGTTATGCCATTTTTAATATCTTACTAGGTTTTCGTAAAAGTACATTGCACTTTTATCACATATTTGTCCTATACTTAAGAGGTTAAAGTTTAGGTTTTCTCGTGACACACATCGTTAATGGTTAGAGATTTGTTAGAAATCGTACCTTTACCGATGATTCTACTTTGCTATTTCCAAACACCACATTACCTCCATTGAAGGATTCATATGTGGAGAATAGATCTCTATTGCCGGTCATGTGCCTCGTGCACCGCTATCCTTGACCCATTCATCTGGGTCTAGGTCGACCTTTAAGCATACCTAAGACAATAATAAACTCAAAAGTTTGGTCCCCATTTGTTCATGGGTCCATTAGTGTTAAACATTCCATTCATGTTAGACATGTATGGATAAGATGAGTATGCATTCCATGGAGCAAAGTTTTGAAAAGGAAAACCATTTTGCATATTTGGGTTCCATCCCATTTGATGGTTACTTCTTGGATAAACGTTATTAGGTCTCCTAGATGGATTATGTTTTGAAAAAGATGGAGCTTTGTTTCTTGCAAAAGTAGGATTATATTTTGGAGGTGGTTGTCTAGTGGTGACATGAGTTAGTTTCTTCCTATTAACGATAACAAACTCAGTTCTAGATGAAGAAGCTACGTTATTACCACCTTTTGCTATAGCAGGTCCACGGATCCTTGGCTGTACACTAGCCGGTTCCCTTCTCAAGGGATCCATGGGATCCGCCACAACAGTGGCTGGTTTTTCTAGTGCCTTAACAAATTTTGTTTCTTTATTTTCACCATTGATGGATCAAGTTGTTGAATACCTAAACCTTTTGGTTGTTACCGGTTTTAACATTATCTAATATCGTATCTAAAGTGTTCGTACTCATTCTAGCAATTTTAGAATCTAGATGATCAACTAGTGTTTGAAGTTGAACATAAAGTTCACATTCACCACTTGCTATTTTACCCTTTTCTAAACGTTTTAGTTTTGCTTTTAATTCTATGACTTCTTTATCTAAACGTTGGTTTTGACTCTTTAAAAGCTTGTTTTTGTTAATTAGTTTTAAGCTAATATTGCATAGTTTGTCATATTCATTATGCAATGAGTCGTCATCAAGTGATGAGCTACTATAGTATTCGTGACCTACCTCGTCATTTCCCATGAGACAAATTTCTTCATCATCCTCGTCGCTCATTCCCCACGTGCCGCTCACTTAACGCCTTTTGATCATCCGTTTGGGACACTTACTAATAAAGTGGTTTGGGTCCCCACATTTAAAGCAAATACGGTCATCTTTTGGCTTCTCGTCCTCTTTGCTTTTCCGAAAGCCTTTCTTATCGTCATACGGTTGTTTGACGAATCTTCCCTTTCTTCTAAAGAACTTTTTAAAGTCCCTTACCGCCATAGCGTACTCCAAGTCATCACTACTCGAAGAGGAGTTCTCTTCATCGCTTGAAGCCTTTTTGGCTTTAAGGGCAAGAGATTTGTGTTTCTCTTTCACCTTTGAGGCTTCGGAGTCTTTAGCAAGGACAAGTTCGTAGACTTTTAGGTTGCCTATGAGTTCATCGAGGGTGAGGATTGTCAAATATTTTGACTCTTCGATCGCCGTCACCTTGGATCTCCACTTCGATGTAAGTGCCCTTAGATATCTCCTAACATGGTTACGGCTAGAAAAAGATTCATCAAGTGCTTGTAAAGATGTAATAATAGTATTAAAGTTAGCAAATGAATGATCTATAGTTTCCTCATCCGATATTGAAAATTGTTCATATTGTTGAACAAATAAATCAATTTTATTATTTTTAACTTGTTGGTTGCCTTGATGAGTTACAACTAAAGAATTCCAAATTTCTTTAGAGGTTTTAAGCATAGAAATTATTTCAATTCCTTTTCGGTAAAGCATTATATAAAACCATTTTTGCTTCACTATTTTAGAAAGCTTTTCCTTCAATTCATCATTTAGTTTATCATGAGGTATGTTAACTACATTCCTTTATCATCTTTTGAGGTAGCCTCAAAATCGCCTTCAACAATAATGTACCAAAGATCAATATCTTTAGATTTCACATATGTTTCGAATCTATTTTTCCAATATATAAAACCATTAGTTTCAAGTAGTGGTGGTCGTTGCATAGATTGCCCTTCCTTTTAGTTTTCAGAACCCATAGTGATCGAAAAGTTTTTAAAATACAATTTTACTTTAAAACTTTTATAAACTTAGCTCTTGATGCCAATCGTGGAAAACTATAAGGGGGGTTGAATAGTTTTGCCGATTTTAAGTTAGTTTCAAAAACTTTAGATTCGTTAATATGTGAGATCTTATGGATGTAGAGAAAGTATAGATCTAATGATAAAGCAAGTAAATAAAGTAAAGCAAAAGGAAAGAAATGACGCAACCGATGTATAGTGGTTCGGCTACAAGGACACCTTCCTTGCCCTACTCCACTCCCCGAGTCACCTACTAGAGAGTTCAAGAACTATGTCAACAAACTCCTTCACTTGGCGGAGAAGCCTTCACAACGTTGCTTACACCTTTTTCCGGTACAAAGCTAGATACCGAGTCCGTAACACGGTGGACCAAACCAACATGACTATTACACAACAAATATGTGAAATATCAAATACAAGATCTTCGCTATGTAAATCTTATGGAGTGACAAATCAATCAAGGACCCTTGCTTGGATGACTTGTAGAATGCTCGTGATCTCGCCTTAGAGAAGGACTTATATGAGGATCACAATAGAAAGAAAGAAGAACAACTCTCTAGATCAAGTGATCTATATGTTAGAAGAGAATGAGAGTGTTTGAGAGATTTAGTAAGAAGAGGGTGAGTTAGAATGAAGAAATGGCTCTCTATTTATAGGAAAAATCTTCCATTGCTCCTCGGATCCCAAGGATCCCTCCCACTGGGATCCGTCTAGTGTAATCCTAGGGATCCGTGGGACGCCTCTTTGCCCATGGGTTTTTGGTTATGGGTCATGGTTATGGGTTGGTCCATGGGTTTTCTTTAGATTCAATGTATCTAAGTATACATTGTATCTAGTCAACTTGGGTATGGGTTATGATCCATGGGTTATGGTCCATGGGTTGTGGTTTTTACCCATCCTAATAAACTATTACAACAAGTAATTAATTACAACGTTTTTGTATTTAAATGGCTATATGTAAATGCTTTCCAAAAATAACATGTATCCTTATAATTGTACTTAAGATAACATTATATTTGTTATCAACAAAACACAAAGATATCGCAAAATATTAATAAACGTTTTTACGGTTTATTTGTATTAACAAGTTTGACAATTGGAGCATTTAATCTGTTTACGAGCTCTAGATTTACCCATTTTGATGTAATTTCACTTAATTGAGGCTTTAGGTTTATGAATTCAAATTTGAGGTAAAATGTGAGAATAAAGTGCTTCCTATAACTTAATGCAAATGTGAGGACAGGATAGGTGACTAAAACCTTAGTCCCCTATACTCTTAAACTGTTTAAGCAAGGACCATAGTTCTACCAACACCCAATACAATCAAAACAGATATAACAACTATCAAAGACGAATACAAAAATTAACAACAAAATTAACAAATTATAACAGTAGAACATAACATATAGATTCATTAATTTCATATTTAACATTAAACATTCAGTACATATTTTTCCAAAAAAAAAAGGAAAATATAACCACTTCATTTTCCTTCACATCACTTTGTCTTCCTAAGATCATCAAGGAAGGTGTTCCTTTCAAACACCTGAGAGTGTGTTTGACAGATCATCCTCCTTATCTCCAAGGCCTTCAAGACATTAGCCTTTTGCTTATTGCAAAAATCCTCAAGAAACTTGTAGTTCATCACCGTAGTTCGAAGGCCTTCGAGCTCAGAGATGTATTCTTGGGTTTCCTTCATACCAAGAATCATGTTGGTCAAAGTCTGTTGGAGGCCATTAGCAATTTTGATGTCCTTATTGTTTTCTCTCTAATAAAAGAGAGAAATCGAGTCAAACATGTAGTCAGACTTCGAAGCTTTGGCTAGTTCTTGAAGAAGTGGGAAGTCAGCCATTCGGAGGTTGTTGAGATTTTGTGAATATGTTTTTTTGATTGTTGGTATGCAAATGGTATAGGTTATTAACCCATAAATAGCAAAAACAACGGGACCTTCCTAATTCAGGGACTAATTGTGAAGTAAGTAAAAAGAGAATGTAGGACCTTACTTTTATCAACCTTATCACAAACCCAACACGTTATGCGTATAACACGTTAACCACAAACACAAACAAAGCGTAGAAATGAAGATGAGAAAGATGGTGACTTGATGTTAAAACCGTGTATGTTGTGAGAGAAAGATGAAAACAATAAGTTGTATATTCCAAAGAAAACACACACACACATTCCCCTCAAATGACCATTTGAGGGTATTTATAGTTGGAATACATGATGCCCTAAAAGGCTTTCCATGGGCTTCGTGGGCTTGGACATGGGTTGGATTGGATATAAGCGGTGATGAGTGTCTAAATACTCATCATTTTTATACAAAATAAACCGCAAAATCATCGAAAACACTCAAACACATCAAAATGATCAAAATATCACAAATCGTTGTTTTATGTGTTTTAAATACAAAATATCAAAATCGGATGAAAAACATATCAAATTTGCAAAATTGCGCTTTAGTCCCCAAGTTTATAAAATTGTCAAAAATAGTCCCCGAGCCAAAATTTCAAAAGAAAAGTCACCAAAGGTCTTTTAAAATCACAAATTGTCATATTTAGTCCTTTGGTGGAAAATCTAAAAGTTTTGAGAAAATTACGGTTTAGTCCCCGAAAATCCAAATTGGTCAAATTTAGTCCTTGGGAATTTCAAAATGTCAAAACCAACCCTTGGATAATTAAACTTGGCAAGACAAACCCTTTTGGCTACTCTTCATAATTTTCATGTTTGGTCCTTGGATTTTCAAATGTTACACAAATGGTCCCTTGTATTAATATCTATCACAAACCAACCGGACCCTAATATAATAACCCAAGCCCAAACAAAACACCCTTGGCCCAAAATCCTTTACCCGGCCCTTTTCCCACAACCCGACCAACCCACCCAACCATTTAAAATAAACAAAACCCGCCTTATAAACCTTTCCATGTCCCCCGACATCTATGTCTCCCACGCAACTCCCCACCTAAAACCACCCTACACCTCCATTTGTCTCCCCCCTCACCAACCTTACCAATGCATTAAATGCTACCTTTCTCTCGTCCCGGATATCAAATACAAGTTTTCCGCCAATTTCCAACAAACGGTCAAGATGGCTCAATATCAATCCAATGGCTATTATTGTTGTTGGGATTTGACCGGAAGAGAGAAAACTCTTTTGAGCATAAAAGAGACCAAGAGGAGGCAAGAAGAGATAGTTTAGTTTTGTTTTATTTTAAAATATATGTCGAATTTCAATTCCTTAGTTTAAGTTAGCTTTGTCTTGGTATTTTTAAGTTCATTTTGTATTCAAGATAATCATTTAAGTGTATTGCAACTTGATTTCATATCAATTCAAGTTTTAAGTTCAAGTGCCAAAGTTTAAGCTACTGTTGAAATTTTTATTTTCAAATTCTAAACCCCAAGCTTCAATGAGCTTATTTATGAGTTGAAATAAGTTTATGTTAGCTTATCATAGCTTTTTATAAACTTGTGTTTAAGATTTAAGCAAAAGAGAAACCTGGTCAACAAAAGTCAACACAAGAGTGAAAATGGTGCGAGGATGAATTGGGTGGATTTAGAACCGAAATGGTTGAAATGGAAGCGATGGGTTGAGTTGGATTAGGTTAGAGTTCTTGTTTCATGTGTGGCGGCCATAGTGGCCATTGGACAAAGTGTAAGTGATTTTCACAAATCTTGCATACAATGTATTGGTGCTCATAATTGGTTTAAACTCATCCAACAAGAGTAATTAGGTTAAGAGAGTTTAGTTTAATCATTAATGCAAGCTTAACTTTGTGTTTGGATCTATTTAACCACTTAATCGCCACAAAAGGGTGTTTGGCTCAACTAGTTTAACTGTCATTCAAGCTTATGCGTGGTTGATGTTTGTTAGTTCAAGTTTCTTTAGCTCTAGATAACTCATTTGAGCCATAATCTTGTACATGTTAGTGCAAAATTCAAAATCCTCTTTAAATCATCTCACTTGATCACCGTTGAAAATATGGATTAACAGATCCTTGATTTGTGTTTAAAAGTCATAAACAAAGGTTGTACTAGCTTCATTACATCATAATACATCAACATCAATCATTAAATTGGATCTAAACTTCACTTTAGTCAACTGTAACTGGTTTTCAAATAGTCGACATGTCAAAATTGGTTTTGAGCGAAATGCAGATCTCGCACGTGCTTGATGAGGGCTTTTCATGGTTTCATTTTGGTTTACAAGTAGTCCTATAGGTGGTTTATAAGCTCTCATAACTGGATTTAGCTTTAGCCTTCGGATTAGCTTGTGCGTAAGCTCAAAATAAGCCCTAGGTGCCTCGCACCAAACTCGATCAATCTTGAGTGGTTTCTCAAGTTTTGTGCAGCTTGCACAGAGCTTGTTGTAGCTTGTTAAGGGCTGGTTTTCTAGTTATAAGCAGTCACTTAGGTATAGTTTAGAACTCAATAGTTGGTTTTAGTTAGTAGCTTGTTTTATCGCTTATTTGTTGCTATGAAGTTAGTACCAAATCTGTTTTAAGCTTAAACTCAAAATCTCCAAATCTGCTTTTATTGTGCTAATCAAGAGTTATAACTTGTTGATTTTAGTTTAATTTGGTCATTTTAGTGTATCTTAACTTCATTAACGATGAGATAGCTTGTTTGGTTAATTTGCTTAACAAGTGCTTATTTCAATAAGCACTTGATTGAGCAGCTTCATTTTCTCCACACAAGTGTTTGTTTTCCAATTTTCATAGCTTCTTAATATAATTTTAGAATTTTCCGAAATTTTCAGATTTTTCTCTGCTGTTTTACTATTTTTCTTAATTTAATTAGTTTTTAAGCATTTTAAATAGCATTTAATACAAAAATTAGAAAAGGTTCAAAAAATAAGTTTTCATTTTTCTTAGGCTTAGATAAATATAAAAAGTAAAAAAGTAATTTTCCATATTTTCATAGTTCATTTGGTAATTTTAGTAATTTAATTAGATTTTAATAGTTTAAAATTCATAGAAAATAGAAAAATAGTCACAAAAATACAAAAATAGTTTTGAAAAGTCTATTTTGATATTTTAGACTTTTCCAAGTGTTAATTTTATTTTCTAGCTTAATTTCCTATTTTCTTGTATTTTAGATAATTAATTAATAGTTAAAAATAGTTTTTAATTAGATAATTAGTCTTAAAATAATTTTCTTTTCTATAAAAGTTTCTTTTATCATTAGGTTTATAAAACATCATTTTCATATTTTTAGGGTTAATATTGAGTTAGTTTCACGCTTTTTTTTGTGACGTCGCGTAGATTTTAATTTAAACGTCGTTTTACATAAAACAAAAACATCACTTTAATTTTAGTGATAGCGTTTATTTAATAGGTTTTATCTTTTTAATTTCCTCTAATTTGCATTTTAGCCTTTTTAATTTGTTTGATATTTCCTAGTTATAATAATCAATTCATAATCCTTTTTCGTTCAAACTTCTCGATCACTAGACGTTGATTGATCCATTGCATAGCTCATTGGGACATAACGACCGGGAGACTCTATACTCCTCGATCTTAATTGCATTAGTGTTTGAGCGGTTTTAGTCTTTTAGACTTGACTGCTTAGCACCGATCAAATTTTGGCGCCACGGGAGTCAGGTGATTTATCTCCGTTTTAGCAGATTAGTTGTTTGAATCCTCACTCATTGTTTATATCATCATTCTTTGTATATATATATATCCATATTTTCTTCTAAAAATCCAAAACCCAAAACACCAAAAACTTATAAAACACAAAAATATTTTCTCTTTGTTTCTATATATGTATCAAAATAAAAATACAAAAAGAATCGCGCTTTCTTTAATAATTAACAACTTAAAAGATTACCACCGAAAACCAAGGCAATGCACTACCTAACTGGGGTGCGACCATAATAAGTTCCCGAACTAAAGATATAAAACTTGCCTTTGTGTCCTTGTGATTGGTGTACCTTTTCAAAGAAGCCATTCATCTTGGATTATTGGTTAAGTTCATCGTTGTTTTGCCTCGAATTTGTGTTAATTGATTTTGTTGTGATATCGACGTTTGAACCGTAAAACCCATAAAGATTCTTCTCACCCCGATTTTTACAAAACGTCTTCATAATTCTCATTCTCATCCGAAATATTTTCATAATTCCATTTCTCTCCTTAACTCGAGATTCCTTAGAGTTAACTCTAGTGTATGCGCACTCGCTCTTCTAGATCCGTGAGCCCATTTCGTGAGCTTGTCAAGATTCCAAGAAGGCGTGTTCGCAGACTTCTTCTTCCATCAGTCGGATCCGAGATCCGGACTATTTCACTACTCCACCGCCATGGCGCATTTAACGTACTATGGCGGAAATGCTCCGTGCACCCACCGAGGGTTATGGAGATGCCATTGTTTTACCCGTTATCAACTCGATCACTTTGAATTGAAGACACATTTGATCCAACTTGTGTCTACAAATCAATTCCGCGGTCTCGATCGAGAAGACCCGTATGCACACATCCGTTGGTTTAACAAGTTGACTTCAACTATCAATTTCAAGGATGTGCCACAAAAGTCATCAAGTTGATGCTATTTCCATTCTCTCTTGAGGGACAAATTGGATTTGGTGGAAAAGAACCCCTCGATCCATCGAAACTTGGGAGGATCTTGTTCAAAAGTTTGTGAATTACTTCTTTCCTCCATCAAAGACGACTAATCTTAAAATGAAATTTGATTTCGTCAAAATTTCGATGAAAATTTTGGAGAGGCATGGGAGAGATTCAAAGATCTCCTCGTGAAATGCCCCCATCATGAATTCACGGAGCTTCAACAAGTAAATATCTTTTACAATGGGTTGAACGGAAACGATCAAGATTCCTTGAATGCAGCTCAGCAGCAATATCTTGAATCGTAAACCTAAAGATGTGATTGAGATTTGCGATCAAAAATCAAAGTTCCTATTTCTCGCAACAAAGTCAATGTTCCGAACACTCGCTTCTTCATCCGGTAACTCTTCCGAGTTAGCCGCTCCGTTAGTCAGCTCTAACGGACATCATCCATTGTATGATAAAAGAGGTTAAGGAAATCAAAAGCGAAATTCATAAGCGGAACCAATCAAAGCCGTAAACAAGGTGTGTGAAACTTGTAGTGGTCCACATGCGTATTATGATTGTCAAGCAACCGATGCTTCCTTTTACCAAGCTCCCGTAGCTTGGTAAACCACAATCAATACCGACCACAGTGATCCTCACTACTGCACCTAGCGGTATGACACCACCGGTTTTCCTCCAAAACCATGCAAAACCATGGCAATCAAAATCGCTTTGTTCGAATCAAGGACAAAATTTCAATCAAAACCGAACAATTTCAACCAACCTCAACCATATCAAGCTCCTAATCATCAAAGCTATCAACAACCTCCTCAAGCTCCCATGCCAAATGACTTCATGAAAATGACCGAGGCAAACATGCTCAATGCAAACTCGGATCAATAACATGAGAGGTGAGCTAAAAGGAAATTGATACAACATTGTCTCGGCAGACAAATGAGTTAAAGAATATGATGAGCGGTTTCATGAACATGAATATGAACAAAGCTTCACCATCTTCCGGGGACTCCCAAGCAATACTATTCCTAATCCAAATGCCGAGTTGAAAGCCGTCACCACTGTAGTGGTAAGACGCACAATGGACCTTCGACTCCAATGCCCCTCCTCCTGTGGCATTTAGTCAAGTTACCAAGGAGACAACGGACAAGGTGCATTATTCAAGCCCACGGCATCAAGACACGTCCCACCTTCGGTAGTCCAAGCCTTAAGTCCGGAACCCGATGTTCCGAGGAAAAATCTGAGCCGAAAACACTTCCATCCCGCTCAAAAGTCTAGTCGACTTCCTTACCCATCAAGAATGAATGATGAGAAGCTCAAAGACAAAACAAAGAGCAAATGGAAAATTTTTCCAAATCTTCAACGAGCTTCACTTTGATTTAAGCCGTTGATGCTCTCGCTCTAATGCCTAAATTTGCATCCACGCTTAAAGGCTTACTCACCAACAAAGATAAGCTATCGAGATGGCGAAAACCCTCTAAATGAGCAATGCTCGTGACCATTCTTAATAAGCTTCCGAAAGCTTGAAGACCCCGGCCGGTTTCTAATCCCGTGTGATTTCTTGGGATGTTTCAATGCTCCGCCTTGGCGATCTTGGCGCTAGCATTAACCTCATGCCACTCTCGGTATGGAAGAAACCGCTCTTCCCGAACTTTCATCCACTCGTATGACACTCGAGCTAGCGGACCGCACTGTAACTCGTCCACTGGGATAGCCGAGGATGTCGTGATGAAAGTGGGAAAATTTCACTTTCATGCCGACTTTGTTGTAGTAGACTTGATGCGCATCCTAGAGTTCCCCTCATCTTGGGAGAGCTTTCTTAAGGACGAGTCGTGCTCGATCGATGTGTTTGTTGAAGAGTTGACCATTCGGGTTGACAACGAGGAGCTCACGTTAAATATCAACCAAACTCCAAACCTCTCAGACAAACAGTGTTGCCACAATTGATCAAAATCCGAAGATTCAATGCAACACTCTCAAACTTCACGGTTAAGAGGAGTTTTCAAAACGTCTTGAGCTCAAAGCTTTGAAAGTTACCCCGGTTCAAACAAATGGTTTGAAAGTTGTACCGTGGAAGTCAAGAGTGTTCTTGATGATGACGATGATCTAGATTCGGAGACTTCATCGGAAGTGGTGGAAACTGCTAGCTCTAAGAGCACACCACTTGTCCCACCTCCGGCATCGGTTTGTCGCATCGAGTTTGTTAACTCGTGGATGAAACCAAACTCTCTCGATTTCATCCGAGTTGGATGATGATGTTTGTGATCCAATGGGAGACATTCTTCCCATTGATGAATTGCTCAAAATGATCCATCATCTTCTAGTCTTATTCCGACTCTTCCATCCCTTCTCTCACTCCCGATGAGGAAGAGGACAACTTTGGAATGAAGTCGATGCATTTCTAAGTGATGAATCAATTCCAACGGAATTGATAACACTTACCTTGATCCGGAGGAGACATCCTTTTCCGGATAGTCTCGCTGATTGAAGAACCATTTCCCATCCTCCTCCCGGACATCTTCTTGACAATCACCATCTAAGCTTCAAGTTTAAGCTTAAAGATGTCAAACCGGTGATTTGCTTCTCTCTGAGGAATGGACATGCATTCTCATGTACGTCTTTATTCCATTCTTCACGGATGGTGTGGTTGCTCTTTCCTTTTCTCTTTCGGAATGAGGACACCATCTTTGACCCCGTATCATCCTTTATAGTGTCTACTATTAAACAATACCGCGGTTATATCTCGTCGGTGTGGAACTTTCGATGTTCATATGTTCATTAACATTGTGAACGAAAGTCCGATCGAGATTGGTTTTCCACGTTACTTTCCCATGAACAAATGAATTGGGGTCGAGTCAAGCTAGCGACTCGGGAATCAAAAACAAGAGCATGCCATATGGGTTTTCACCCATATTTCGCCTTCTCACCTCTTTCTACCACCCTAGTTTGGGGGTTGCCCACATGTTTCAAAAAAAAAAAAAAAAAAAAAAAAAAAATCTTTCTAAATAATGGCCGTAATATTTCCCTTTCACGTTCTTTGTTTCGGCATAACCACGGTACTTTGAATATTGAGGGCAATATTCATTTCTAAGTGTGGGGGATTCTCACGAATTTTGTCATATAATCTATACAATTCCCGTTTTGGCCAAAATTTTTTTTTTGTAAGTGTTTTACACTTTCTCATTTGGTTATCGATCCGCCATGTCGTAAAGACAAAAGGATTGGCTAATCCAGAGCAAACGGCTCTTGGTAAAGATATCTCAAATCCGTTTATATGGCTTGCAATTTGCCCAAAATTGTATGGTATTCACCTCCCATCATCCTAAAAAGATAAGAGTTGGCTAGCCCGCAAGATTATGGCTTGTGGTAAAGGCGATGGAAAATCCATAATTGGTAATCGACTCACCAAAGATAATGTTGATAATTTATCTAAGAGTTGGCTAGTCCGTAAGGGTACGGCTTCGGTAAAGACAAAATCAAATCCGTTGAAAGTCGGTGGTTTGCTCAAAATTACATGGTTATCGGTGTACCATGGTTCTTACTTGAACTAAAACATTTGGCTACTCCGAAGTAATGGCTTTTGGTAAAGAGTTTAAAATCCATTATGTTTTCTCAAATCATTGCTAGGGACTAGCAATATCTCGATGTGGGGATTGATGAGTGTGTAAATACTCATCATTTTATACAAAATAAACGCAAAATCATCTCGAAAACACTCGAAACACATCAAAATGATCAAAATATCACAAATCGTGTTTTATGTGTTTTAAATACAAAAATATCAAAATCGGATGAAAACATATCAAATTTGCAAAATTGCGCTTTAGTCCCCAAGTTTATAAAATTGTCAAAAATAGTCCACGAGCCAAAATTTCAAAGAAAAGTCACCAAAGGTCTTTTAAAATCACAAATTGTCATATTTAGTCCTTTGGTGGAAAATCTAAAAGTTTTGAGAAAATTACGGTTTAGTCCCGAAAATCCAAATTGGTCAAATTTAGTCTTTGGGAATTTCAAAATGTCAAAACCAACCCTTGGATAATTAAACTTGGCAAGACAAACCCTTTTGGCTACTCTTCATAATTTTCATGTTTGGTCCTTGGATTTTCAAATGTTACACAAATGGTCCCTTGTATTAATATCTATCACAAACCAACCGGACCCTAATATAATAACCCAAGCCCAAACAAAACACCCTTGGCCCAAAATCCTTTACCCGGCCCTTTTCCCACAACCCGACCAACCCACCCAACCATTTAAAATAAACAAAACCCGCCCCTATAAACCTTTCCTGTCCCCCGACATCTATGTCTCCCCCGCAACTCCCCACCTAAACCCACCCTACACCTCCATTTGTCTCCCTCCTCACCAACCTTACCAATGCATTAAATGCTACCTTTCTCTGTCCCGATATCAAATACAAGTTTTCCGCCAATTTCAACAAACGGTCAAGATGGCTCAATATCAATCCAATGGCTATTATTGTTGGGATTTGACCGAAAGAGAGAGAAAGACTTTTGAGCATAAAAGAGACCAAGAGGAGGCAAGAAGAGATAGTTTAGTTTTGTTTTATTTTAAAATATATGTCGAATTTCAATTCCTTAGTTTAAGTTAGCTTTGTCTTGGTATTTTTAAGTTCATTTTGTATTCAAGATAATCATTTAAGTGTATTGCAACTTGATTTCAATATCAATTCAAGTTTTAAGTTCAAGTGCCAAAGTTTAAGCTCTTGTTGAAATTTTTATTTTCAAATTCTAAACCCCAAGCTTCAATGAGCTTATTTATGAGTTGAAACAAGTTTATGTTAGCTTATCATAGCCTTTTATAAACTTGTGTTTAAGATTTAAGCAAAAGAGAAACCGGTCAACAAAAGTCAACACAAGAGTGAAAATGGTGCGGGGATGAATTGGGTGGATTTAGAACCTGAAATGGTTGAAATGGAAGCAATGGGTTGAGTTGGATTAGGTTAGAGTTCTTGTTTCATGTGTGGCGAGCCATAGTGGCCATTGGACAAAGTGTAAGTGATTTTCACAAATCTTGCATACAATGTATTGGTGCTCATAATTGGTTTAAACTCGTCCAACAAGAGTAATTAGGTTAAGAGAGTTTAGTTTAATCATTAATGCAAGCTTAACTCGTGTTTGGATCTATTTAACCACTTAATCGGTTTACAAAAGGGTGTTTGGCTCAACTAGTTTAATCGTCATTCAAGCTTATGCGATGGTTGATGTTTGTTAGTTCAAGTTTCTTTAGCTCTAGATAACTCATTTGAGCCATAATCTTGTACTGTTAGTGCAAAAGTCAAAATCCTCTTTAAATCATCTCACTTGATCACTTTGTTGAAAATATGGATTAACGGATCCTTGATTTGTGTTTAAAAGTCATAAACAAAGGTTGTACTAGCTTCATTACATCATAATACATCAACATCAATCATTAAATTGGATCTAAACTTCACTTTAGTCAACTGTGTAACTGGTTTTCAAATAGTCAACATGTCAAAATTGGTTTTGAAAGCGAAATTGCAAAGATCTCGCACGTGCTTGATGGGGCTTTTCATGGTTTCATTTTTGGTTTACAAGTAGTCCTATAGGTGGTTTATAAGCTCTCATAACTGGATTTAGCTTTAGCCTTCGGATTAGCTTGTGCGAAGCTCAAAATAAGCCCTAGGTGCCTCGCACCAAACTCGATCAATCTTGAGTGGTTTCTCAAGTTTTGTGCACTTGCACGAGCTTGTTGTAGCTTGTTAAGGGCTGGTTTTCTAGTTATAAGCAGTCACTTAGGTATAGTTTAGAACTCAATAGTTGGTTTTAGTTAGTAGCTTGTTTCTATCGCTTATTTGTTGCTATGAGTTAGTACCAAATCTGTTTTAAGCTTAAACTCAAAATCTCCAAATCTGCTTTATTGTGCTAATCAAGAGTTATAACTTGTTGATTTTAGTTTAATTTGGTCATTTTAGTGTATCTTAACTTCATTAACGATGTAGATAGCTTGTTTGGTTAATTTGCTTAACAAGTGCTTATTTCAATAAGCACTTGATTGAGCGATTCATTTTCTCCACACAAGTGTTTGTTTTCCAATTTTCATAGCTTCTTAATATAATTTTAGAATTTTCCGAAATTTTCAGATTTTTCTCTGTTGTTTTACTATTTTTCTTAATTTAATTAGTTTTAAGCATTTTAAATAGCATTTAATACAAAAATTAGAAAAGGTTCAAAAAATAAGTTTTCATTTTTCTTAGGCTTAGATAAATATAAAAAGTAAAAAAGTAATTTTCCATATTTTTCATAGTTCATTTGGTAATTTTAGTAATTTAATTAGATTTTAATAGTTTAAAATTCATAGAAAATAGAAAAATAGTCACAAAATACAAAAATAGTTTTGAAAAGTCTATTTTGATATTTTAGACTTTTCCAAGTGTTAATTTTATTTTCTAGCTTAATTTCCTATTTTCTTGTATTTTAGATAATTAATTAATAGTTAAAAATAGTTTTTAATTAGATAATTAGTCTTAAAAATAATTTTCTTTTTCTAAATATTTTCTTTTATCATTAGGTTTATAAAAACATCATTTTCATATTTTTAGGGTTAATATTGAGTTAGTTTCACGCTTTTATTTTGTGCGTCAGTAGATTTTAATTTAAACGTCGTTTTAAACATAAAAACGCTCATCACTTTAAATTTAGTGATAGCGTTTATTTAATAGGTTTTATTTTTAATTTTCTCTCATTTGCATTTAGCCTTTGTATTTGTTTGATATTTCCTTAGTTATAATAATCAATTCATAATCCTTTTTCATTCAAACTTCTCGATCACTAGACGTTGATTGATCCATTGCATAGCTCATTTGGGACATAACGACCCTGGAGACTCTATACTCCTCCGATCTTAATTGCATTAGTGTTTGAGCGCTTTTAGTCTTTTAGACTTGATTGCTTAGCACCGATCGCCAAGCTTAACTAAACTAATACCCATTTAGCTTAGTCCAATCCACGAGCCCGTTGACTATTCTAGCACGATATCTAACACATGTTACAATGTTCTTAAACGTGAATGACCATCACTTCTAATAAAATTATTAAGGCAATAATCTCCCCTAAGGGGTGGTCATTCAAAAGATGCTCCACTTGATTAGGTCTTTACTTTTCTCGAGCTTGAACTTTGTGTGTAGATATAGAATAGTCTTGAATCTTTGTTCCTTCATGCTTTGTGATCGCTAATGTGGTTGTTCTGCCGCTGTCAACTTCGTTGGTTAGGTGTCTCCACGCCTTTCTCCACCATGCTCACACTTCTATTTGTCTTTTGGTTACCAATGATGTAGTTCTCGTCTTTAAACTTTGTAGATTCTTTGACATTGACGAAGAATCATCTTTAACTTTGTGTAGCCTTTGATTATGATGAAAACTTTCATGTGTTGTTGGTATGAGCATGTGGAGATTCTCGCACGATCAATCCTCTCCTGAGCTTCCATAAGAAGAAAACATAAAACATGTTAGTAATAAGCGGATTCCCAAGACTTACAAGTTTGAATTTCGAGGGTGTTAACAAAGATAGTGTGAAAATATTTCTCTAATTCTCACAGAGGCCGCTCTCGAACTAGAGTCCCACAAGTGAGATAACGCGATGTACCGAAATACACCTACAGCTTCGGATGAGTCGTTGAGGTACACCAAGCATCACCCCACGATCAGACCATTTGAGACACACTAAGCGTAATCCACGGGGAGTTACCGGTGACTACTGCCGTGGTCGCTTGATGTTGACCACAGCAGGAGTTTCCATTCAATCATTGAAGATCACGTAGTGAAACTTCTCATAAATGTTTTGGCGATTGCTAACATCTGCGTGGGACTCTAGAATATATCACTTGTGCCCTTATTGATGAACAAAGAAGCGATGTCATGTCAAGTGTTCCTATGAGATCTTTTGATGAATCTCGTGGCTCTAGACTCAATTGTGCATTTTGGTTTTCCGAGCGGAGACTAGGAGAGGTCTCCTTCTTCAATACCAACTATCTCTAAGAGAAAGTCGATAGATTATGTAGGGTTCCCAGTGAGAATGAAACAAATCCTTTGAGAGGAATTGAGTGGCTAGAAGGTTTTGTGCGGATCGTCCACCGGGTCCATGACGTCTTTGTCTTCAATACCAAGTCATCTAGTGACAACCAAGAGTATATGTATTGAACCCTGTTTACGCCTAAGGTTGATTATGGAGGGCTATTTCTTTTCACCCTTTCTTTTACTTTTCTTTTAATTCTTCAACCCTTCTTTCTCCTTTCTCACATTAATCCTTTTTCAATCATTCCTAAGGACTTCTAAAACAAACTATTTGTGATGTCCTTGGTAGATCCCTCCGACTCTGGCGGATCATAGGACAATTTCCTATCCTTAGTCACCTTATAACTCCATGACCGTCCTATAACCGTTTTCATGAAAATCTCTCGAGTGTTTATGATAGAAAACATGTTTGCAACACTCGTGAGCTTTGTATTTTCGAAACACTCCCCACACATGTGCTTATAAGTTCGGCTGAAATCGCACGGTGAGAGTAGAGTTCGCACTTTTGAATTGATCGACTTTAAATGAACAAGACCGATTCGAGACACGTTTACATCACTAGAGAACTAGCTTGAAATTATTACCCGTCTGGTCAAGTCATAGGAAGTTTCTCGAGATGGTACATTATTCCTCGTCAATTCAATGGTTATACGAGACATGTCGTGAGAAGAATATTTTGGATTTTTGATTTTATATTGTTTTGTATTTTGAAAGATTTTATATTTTATATTTTGTTTTGTTGGTTTTTCAAATTTTGTATTTGGTTTTCAAAAATATTTACAAATGACTTTTGGAAAATCATTTTCAAGAAGATTCGAGAAGACGTTCTAACTCCTCGGGGTTAGGCTTCAGCATTCAATTAAATCGAACTAAATAGTCAAACCTTTCTTTTGGAAGGGCTTTAGTTAATAGATCGGCGAGTTGGTAATCGATCTTCACGAAGAATAATTCAACAAGTACCATTTTCGACGTACTCTTTGATGAAGTGATAGCGGACTATGATATGCTTAGTCTTTGAGTGATGAACAGGATTGCATGATATGGCTATGGCACTTTTCGAGTCACAATACATAGGTATTTTATCGAAAGTAAAGCCATAATCTGTGAGTTGTGTTCTCATCCATAGAACTTGAGCACAACACGCAGATAGAGACACATACTCGCCTTCACCGGTTGATAGTGCAAGGCAATCTTGTTTCTTTGAAGACCACTTACTAACTTTTCACCCAAAATTGTGCTCCTCCGGATGTACTTTTGTCAGAACTTGATCACCGCGTGGTCCGCATCCGAAAAGGCAATTAGATCAAATTTGATTCCTTCGGATACCAAAGTCCCATGTGAATGGATGTCTTCAGTGCCGAAGATCCGTTTAACCTCTTTGAGGTGCGATTCGAGGCTTTGCTCGAAACCGTGCTAATAAGCAAACAAAGAAATGAATATCCGGTCGACTAGCGATAAGATACATGAGAGAACCAATCATTCTCCGATATTTCTTCGGATCAATAGGTTTCCCAAACAAATCGGCTCCAATTTTTGGTGAAGTTACCATTGGTGTTCCGACCGAATCACAATTATCCATACCATGATTTTTCAAAATCTCGGTTGTGTATTTAGATTGATTAATAAAAATTCCACGAGGGACCGATGTATTTGTAAACCAAGAAAGAATTTTAGTTCCCCATCATGGACATTTCAAATTTGTTTTCATGAGATTTTCAAAGTGTTTTGAAAGATTCGGATTAGTGGACCCAAAGATGATGTCGCCCACGTAATCGAACAATCAAAATTTTGTTATTGCATTTTGTGTAAACAAGGTAGGATCAACTGCTCCTTTGGTGAAATTGTTTTGGATAAGGAAAGAGGACGATTCGTCATACCACGCCTCTGAGCTTGTTTCAAACCATAGATTGCCTTTTTCGGTTTGTAGACGTAGTCCGGATGTTCCAAGTCAATGAAGCCTTCAGCCGACTCACATACACTTCTTCTTCGTAGTTCATTCAAGAACGCAGTCTTAATGTCCATCGATAAACCGTGATGTTTTGTGAAATGCATAGGCTAAGAATATCCCGATCGCTTCAAGTCTAGCTCTTGGCGCGAATGACTCTTCAAAGTCTATCCTTCCTCCCGCCTGTATCCTTTGGCTACAAGACGAGCTTTCTTAATAGCGGTCATTTCTTCATCCCGTTTGTTTTTCCATAACCATTTAAGATCAATGACTCGAATTTCAATTGGTCGTGGAACCATTTCCCAAGAGTCATGTATACGGTATTGGAGAAGTTCCTCCTGCATTGCTTCTATCCATGCGGGATCTGCCATTGCCTCACGAATGTTTTTTGGTACGATATTGCTAATTGAGCAAAGGTAAATGCATAAGTCGCAATCGGTGGTAAGTTGGCGTCTCATCTGAATTGGCCTTGAAGGTTCACCAATAATTTGTTCAATTGGGTGGTCTTTTGTCCACTTCAGAGTAGAAGGATACCGTTGGTTATACGTATGCGATTTAGATGGTTCTCGTAAGCATGAAGATGATTCACCGATTCAGAGCAAACGGGTTTTCAAATAAGTCTTCATCTAACGTTGCATCGCTCGGTTTTGGTTTTTCTCATCAACCATCGGTAGAACGGGTGCAAGACACGGAGTAGATGTAGATGATGTTGATGGAGTTGGTGCATTGGTTTCGACCGTTGTAGATGCATCTTCGCTGGTGGTGGATGATGATTTTGAGCGGGTGCAGCTGGAATGATGGTTTGATGCATTTGTCGAAGTTCCACCATAGTATTCATCGAACATTAACTCAAGAAATTCTCCCATTCTTGTTCTTTAGGATTGTCAAACGAAGTTGATTGAGCTCTTTGAAGTACGAGTCCCGAACTCGATGTGTCCAAGTCTGCGGGTTTAGTGCGGGTTCTAGAGCGAGTCTCTCGGAAGCCATATGTGAAAGTTCATCAAACTTCACATTCATCGTCTCCATGATCCTCCTAGTTCTTCTATTATACACCACAATGCCCTCGAGTTATCTCAATATCCAATGAAGATTCCAATATCACCTTTAGCTTTCAATTTTCCAAGATCTTCTCTCATCATTCGTAGGATAGCACAAAGTGCCAAACACGTGAAAGTAAGAGATATCGGTTTTTGTTGTTCACAAGCTCATACGGGTTTTATTGAATCTAGGATGGATTAGGGATCGGTTCGAGTGAAACAAGCGTTAGCAACAACATCGACCCATAGAAATAACGGTGCCTTTGGAATAAATTAGCATTGTGCGGCGGCTTCCACAAGAGTTCAATTTCTTCTTTCAACTACCCCATTCTCATTGTGGAGTTCTAACAATCGATGTTTGATGAGTTATTCCAACATCTTCAAAGAAAGTTCTTAACTCTGATTAGTGAATTCGCTACCGTTTCGTTCTCACAACCCTTATCGGAGTTTGAAGAAGTACTTGAATACGTTTGTAAAGGTGATGATGATGCACGTGCTTCGCCTTTTGATCTCGTAAACTTAACCCATGTATATCTCGAATAATCATCTACGATAACAAGAATATACTTTTTCCCGTTAATGCTTTCAACTCTCATTGGGCCACATAAGTCCATGTGCAACATATGCAACCTTGCTTCCGAACTAGGTACGGATTGGGTTTATATGATGCTCTTTGCTTTTCCTTGTTCGCATGATGGACATAAGTGATCCTTGGTGTATTTGAACTTTGGAAGTCCATTGACGATGTTGTCTTTGGCAATATTGTTGATGGTGTCAAAATTGAGATGGATAACCTTTATGCCACAACCGGGATCGAGTTCGGATGCTCGTGTCATAAGACATATTGGTGATGAAGAGGCCATTTGATTGATGTCGATAGCATACAAGTTTGTATCATGATTCCCGCTAAGAGATCGATGCCATCCAAGTTTCTAACGAAGCAAACATTTTTCCTAAAAGCAACCTCTAAATCGCATCACAGAGTCGCCTGACCGAGAACAAATTGTGTCCCAACCCTTCGATATAGTAAACCCGAGTGATCAAATAATTTCCAAAAGGTAGATCTCCATAACCCATGATAGCCGCTACATGATCATTTCCAAACGTCGGGCCCATGAATTTCGACGAAATTGATCGCCAGCCTTCAGATTCTGGCCATGTGCTTGGAGCAACCCGAGTCGACGATCCAAAGACATATTTCGATAACACGTCAATAACGTAAGAAGAAGATTTTGGAAACCGTTTCGATTTTGGTTCCTTTGGGTTAGAGGTAAAATCGATCACACTCATAGAAGTCATCTATTGGTAAGATAGGTTCATCACCATTCTACCATTCCGAGTGTGAAAGTTCTACCCGGGTTTCAAATATCATCCCTAAAGTAAACATTATGCTCCCTATCGCAGTGTAAAGCCTAAGTCTCGCAACTAGTCTTCCTATTCGCTTAGCATAAGTTCTTTTGGGAATATTCTTCTTAACGAGCTTAACAATCTCATTCATAGAAACACAACCATCATGAACATTAGTTAAAGATTTCTTGCAAGTTAAACAAATAGATTCAATGATTCATTAAACTTAGCAGATTTCATAGGTTCATTACATTCGGATGAAATGTCTTTCTTATTACAAAGTGGTAAATTCCTAGGGTGTTCTTCACTTTCTTCTCTTTATTCAAGCGACTACTCTTAGAGGCAAGCGAGACTCTATTGTTCCTTGTATTTCTCATAGGCTTTAGTCTGCTCTCTAGAGGTGCTTTCTAGTCCGTAGAAGGTAAGGCACACTCATTAGGATTCACAATCTTATCTAGAGAAGTGGTTTCACTTTCCTAGTCTCTTTAGAGTGATTTTCTAAACTTATGTCGTTTGTTCCATATGTTTTAGATGTGGAGGCGAGCGCATTAGTGGTACTCATCTTAAAAAGTCCAGTGCTAAACTGTTGGTTTCTCTATAACCGCTTTTCCTTTATCAACATTTTGTTTAGGCAAGGCGGTGGAGTACCGGTTTTGATGAATCGCTTTTCTCATTGACTTTTGGAGGAGGCATAAAAATGACATTTTGGTTTGAAACCGTTTGGGAACATTTGCTTTCTCCATGATCAATGGTTTTTAATCACGGTATCCACCGCCTTTCCTTTTGACTTTCCAATGAGCCCTCAAAAGATCATTTTTAGCTTTCATGTCATTGTAGGCACGCCATACGACAATTTGTCATACTTGCATTCCTCGGTTTTTCGATCAAGTTGTTTAAAATATGAGACATTTTCTTTTCAAGTTTCTCAAGAGCTTTTTCATATTTTGAAACAATTTCGGAGGTATCGATCGAGTCTTTCATGATCTTCAACGTAATATGTTTGCAAAATGATGGACATAATATCGATGAGTCGAACATCTTGAAGAGAGAATCATTTAAATTTTCCAAAACTTTGATGTGTGCAACACTTTCATTAGCTTGCTTTACCGGGATTTATGGTCCTTGACAAAGTCACCGTTTCTTTCAAAATGCTTGTTCAAAATGAATTACCCTTGAGTTGATGTTATTCAAATGAGGGCATTTGAGTTTCAAAAACTTTTACATTCATTATCAAAACTATTAAACCGATGTTTGTTGTAATATTGGTTTTAGTTTTAATGATCTCTTGAAGATCCGCAATTCTAGTTTTCACATTTTCTAAAATACTTGGCGCATCACTTGTGTTAAAAGGATTGTTTGAAGACATTTGTTCAATGTTCGAAAGATATTTGGAGACAACAAGCGGTTTTGAAACCGATTTTGAAAGCAGTGTTGACACTTTGTTTGAAACACTTGGTTTGGTGGAAAACGTTGATTGAGAAACAAATGAAATACCATTAATTTTGTTCCATTTGTTATAATCAATTGGTTTGATTTCCGGATGTTTTTGTTTCATTTTTGATCTACTCTCCTCAGATAGTTCCAACGTTTCAAGAGAATCATGCACAATTATGGGTTCATGCAAAGGTTTTCCATTGTTTAACACATTCTGAGATTTATGAGCTTTCTTGAGGAACGAAGAAGGGTTGTTACCAAGAGCCATTTTATGTGCAATATGGAAAATCGGATTTACTTGATTAGAAAGCATCTTGTTTGTTTTAGCGGAATGACCCGTTGTAAGAAGCAAATTGTCCAAAGATTTTATCTTTTCATTCTTATCAAGAATTTCATCAAGAAGAGAATCTTCTCGTTTTGAAAAATCAGCAATCAACTGTTTCTTCTCTTTTCAAGATCGAAAATAGTGCTTTTGTTTAGAAAGTTGGTCATTTAGATCGAAATTTCCTTGTTTAAAGATTTTATTTTCAAGTTCAAATTCACATCAAGTGTGTTATACTTGAGTTGCAATTGTTTTTCTCTTAAAATGTAATCTCGATAACCAATTTCTAATTCTGATACTTTGTTTGTATTAAATTCAAAGGCTCTGCGTTCTCTTTGTAACTCTCAAGCTCGGCCGGTCAATTTAGCATTCGCGGCCTTAACCTCGCGATTGACCTTACTAACTTTCTCAATTTCAATGCCACAATTATTGATTAATGATTCAAAGTAAGCACGTGTTTCCTCATCGGTCTCGATATTTTGTGAAACACGACCTCCACTAGGATCCACATCCGGAGTTTCGAGTTAGTATTGCTACAACTCGGATTGTCCATGTATGTATCATAAGTAGGTCTTGGGCGTCGTAATCTTGCTCGTCATGAGTAAACACATCAAATATGACATTGTTATAGCATGGATCAATGATTGGTACCTCGACATCTTTGCGTTGGCGTCATAGGCAGGGAGGTGCGTCGGTCGGTCGTGCTTAGTCTCTCAAGATTTGCCATGAAGATGCAGTTCGCATTGATTTCCTCGAGGTCTTCCAAATCATCCACAATAGCGAAAAATCATTTTCCTCGACTTAATCGCATCCTCGCTTGCTTCGTATAACAAAGATAGCTTTTCGAAGAAACTCAAGATTCTTCTTGTGCGGCTTAGTGGGACAAGCTAGTGCCATGTGACCCATTCCTCGACAGTTATAACACTTAACCCGATTACCACGATTCACATTTCCATAATTCCCAACGATCGGGTGCAACATTCCCATTCGATTACCCATCGCTCTATTCCCAACATTCGACCCAACCGATTACCTAATTGGAACCGCTGATTACCCATGCGAAATCCAAGAGTATATCCTGCGATTCCCAATAACTCCAACCATTTGTCCTTGATTACCCATATTCACACCCTACCGTGCAAGTTGCCTATTGCGAGTGTTTGATGAAATCCTTTGGTTGTTGTTAGTTGGTGTGGAATAGCGATCGCCGAATGCTTTACCCAATAAAGAAAATACTTGTCGAAAGCTTCTTCTTGTTCGGTTTCGGGATCGCGATTCCTTGTTCACGTATTGTGGATCTTTGTTGAATGACTTGTTGTTCGGTGGATAGAATTGTTGTTGTGGTTGTGGAATGTATTCTCGCAAGTTGTTGTTGGAAGATGATGAAGCTTGTTGTTGTGTATTCACCAAGGTTGAGTCTTTGCAATAAGTGCCAATGGATCAAGATTCTTTGCCAATCTTTCTTTCCGACTTCATTCACTTGATTTGGTTTTGTTTGAAAAATTGTTTAGTTGATCAAAGTTCACCGATGTAAGTCTTTTGTTTGGTTTACAATAGTGACATATCGTCCCCATTCTTCTAGAAGATTGTTCAGGAGCTTGATGTTTTGAGCGATAGTTACGGGTGCTAGCTTGTTTCGATTAGCTCATTCATCAAAGTGCAAAACCTTCCATAGTAGGATTCAATGGATTCTCCGGAGTTGAAGTGAACTTTTCTCATTCAGCTTAGCGACTTGTTCTCCATGTCTTGTTGACCAATTTACATTCCATGACAAAGCCGTCTAACACGTTCCCACATATCAAAAGCAGTTTCTTAACTGTCTCTGCAAAGAAAAGTCATCTATTGGTAAACCAGTTGGACAATATGAATTGCCATGTCATCTGTGATCGACTTGCTTCCGATCCTCTTGATGTATTCTCGATTCATTTTGAAGACGAGGGATGGTGGGATGGGAGGTGTTGCATCAAGATTTCGAGGACATGGACTTGTCGAGGCTTGAAGGGTCCATTCGAATGGATTGAATCATGAGTTTCCCATTAGGTTTGGTCTTTATGTAACTAAGCATACGACTTGTCCATTGAAGATAACCACCTTTGCCAACATAGGAGGACGGTTTTCGCACCGGCCGCATGAATGTATTGTTGAGTTGCCATTGATGAAGGTATGATCCGATAAAGTTGATGTAGGATCGATTCAACGATAAAGGAGTTGTGGTTGATGAAGATTAAGCTCGGTTGAGGTGTTTACGAAAGTCGTACTCAGAACCTTGGTTCTTAGGCGTTAAAAAATTCTCCCAAAATTTGAAATTCACTATAAAAATCAATTCTAAGGTCGATGAAAATTTTGAGTTATGACAATTTTGACGTAAATTTGACCCGAAAAATTTGAATTTAGGCCCAAAATTTGAATTTTTGAACAAAATTTTCACAGTTAAACCAAAATTTGAATCTCGCGTAAAAATTAAACATTTAGTCTCCTCTAAAAATTAAATTTTACTCAAATTTTCCCGCCAAAAAGTTACGAGTAGGATGGCTTAGGCGAAGGATTCCTTAGGCGTAGGAAATGCTTATGCGTAAGTTTAAAGTTAGGCGTAGAAAAACTTATGAGTAAGATTTAGTTATGCGTAAGACAAGCTTAGGCGTAAGAAAATACTTAAGCGTAAAGTGTTCTACGCGTAAGTCTAAGCTTATGCGTAAGATTAGGGTTTTGCCCAAAAATCCTTTACACTATCACGAAGGTAAAAGATATCCAAAGTCGAAGTGTTCCACAAACTTATCCAAGTGAGGGAAGCGAGTAATCGTTATAGCTCGAAGAATCTGCACCAAAAGCTTATGCGTAGAAAGTTATCGCGAGACGGAGGATTTGACTTTTCTTACACGCGTGGAACTAGGGTTTTGACCTACGCGCAGTAAAAATTTCTAGTGATTCAAACGATTTCTCTTACATATAGCCTTAAAACACTCGAATAACACAAAAATGTTGACCTTTTTCACCCAAAGTGCTTAGAAAGCTTATGCGTAGAAATGACCAATGAACCAAATACGAGCTTAAAATGAAGAAAACACGTAAAGCTTGAACTTTTTGAAAAAAGCGAAACTTTAGCACCAAATAAACCTTAAACCACAACAATCTTGAATTTTAAGTGCAAAAATTAAAGCTTTAAGCGTGAAAACTTTGATAACGAAGCTACGAGTAACACTACAAAAAAAACTTCAACCAAAACACTCCTAAATCATTGTTAGGCGATTGATACCAATTGTAGGACCTTACTTTTATCAACCTTATCACAAACCCAACACGTTATGCGTATAACACGTTAATCACAAACACAAACAAAGCGTAGAAATCTAGGTGAGAAAGATGGTGACTTGATGTTAAAACCGTGTATGTTGTGAGAGAAAGATGAAAACAATAAGTTGTATATTCCAAAGAAAACACACACACACACACATTAGCACACCCTCAAATGACCATTTGAGGGTATTTATATTGGAATACATGATGCCCTAAAAGGCTTTCCATGGGCTTCTGGGCTTGGACATGGGTTGGATTGATATAAGGCAAGCTTAACTAAACTAATACCCATTTAGCTTAGTCCAATCCACGAGCCGTTGACTATTCTAGCACGATATCTAACACACGTTACAAAGTTCCTAAACGTGAATGACCATCACTTCTAATAAAATTATTAAGGCTAACAGAGAAATAGTCAAGTTTGTGTGAGTAAAAATACGCGGGAATTTTAAGTGCAAAAAACGGGTAACTGACCAAATTCAGAGACCAAGTGTGACATATGAAACTTGTTACCCTGCAACTTGACATTTGCCTTCCTTAATACGCTTATACACAATTAATGTGTTGCCAAACACCAAATAAACCTAACTAACAAGATCCGAAACTATAAACACTATCATAATAACCCGACCCAATTAAAAAACCCAATCCAAACCAAACCTAACATACATCCACACTCACGTACTGAAACACACATCTAGTCAAACTCATTCGTAAAAACACAAAGTAAAACAATGAAAGACAGGAGCATATTCGTCTCAACTTTTAATGATGTGAAGGAAGAAGAAGAAGGTGAGGTCTAGTTCAGAATCTACTGTAATGGGGTTTTTTATTATAGCCCACTCAGGTATGAAGGAGGTTCATTAATTAATCTTTGTGCCTTTACCAGTGATAGGGATATATTTAATTCAAGCCTTGATAATGTATTATCGAGATTAATGAGCAAAAATGGTGTTGTTTTTCGTGATCCTAAAGAATCCCTAAAATGGTTTGCATTTGATTCATCACGATGATGATGTTCATACTTTGTTTGCAATTGGTGAAACACATGAGTCAGTTGATATCTTCGTTGCACACAAGCCCCAAAAGTTAGCACAATTTTACTTAAAAAACATCGTTTTGAAGTTGTGGGTTGGGTAGAGCAAGATGCTAACTTTGAATGCTTAATCCAACACCTTTTAGGACTAGACGTAAATGGCAGGGGATAGATAAGAAAAAAAATGCAGGGGAGTGGAACCAAGACACCAACAGTGAAAGGTGGTGTTGTAATCAAAGAGGAAGAATGGGTTGTAGCTAAAAAAGGGAGAAAATTAAAGGAAAAGGAAAAGGAAAGCTGGTTAAGGAAGAGGATGTTTTGCACAAAAAAAAGGGGAAAGAAGTTGTTCAAGAATTTAAGCGAGGTTTAGATGGGAAGGGGAAGGCTAAAACGGTTGAGTTTTCAAGTTTTGATGTTGAAAACTTGCCTGGTTTTGATAGGAAGGGGAAGGCTAAAAGGGTTGGTGGTGATGCTGCTGATGTTTCTAGCGGTGTTAAGACACCCTTTTAGAAGCGTAGAAAGGATTACAACCTGCGTCCTTACCTTTGTTAGCTAAAGGCCATCATAGGTGATGTTTCAGTGATGAATACCATGTCATGTGTTTAATTCTTTTAAGTTGTAATAGTACAGTACCTAACTTATATGTTTGTTGTTTGCATACTTGTTTTTGCAGACAAGGTAGCAGTAGCATCATCACTTTAAGGTTCATGTTTTGTGGGTTCATCAGTTTATGGATATCGATCAGAGATGTGTAGATCATTTGAAGGTTCATCAGTTGAACGTTTTGAAGTGGGAACTGCATCGTCTTTTATATTTTGTGAAATGTCAGTAGAACCATGTATCAGACAATGACTCCGTATTATCAGTTATTTTCCAGTTGCATCAAACATTAAACATATAGTTGACTGTTATAAGTCAACTTGCTAACTAGTTGGTTATGTATAAATTTGTCTGTTTGTCCTATGGGTTAAATTATGTGAGACCATACATTGTTTATGAGTTGACTTTTAATAAGTCATATTTAACATGTCAGGTATAATGGTATAATTCGCTCAAACAATCACCCTTTTATGTGTTGGTGAAATTGTCTTGGGTTAGAATTAACTAATGTGTGGTATAAATGTGTATGGACTATAAGACGTTGACTTACGCGTTAATGGTCAAGGGACGAGTTTGCCATATAAACCTCATGTTTTGGATTCTCAGCGATGAAAATGTTCAAGTTTGATTCAACGTAATGCGCAGGTACAAGTTTATGGTTTATTTTAAGAATCAATCATTCAAAGCAGATAATCTCGACCTTGTCAACAGTTGGGAAATCATTAAAAAAAAAAAAAAAAAAAATCCTAGAAACAAGCATACTTTCTTTTGTGACAAGAAAAGAGTCAAGTAATGGATTTACACAACAGTCAAACACTTAAGTCGGTTTAATACGTGGACGCGTTGCATCTCCTGGTAACTTAAGCCGTAATCACTTGACTTTAACTATAAGTCGTCTAGAAACCAACACATTTTCTTCTTGTGACTTGATCAAATGGTAAAAGTAGGATTCTGTCATTTTTAGAGATAAAACCCTTAGCTCTAATATTTTCTTGTAAGCATACAAAGTTACTGTAACTAATAATTACTACGAATTGAAAAATCATTTGTAATACATCTAATTCAAAATACATCTCATTTTACCATGCATGTTATTATATATTTATATTATATATGTGCATATGTCTTGTAAGCATGTTGTACTCGTGCAACATATTAGTTGTGCTAGTCTATAAACGTAATTACTAAAGGTTCATATAGTCAATGTTTAATGCGTTAAAAAAATTTATGCTCCCTATAATAAAACAAAACTGTTAAGTGATGACCAAGTCATTGTAGGCCTTTCTTACAACTAGAAGGTGACACTTACCAAAGACGCCGTCAAGTTATCCATTATTAACGCGTAATCACCCCCACTAACCCCTTCTATATATACATTTACGCACGCAACTAAATTCTGCATCTCAAACCAAAACACACTTTTTACAAGCAAAACTTATACACAAACACATTTATTTCAAGCAAACATAAAAAACACGTTTTACACATACATTCTCATATTTTCCACAAACCAATACACATATTTTACCACAAAAAAAAGTAGGAGATGGGTGAGATAGGAAAGCAACCAATCGGCACCGGCGAAGATGGTTGGAAGGCCAAGGGAACTTCTTATGACAAGCTTCCGGCGAACAGATGGAAGATCAAGAAAAGAATTCTCAAGAAATTGATATTTGGAGGAGGTAAAAAGGTGACAGAAGGTCAGCCTGCCAAGCTTCCGCAGAATAGATGGCAGATCAAGAAGCGACTACTTAAGGAACTGTTTTTGACCAACACGAGTATTTAGTTTGAAAGAAGGGATCAGGGATTCAAATAATGGTTCCGCTTAAGTGGACATCCAGATAAATTCGGGGTGAATACTGAATAGTTTTTTGTACAATTTACTTTGTTTTCTGTTTCATTCTTGTAAAAATGTTCAAAATAAAACACTGTAGTTTCTACTAAAGAGCGGATACGGACATAACGTGGAAAGCTAACAACATTGCATTTGATGCTTTCTTGTACGAAATCTGCAAATATTTATATGAAAAAAGTTGTATGTTCGAAAAGATGAGGTTCAGTTGTGACATGTATGCGTAAGTGTGATGAATAGAAGAGATGAATTATGTATATATGTCACATATATATCATATCAAAAGGGAACGATGTGGACTAATCACATCACCACAAATAGTGCCATGCCACTAGTGCATCAGTGACATGGTCATGGTACCACTACAAAAAAAAAAGTGATATTTGGTAGACCCAATTCTGTTGACCCAAAAAAATTTGGCACGACACAGCAATTGAAAATTTGGCACGACATACTCGTGGGGCCCAAAAAGAATTCAACCAGAAAAAAACGGTTGGCACGACAGTTAATCGCGAAATGGTGCGACGATGTCGTCTGATCAATTTTCTTTTCTTTTTATTTATCTTTTAAAATAAAATAAAGCGATTTTTAAATCTGAGAAGCACGACAACGTGATGTGGTGTGACGTAATTCTTTTTTTATTTATCTTTAAAATAATAATAAAGCGATTTTTAAATACGAAGGCACGAAAAGTCGTACAACCTGTAAATCCACGTGGCACTGGCCGCAAAATAGACGATCCACGTGGCCTTGTGGTTCAAAATGGGACGACACCTTGAGTGGAATTTAGGGACGACATTGTCGTCCCTAATTTCTCCTGGGCAAAAAATGCGAATCACGGTTTTTCCAGATTTTGCTTGGGATTTTTCGGAAAAATCTACCAAAACAAATACAACCTGTAATCAATCACAATACACAATACCAATTCGACAATATGATAAAATACCAAATTAATAAACGGATCGAATAACATTCCACAATTCCACGATACCATTCAACAAATACGATACAAAGTAAACTACTCTTAAACTATACAAGGCGCAAATTTCCTAAATAACATGTCTCAAACTAATAAGTCACAATGTCTCAAAGTTATAAAGTTAACATAAATCCACGATAACATTCGACAAATTCAATACTATTCCATAATATTAATAAGTCTAAAATTCACAAACTAACTTCCCGCCTACTACTCAAAGAACTCGCTTGGACTAAATAGCCGCCTCATTATTATCCTCACTATTATCATCATTACTATCCAAATCATTATTATCAACATGATCATTTTGGCGCAAATGAGGATTATTTTGTGAGTTGTATTGGTTAAGGTCTGGTGGCGGCATTGCATAATTCGAACTAGAACCCGGGCACGTGGTAGAGTTGGGAAAGGTGGGGCGATAACAATCGGAAAATGCATTATTGGGGCCGAAAATGGGAGCTTGGAAACCATAAGGGCCGGGAATGGGACATTGGAAACTATAAGGGCCGGAATGGGAGGTTGGAAACCAACAGGCTGTGAGGGGAAAAGGGCCGAGAATGGGTACCGGGAAAGGGCAGAAATGGATTACCTTGTGAGTTGTAGTGGGTGAAAAACTGCTGAAGGTAAGATCCGAATGCCCAACTGCGTGGCTTGGGCCGTGGCGGCCTGCTCCTAGCCGTGTGGCTTCCTCACCGACGAGCCCGTTCTTGCAGACCTTGGTTTCCTCATCGCCTCATCATATGCTCCCTAGTAACGTAATCTTGAGCAACATGCCCACGTGCGAACTCGCGAGAGGTCGAGCCACCACTGTAACCTCCACCTCGCTCGCCATGTTCTTGTTGTTGTCACTGGAACTATCTGTTGCAATATTTCTATCTTTGCTCATGTACGGATGACACCGCCTCGACTTGCTCTTGAAGGGCCCTCATCTCATTCTGTAATTTCAAAAAAAAAAAAAAAAAAAAAAAAAAAAAGTTAGGAAAAAAATAATAAATGAGAAGTAACTTAATATAATGACGCATGTTAAGAGATAAATTACTTACGTAAGGCGTCTCGTTCTCCACGTTCTTAAATGTGCCATCTTTTTGAATGGCACTTCCTCCAAGTTTCAATCAGTCTTCATTTTGATTGTTATTGTTGACCTCTATACATACAATATAAAATAAATTGATAACGAGGTAAATATAAAAATATAAAAACACAGAAAAATCACAAAAATTATAACGAGTCTTACATAATTGTTTCGTCCTTGAACGAGCATCGTCGACCTTGGTGAGTTAAAATCTTGTTTTAGATCGATTTTGCATTTTGGCCAATCTTGCCATCCGCTTTGGTCGCACCACCAACAACCAACATCTCCCATTCCTCTTGGGTTCTGTTCAGCCAGGCTTTCAAGAGTGGCGGATGTGCCCTTGCCGCCGCGGGCGTCTCGTGGATATCAAAGTATTTAGACATGAGCCTATGTTTGTATTTTCGGTATAGCATCCTCTGCTCTAACCATAGCCCAAGTCCTACCCTTTCTCCCACCTTATAAAGATTATTTCCAACTTGGAATCTGTTCTGATTATTCAACCAAGGCGCCAGGTTGAGATAGGTCTGCAAAAAAGTATACGCATTTAAACAAACACACAATTTAAATATAACAAGCATATCTAAACGGTCAATAACAATAAGAATAGAAATAAAATAAACAATAAATATAACCTCTAGTCTTGCATTATATCGCCTTATAAGAATCGTGAATTTCTTCCCAATCGCAATCAAGGGAAGTGGCCTCACTTGTTCCCCAATAAGACTAGCCAATCTAGCGCTACATAAGTGCTCACTGGTGAGAAGGTGCCTTGATCATCTAATCAAAGCATATAGGCAAAGGCTAGCCGTTATTCTCCTTAAAAGCCTTCTTTAAGGCCCGATTCTGATCTCACCAATGATCATTGAACCTACAAATATAAGTTATTGAGTTGTGAAAATACACGTATAAAAAATTCAGTTTTATCAATAAAATTATATAAAAATAAAAAATAAAATAATAAAAATAAAAAATCACAATTTGTTACCTGCGCAATAGCCCGTAGATTTGGCGTTTAGGTGGTTTTTGGTGGGTTTAGGTTTCTAGGCGCCTTTTTTTTCTTTTGCCGTAGCCCTAGGCCCCGTGCGTTGCTTTGCTTTTGCTTGGCTATGTGTTTTTCTGGTTTGCGTGCTTTTCTTGCCTGTTTTTAGTTTTTGGTGCTTTGTTTTTGTTGCCTTCCTTTAGATCTATGCCTGTTAGGTTTCTGCCTTGCTTTTTGTTGCTCCCTTTGGTCTGCCTGCTTCTCTTTAGGTTTTGTCCCTTTGTTTTTATGTTTGTGTCCTGCTTTTGTGTGCCTTTTCATGTGCTTTCCCCCGTGCCCCTTTGCTTGTTTTTCACTTGCTTTCGTGTGGTTTTATTATCTTATGTTTTCTTCTCATCTCTTGCTCACCCGCACACCTACACTTGCCGGAGGTCTCGTTGGAAGCAGTCTCCCTACTCCCGGGTTTACCCGGGGGCAGGGGTAGGATCTGTCTACATTTTTACCTCCCCATACCCCGCCCCGGCGGGATTGGGTATGTTGTTGTTGTTGTTGTTGTTGTTGTTGTTGTTGCAATAGCCCGTCATAGTAAAAGAGGGCCGTCTGGGTGGATCACCGCCAGCATCTCCGCCGTGTGATCTAGGTTGTACACACGCCATCTGTAAAAGTACAAGTACAAGAACACATAATTTCGTGAACCAATTAATACTAATATACACATTCATATAAACATATAGTAACAATTTCATTCAAATTACAATTTAGAAACAATAATTGTCATAATCAAATTACAATTCAAGAACAATTAATTGTCATAATCAGAAACATCACTAGATAAAACTTCTTCAACAACAATAGTGGGGTTCACTTCATCATCATCAGACACGTCAACATCATCATCATCAAGGACATGAGCAACGAGGTTATCTTCATTAGTAATAAAATCGACATCTTCTTCACAAGAACATCGGTGGGCGCCCATCTGTGATTCATCATTTACACTCAAATTGCATACTCAAAACCGGTCAAACCAACAAACAATGCAACATCGGATGAACTGCGCCATGTATAACATCCCGATCGAATCTACCACATCCGATGCGGATCTTCCGATGATGAACATCTTCAACTACCTTCCAATGAGGTGGTCGTCTAGCAGGGTCTTCAAGGTAGAAGACTTGTGTTGCTTGTGTCGCAAGAATGTATTGTTGATTTCTATAAGCATCTCGTTCAGTCAAAATGTGATGTATGCCATGTTCAATGTAAGAACATCTGGAGCGTAGCGTAAGGTTAGTAGGGTTACGGGTGTCGAACCATATACATCGGAACAACACAACCTTACGGTTGCCCATATAAGTGAGCTCTAGAATTTCTTCCAGTTGACCATAATACATAGCTCCATCGAGCACGGGTGTTGAAACTCCACCGCTTTGAGTGGTATAAAGTTTATCGCTTGGTGCACCAAGAACTTCACACCGCTCACTATGCATGCGGGTATGTACTTGCACTAGATGAAGGTCCACATGCCAAAGAGTAACTCGGGACTACAACTCGGGTCTTTGCCACGCTCTTTTCATGAATCTACGAAAGAGATACAAACAGATTTAGATGAGCAATAACTCGGACTACACGGTAATATATCTAATGCGTTTACCTTGTGATTGAACCAGGAGGAAAACTTGTTTCCACGGTATTGTTAGGAAATTCACGCACAAAGGTAATGAATAAATCATCTAAACAAATAACTTAAGAAAAAATGGTTCTTCAAAATATAAAAAAGAAGAAACATACTCTTTGTACGCTAGGATGTCTGCGTCTATTTCAGATCATTGTTAAGTATAAACCATACAACCGCTCGCATAACATCTCAGATTCAACCGAGTCGGGCGTTTCTACCCACGGTTTGCCTACGGACCGAACACACGGAATTTATTTGGTTGTTGAGTGACAATCATCATTTCACAAGACGTTTAAATCTCGCCTAGACATCCTTAAGATAACGCTAATAGAAAGTTAATGCTTCTTCTACAACATAACCCTCGCTATAGAACCTTCAGGCTTGACTTTATTTCAGACATAATTTTTTAGTTTTTTCATGTATCTTTCAAATGGATACATCCACCTGTAGTAAACAGGGCCACCTAGAATAGCCTATTCGGGTAAATGTATAACCAAATGAATCATTATGTCAAAAAAAGCAGGAGGAAATATTTGCTCTAAATTAATCATAACATTGATCATTTTCGTTTTAGCTTTCTCCATGTCCTGCTGCATCAAATTTTGAGCACAAATATGCTTAAAGAATAAGCAGATCTCGATTAATGAGGTTGAAATGTCTTTAGGTAAGTATCATTTGAACTCCATAAGGAAGTAACCATTGCATCATTATATGACAAATCATGAGATTTTAGGCCGTTATGTTGTTATCATCGGTCACTTTTTCTTGAAGTTGGATCCAAACCCATCGTGTAGTCTAACTCCTTTGATGAATTTACAAAAAGTTTTACATTTTACGGTGTGAAAGAGTACGTTGGATGAGGCTTATCGAACTTCCGTTTCCTTTATCAACGAGCCACAACTCCTCTCGAACTCCTAAAGTTTTCAAGTCTTGCCTTGCTTTTAACGTGTCTTTGGATTTGTCGCTCATTAACAAGGTATTCAAAGACACTCAAGCACGTTCTTTTCGATGTGCATGACATCGAGATTGTGTTTTAGTAGAAGAACGGCCAATACTCCGCTCAGAAAAGATAGAACGCTTACTCCAATTCAATTTGATTTCTCGATTAGGTTTAGGGTTATTTTTAAAGTATTTGGATGCTTCCACGAGACACGCTTAAAGACTTTACTAATTTGAATCATGATTTCCTTATGGGTAAAGCTTCTAGGAGGATGGTTCTTTTCGTGTTTACCATGGAATTCCTTATGTTTATTCCTCGGTGGATGCCTTACGCGTAAGAATCTTCTATACCCAACATAAGCGATTTTATGCTTCACAGAGGCGATGGAGTGTCCCGATTACATGTGGGGCATGCATAGTAGCCTTGTCCAATCCACGGATAAACTACTTTGAGTCGGAAAGTCATTGATAGTCCATAAAACCGCCGCTTTCATTTTGAAATGAGTACCCATAGCAGCGTCTAAAGTCCATTCTCCTATCTATAACTCTTTGAGTTCTTTGATCAAAGGCTGCAAGAAAACATCAATGTCCTTTGCAACTGATTTAGGGCCAGGAATTATCATCGTCAACATTAAAGAAGTCTCTTCATACACATCCGCGGGGTGTGTTGTATGTTGTCAATATCACCGCCACATGTCAGAACTTTGACTCATGTTGCCAAACGGATTGAAACCATCAACAGCCAACCCTAATCGGACGCTTCTAGGGTCACAAGAAAACTCATGTTTCATTATGTCAAAATTTTCCATGCTTGACCATCACACGGGTGATTCATCTTACTGTTTTCCTTAGACTGTCCAGTAGCATGCCAAGTCATCCACTTTGCGATGTCTTTTGTGTTGAACATACGTTGTAGTCTAGGTTTTAACAGAAAGTAACGCAACACCTTGTTGGCAACTTTCTTCCCCTTTGTCTTTTAGTTTTTCCATCTACTCGCTGCAGCATTGGACAATTATTGAGACTTTTGTTCTTATCTCGATCCCCAAAATAAAAACAATCATTTATACAAGCATGGATCGATTTGTATCCCAACCCGATATCTTTGTGTCTTCTTGATTTCATAGTATGACGGTGGGAAATTTAATCCTTTACTAGGGGACATGCCTTTGCAAAAGAGCTAGAATCTTGTTAAACCCGACATCGCTTATTTTATGTAAGACCTTGATGTGCGAAAGCTCGACGAAGCTCAATGTAGTCATATCACAACCCGGTACAACTTTTGGGTGGACCTAGCAAGTAACTCTTCGTACTTGTTAGTAATGCTAGGATCATTGGTTTGAGCTGGTTGAGGACCTGTTGTTTGATCTGGTTGAGAAACTGTTGTTTGAGATGGTGGAGTTGGGACATTATCAGCAGAAATATCTTGGAAGAATGCATCCATGTCCATGTGTTTAGGTGAAGGTGGTTGTGGTGTGTTGTGTACTACGGGTGGAGGAAGCGGTTCACCGTGATATTTCCAAGTGGTATATTGTGTGTCAAACCCGTATTTAGATATGTGTGACTCAAGAGTTTTGAGCGTACCCAATTTAGTTGGAGCGTTACCACAACGAACACATGGGCAATGAATCATTTTTGAGATGGGGTTTAACAATGGCTCACAATGCGCGACAAATGCAAAAAGACCATCTAAAAATTCTGGGGAATTACGGTTGGATAAAGTGGTCCAACTCTTATCAATTGTCATGACTGCGTTGTAAAAAACATATTCAAAAAATGAATTTATATATATACATACATATGCAAATAAACACATTCAAACATGAAAAGGCGAATTATGAGTCGTTTTACCTAGTGCAACTATGGAAGGCAATCCTAACTCACTCTTTGAATGTATCGTCTTATATATGAATCGTATAAGCGATTTACTATTTGAAAAAATTTGGCAAGATTTCCCTCAACTCCCCAAATATGTGCATTAAAGACATATTCAGTAGGAGTGAAAGGAAATCTTGTCAATTTCTCTCAAATAGTAAAACAGCTTATACGATTCATATCCTAAATGAGACAAAACATTCAAAAAGCGATCCCAAATAGATTCTTTCAAATTAATTTCTAATAAATTAATTTCGGACGATTTTCTATAGGATGATTAACTTGGACGGGAATTTCTAAAATTAATCACTAAAATCCTAAAAACAGTAACACAAGTTTAACAATCACAATATTACTAACCAAAGTATCATTTTCATTTTAACAATTAATAACATATCACATGACATTTTTTCCGATATCACATATCATTTTCATTTTAACACGGTCACTTTAAGTATTATAACTAACAATTAATAACATATCACTTGACATTTTTTCCGATATCACATATCATTTTCATTTTAACACGGTCACTTTAAGTATTATAAGTAACAATTAATAACATATCACATGACATTTTTTCCGATATCACATATCATTTTCATTTTTACACGGCCACTTTAAGTATTATAACTAACAATTAATAACATAGTATATAAAAGTATATACATTATCGACAAAGTAATAAAAGTATATATATATATATATATATATATATATATATATATATATATATATATATATATATATATATATATATCACACCCCAAATTACATTTTTTACAATGAATGGAATACCTTGGGAGGACCACATAGCATCAAAGTTATGATTATATCGAACGACCTAAAGTGTCGTTTTGAAAATATCGCTTGATTCATTAAAATAATCGAGTTTACAAACATTAGGTCCCAAAAGATTTACAATATATCAAAGCGAGTTTATTACAATCAAACGATAGTTAAGTGCATAAAATATAGGTGAGACGCGTCAACACCGCGACTCTATAATAAGTCCACATGCATGCCATGAAGTGAATGCCTTAGATACCTGAGATAAAACATGCTAAAAGTGTCAACACAATGGTTGAGTGAGTTCATAGAGTTTGGTTAACAAGTAAAGCTTTTAAAGAGCGTTCATGCAACAAAGGCAAAGTTTTTGGTCATAAAGAGTAGTCCATAAAAGCAAAGGCATTGTAATCCACCCGCCCAAGTTCCGCCTATACAAAACTTGCAACCTGTGTGTTCACAACCCACCGCCAAAATATGTCTAGTTTATGTTCAAGCACACGAGGTCAAATGAGTTCCCAAATCAAAGGCATTGTAAATCCACTCGGTTCCAAGTTCCGCCCATACAAAACTTGCAACTGTGTGTTCACAACCCATTGCACAAAATATAGTGTGTCTAGTAGTTAAGTATACATTATCGAGCAGTTCACAATATAGCACCACGATATAATAATGTATGCGTGCAAAGCCCTAGAATAAATAATATGCGTCCGTAACATAGTGGACGAGAGGTTGGCCGACCTCTAATAGCGCTATCCATACTACCTACTAATAGGAGACTAACAATGCGAATGTCTGAACGGTACATCATACAACTATTATATACAATTAAGAACACTCCGAACATGGGAGAATTTGCAATCGCTCCGACAGGGAGACTTAGATTGAAAATGCTCCGTTCCCATAGGAGACATTCCGCCCGGACCGGGAGGCTTTAAGTTGCTCTGAACAAGGGAGACTTTATAGTGATGCTCGAACATGGGAGACTTTATAGTGATGCTCAATCATGGAGACTTTATAGTGATGCTCCAATCATGGGAGACTTTATAGTAAAGGTCATTACACGTCCGGTTCAATAAGTTCAAACAAGTCATAAGTTCAGTATTTAAGTTCAAGGGTTCCATTCAAAAGTTCATAATTAAGTTCAAATATTTAAGTCGAGTTCAAAAGTTCGAGCAGTCAAAGAGCTCGAATAATATCAAAAGGTTCAAGATAGTCAAGCGTTCAAAATCACGTCAAACAGGGTTTAAAATATATCAAAAGGGTTCTTTACATGAGTTAAAAGAGTTCAATTATATGTCAAAAAGTTCAAATCAAGTCCAAAGTGTTCACTTATATGTTAAAGGATCCGAATCAATTTAAAAGAGTTCAAATATACATGTCGAAGGGTTCAAAATCACGGAAAGTGGTTCAAATAATAGTGATCATAACATAGCGATCAATTTAGTTCAGGCATAATCTACTTACGCGCACATAGAGTGAAACAAAAGATATTTAAGTTCATATAAGTGCAAGGTAAAAGCAAGTAGTTGAGCATGTATCTCCCCCAAAGAGTTTATAAAACAATTAGACGAGTAAAAGTGGGGCTACGAACTCACCTGTGCAATAGTTATGATGACAAAGTGGATGCACAGAAATGAGACGCAACAGTCTAACCGCGACCTATAATGAATGATATGCTCTAATGTAAGTCATGAAACAATGTCGTGCATGCAAACTCATATGATATCCATACCACTTGTACCTTTTGGAAAATAAAGTTTATCGTCGAAATATATGTTTATGACCTCTTGTCAAGTTACAAAACACTTTATCAAGATTTACGTCGAAATGATATCCTCGATAATCATTTAGTGGTTTATTAGTAAATATAATGTTTTCGTCAGTAAATGACACTTTTCATACTTTGAAAATATGCCCAAAATGGCCTCGTAAAACTAGTCGTGAAATATTGTGCGTTAAGGGTTAGTGATGAAACTCGGCGTTTTGAAAACCTTGCAACAATGTCTAGAAGTCGATATCATTTCACTTTTGACCATACGGGTCTAATCAATGAGAAAAATGGCTCTCAACATGACGACATTACAAAAGCTGCTTTTAGACTTAGGTTTATTTTGCTATTAGAAGTCATCAAAATAAATAGAGTTTCGCTCGGGTTTCAAACGTGTATATCTTGGTCGTTATAAGCTTGTTTTCTCGTTCTTTATATCCATGGTTTCAGAACATATACTAATATATTTTCAGTAGGTCGACTCCTACATATCACGTCTAACGCCTCGTTTTGTCCGTCGAAATTCGTGCAACAGCACATATATTTTCGTAAAATAGTTTTTGTCGTTAAATTTGGAAAAATCATAACTTCTTCGTTATAACTCTGTTTAACCCGTTCAAGCGACCACGTTTTGTTTTAAAGTGTATTTTCTAAATATCTTGGCCAAAATTTTTATCTCTTCGTCGAGATTTCAGATTTTCAAAATATGGACAGACCATAATAAAACTTGTCGAAATGAGTTTTTCTCGCGCCAAAACCTATTCTAACCAATTCAAAACAACTCCGGTTATTCAAATCCTACCATACACCTTCTTAGGGTGTCATGGGTTCCTAGACATCACCAAGAGTGATATATTACAAGGAATAATTATAGGATGACATAAATATATATAACTCTTAAAATCAATAAAAAAATGGTACAAACATCATATGACTTGCATGTTTTCTCAAGCATGATAATATGACCAAAGTATGAATATGAAAGATGAAGATGATCATGAAATGCTTACTAGTATGATGATGAGGTTTATGGAACAAGGTTTCCTAATTACTCCTAGGTTTTTATTTCAAAACCTAAATAGAAGTAATCTAGTGTTAATATAATTACTTGTAGCTTGAAAAATTATGGTTTCTCTTGTGTTTCTTGATCTTGGCCGAACACCCAACAAGAGAAGAGAGGGTTTGATTATTTTCACCTTTTGTTTAGTGTTTTGTATGTGTTTTGTTTGCTAAAATATCTAATAATATTACAATGCCTAGTCATTTTTGTTTAGGTGTCCCATACTTGAAGATTTTTATAAAATATATAAGATGACTAAGGGTATATAATTCGGCAAGGGAGGGGAGTAAATGGGTTGTATTTATTTTTATTTTTTGCCAAATGTAATTTAAGTTAAGTGTAGTGTGTAATTTGTACATATAATTAATTATTAAGTGTAGCGTTAGCTAGAAATAAATTTTAACGGAACAAAATAAAATATATCGAAGTCATAAAAATTATAAAAATACATTTCTTACAAGAACTTAGTGAAATAATAATTATCGTGTAGTTACCGGATATCACTTGGAATCGTGTTATCACTTTCTAAAGTAAACTATTCGACCTAATGCCTTGGTATCACGAATATTTACTTGGGATAAGACCAAATGTATGCTAATGATTTAGGCACAAATCAATAACCCCTTTGCATCAAAGTGTTTATGTTTTCTGTGTCTTTCATGCATAAACTGATTTCCTATTTATAGGAAAATATTCATAGTCAGTCAAATGGAATTATGAGGATTAATCGGCCCATTAATCGCCTTTTTTTTATCCTCATTATAGCTAATAGTGGTTACACGACCAGTTAAATGTGGTCATTAAGCAGTTATAACTGCCAACAGTAGAAATGTTAATACTAGCAGTATTAACTCTGCTTAACTGTATTAACATTGGTACTGGTAGTATTAACTCTACCAATGTAGTAATATTTTGAACCTTACCACTATAGAGTCAAGGTGTTCAGCACCTTATGGTGTACACTCGCACTCTCCGACCCATTACCGGGGTGTGAACCAATCCCACAAGTGCACTAAATTTTCCAACAAAGGTATTTCTTTTTACCGACTTTTATGTTTCGGGCTGATTTTCTTATGTGTGAAAAAAATGATAAAGTAAACGGGTCAGGATGATAACATGATTTCAATATATTTGTAGTGTCATTGGTTTAGTAAGGCTCTTTGTTTATGTTTAGGTTTTAGCTATTGTATGTGTCCTTTCAGTATTGGTTTCGTGTTTTGCTGCCGTAATTGTGGCATTAAAAAGTAAATAATTGTTGTTTCATATCGAGTGATTATGCAAAAGTAAGGAAAATGTGTTTGCATATGACACTTCAAAAGATATTCCAACAATAATTTTGCTCGTTCGCTAACAATATATCAATATTTGGCTTATTTTGTTCGTAATCCTGAGGCCTTTCCGGCAATATATTTTTTATTAAATAAATCGCTATATATTTGATAAGTAAAGTTTGTTAATAAGAAGGATTCAAACTTAAGGGTTAATTTTGAAAAAGTTTTTTTTTTAAAATAAAAATGTATATTAAACTTTAGCATTTTGTTTTAATAAAATCGTACGTATGTTAAAAGTATCTCAATATTGGGTTCGTTACTTCGTTATCTAGAGGCCGTTTTTGCAGTATATTTTTATTAAAAAAATTTGCTAGATATTAATAAATAAATAAAATTATATAAAAACTCGTAAGTAGCAAAAAATTCAGGATAAGTTTTGTAAGTTGCTGCATAGTTTAGGGTGTATTTTGTAATTTTTTATTTTTATTTCCCTTATCCCAAGCGGGAGTAACATGAGCTTGACAAACAAAATGGGCCAAGAAGGCAAGAACCAACCCAAGTTCAAAACGACAAAAAACACGTCGTTTTAATTGACATTTAGGCTATTGTATAATTATTTTAAGAATCAACTATTCAAAGCAGATTATCTAGACCTTGTCAACAGTTGGGAGATCATATCTATCTACTATATAAAGCGTTTAAGTTGTATGAACTACAAAAATTAAGATAAGATTTAATCGTTAGGTGGCGTATGTCACTTCTCTAACTAAAAATAACAAAAAAACGAAATTTCTAACAAACTAAAATAAAGAGCCCAATAAAGGGTGGCATACGCCAATTCTTAACTAATTAATCACTTTTATTTTTAAATTTAAATATCTTTAATTCGTTTAATTTTTATGATTTAATTTCACCAAATTTTTAAAATTTTGTCTTTCTTTAATTCAACATTCGTTTTGATATATTTTTATAGTTTTTAGTTTTACATTTTTAGTAGGTTTATTTTATTTTGATTCAAATTTTATAACTTTAACCTTTATTTCAATCAATACAAACTTTATTTATCAAAATCATTTACTTTTGGAAAGTGTTTGTGGGAAAGAGATTATTAAGCCTTTTTATACGCGGTAATAATTATGTCACGGAAAGATCACTGAAACCCAAACAAACACATACAACTAACACATATACATTTGGAGTGTTGTGAATGAATTCACTAGCGGGTAGGAAATGCGGCGACGAGTTGTGTTATGATTCATTTACTATATTTATTATATAACTATATTTATCGTCACACGCCAGTGTCTTGAATATCCATTAGTTAAGAAAAAACACTATACTAGAAGTCTAGAAACAAGCATACTTTCTTTTGTGACAAGAAAAGAGTCAAGTAATAGATTTGCACAGTAGTCAAACACTTAAGTCGGTTTAATACGTGGACGCGTTGCATCTCCAGGTAACTTAAGCCGTAATCACTTGACTTTCACTATAAGTCTTCTAGAAACCAACGCATTTTCTTCTTGTGACTTGATCAAATGGTAAAAGTAGGATTCGGTCATTTTTAGAGATAAAACCCTTAGCTCTAAAATTTTTAGAGATAAAACCCTTAGCTCAAATGGTAAAAGTAGGATTCGGTCATGGTAAAAGTTACTGTAATTAATAATTACTACGAATTGAAAAATCATTTGTAATACATCTAATTCAAATACATCTCATTTTACCATGCATGTCAATATGTCATTATATATGTGCAGATGTCTTACAAGCATGTTGTACTCCTGCAACAATAAGGGGGGAGGGAGTGGGATCGGGTAGATGGATCGGTTTGATCTACCCGATCGGCAACACCAATCCTTCCACATCGGGTAGGGCAATCGAGTAGATGGAGCGGTTTGTGAGCTCGGCGGTAATGGGTGAAGAAGTTTGAAAAATCGATCGTTGGGGACCCTTTTGGGATGTAGCCGTTGCTACTTTCCAAAAAATAAATAATAATAAAATAAAAATAAAAAGTTTTCCCTTTAAACCAAATACAAACTCATTTTTCAAAATAAAACACACACTAATCTTTCAAAACACAAAACCATGGATCCAAGAGAGTAAAAACTTCCACTCGCGTCGGGCTCGGTCTCAACCTGCTCAACCGCAACCACAACAAGTCGGATTAGGTTTAGTCGATTTTATTCTCAAGATCCCGAATCGATTTTACGTTCCACAACCCCATCTCCACATCAATTTTACCAATATAATATGGGTCCTCCTCAAATGAATCCACAACACTACAACATCACTACTACAAGCGAGTTCTCCTTCTTAAACAATGGCGATGACGTAGAGTACGTACTGAAGCACAACAACTACCAAACGAAGAAGACGAAGATGAGGAAGTTCAAGAAGTCGATCCGGAGGAAGAAAAAAGCCTTCACGGGAGGAGGCCCCGTGAAGTTTGGTCGGCCGCAAGCCAAGAGGAGGCTTTGGCGAAGCATGGATTCAAATCTCGAATGTGGTGTTGTCGGTAATGAACAAAAGTCCCAGCGGTTTTGAAAACGGATTCTCGAGCATTACGAGGCAACTTTGGGTTCGAGTTCACGAACTTTTCATGCTGAATACCAAGTGGAGAACAATGAACACGGCCACGGGTATTTTCAACGCTACTACCCAAGCGGCAAGCTATACTTTTATTTTACATAATATATACTTTATTATTTACACGGCCATGGGTGTTGGAGTAGATGATCACATTCGCGATCCGCTATGTTGGAATTAGTTCTTACCTAAAACGCTAACTCATACCAAACACGGATGGAACACAATTTTAAATTGTAGTTTCAATTTTTTTAATTTCAACTTATGTAATTTTTATTTTTTTTAAGTTGTAGTTTCAATTTTAAGTTGTAGTTTTTAAGTATTATGTAATGTTTATATTTTAAATGAAATAGTATGTTTTATTTTAAATATTGTATGTGATTTTATGTATTAAAATAATAATAATTAAAAAAATCGGATACTAGGGTACTTACTCCTCTAAATCGGGTAGTGTTGGGATGAGATCCTCGAGTTCTTGACTGAGTTGAGGCGATATGAGTAGTTGGATTTGATCCAACTACCAAATCAAAAGAACTTCGATTTGAGCCGTTGGATAAACCAACTACCATATGTCCAACTCAGTCAGCTTACGCTTCAACTTGAGAGGATCCTTGTCCGATAGTGTTAGGGTAGAATTGAGTAGTTTTTATTGGATAGAGGTGATGTGACACCTAGGGTATTAGGGTACCACTCCCTCCTCCCTGAGATTTCATCAATCAGAAACAAAAAAGAAAAGTTCAATCAGTTGTGTCTAGTCTTTAAAAGTAATTACTTATTTACCAAGGCAAAGGTTAATATAGTCAATGTTTAATGCGTTAAAAAAATTTATGCTCCCTATAATAAAACAAAACTGTTAAGTGATGACCAAGTCATTGTAGGCCTTTCTTACAACTAGAAGGTGACACTTACCAAAGACGCCGTCAAGTTATCCATTATTAACGCGTAATCACCCCACTAACCCCTTCTATATATACATTTACGCACGCAACTAAATTCTTCATCTCAAACAAAAACACACTTTTACAAGCAAAACTTATACACAAACACATTTATTTCAAGCAAACATAAAAACACGTTTTACATACATTCTCATATTTTCCACAAACCAATACACATATTTTACCACAAAAAAAAGTAGGAGATGGGTGAGATAGGAAAGCAACCAATCAGCACCGGAGAAGATGGTTGGAAGGCCAAGGGAACTTCTTATGACAAGCTTCCGGCAAACAGATGGAAGATCAAGAAAAGAATTCTCAAGAAATTGATATTTGGAGGAGGTAAACAAGTGACCAAAGGTCGGCCTTCCAAGGTTCCGCAAAATAGATGGCAGATCAAGAAGCGACTACTTAAGGAACTGTTTTCGACCACCAAGAGTATTTAGTTTGAAAGAAAGGATCAGCGATTCAAATAATGGTCCCGCTTAGGCGGATTTCCAGATAAACTCGGGGTGAATAGTTTTCTGTACAATTTACTTTGTTTTCTGTTTCATTCTTCTTGTAAACATGTTCAAAATAAAACACACTAGCTTCTGCTAGAGTGGATAAGGACATAACGTGGAAAGCTAACAACATTGTATTTGATGCTTTCTTGTCCAAAATCTGCAAATGTTTATATAAAAAGATTGTATTTCGCAAAACTGAGGTTCAATTGTGACATGTATGCTTAAGTGTGATGAATAGAATAGATGAATTATGTATATATGCGTGAACAGAGCCGGAACAGCAGGCAATTAAAAACACTAAAAAAAATCCAATTTGAAGCATCAACCGTCTAATTTCATTCAAGAAAAACAGAAAATCCGCAGATACAGATCAACATAAAATAAATAGCTAAAATACATGTAATGTTGATCAAGCTATCAATAAACTACAAATATATTGTAAAGAATGATTACATAAAACAAACTACTAATACAGTACAACTTAAAACAAATTGAATCATAAATTTTCCCACATCAGGTTCCCATGATGGTGTTGTATTTAATCTTCACTAAATGTTCTTCATATTTCATGTGCCAAAAGGGACACGAAGAGCATATACCTCACTACAGTGACAAGAGAATACTTGTCGAATATTATGAAGAGAAACGACTAACATCCATTGAAGGGAAACTACCTTGGGCATATTTGATTGCTTTAAGAAGACTTTTTGCTTCTTCTTTCTCCTGCGATTACAATTAAAAGATACATCAGACGTTAATAAAGCCTTCACCTCTTGAGGGGTTTCTTTTAGAGGTGTCAAATTGGGCGGGTTGCGCAGGTTGGGTAATGAGTCAAGTCTTAGGTTGGCCTAAGAATACCTTACGTTATTTAAAACGTAAACTTCTCTTAATAACTATTTAGTAAAAAAAAAAAAAAAAAAAATTGTTGAATAATTTAGAAGGTTTTTGCATTAAAAATTACACTTTCAGCGACTTGCAACCCGTTTGACCCATTGACAAAACATAACATGAATAGACCTATATTGTATTTCCAAAATAAACTGAACACACAAAAAAAAAAGGTTCAAAGATTAAAACAAAAGAGTTGTTAAACTTACAGGGCCATTATAGTCAAGAAGGCGGGTGCAATACACTTCAGCTTCTTCAAATCTTTTCTGCGCTCTACAGTACTTCGCAAGAAACATAAGAGCTTCGACCATATTTGGCCCTTCTCGTTCTTCATCTTCCATTATTTCCAAATCTTTCTTATAATAGTAAGCAGCCTCTTCAGATTGCCCTAATTCACTATGCAATTTAGCTAGCCTCTGAAGAGCAATAGCTTCCCTATCATTACAATTAGCCGCCCTCCTGTAGCACTTAATCGCCTCCTCAAGCATACGCAGTTGATCCGTTTCATAACACTGAGCCATAGCTATCCACAATCGAGAATCGTTGGGTTGCAAAAACACTGCTTTCTTAAAATAATGAAGGGCATAATAGGGCATTCCCATCATTTCATAAGCTTGGCCTAACCCATACCAAACCCAATAGTCACATGGGCTTATATCCACAGCCCGTCTGTAAGCATCAACAGCTGCTGGAGTGTTTTTCATCTCAACATACTCGTGTGTCCCTTCAAAGTCCACGCCGATAAATACTTTTTATTTAATTTTAGTGCCCTCCTAAAATACATTACTGACTTCTCGTGAAGACCCTTTAGACTATAGTAGTTACCGATAATACAACAAGATTCTGGTCGGTATTTATCCATCATGAAGACTTGGTGAGCAAGGTAACTTAGACCCGAGTAGCATTCTTTTGAATACAAGACGTTAGAGTACATGTCCATGTTATCAATACGATAGGGGTCGATTCTAAGAAGCTCTTCAAAAATAGCCTCGACTTGCTCAAACTTACTCACGTAGGTTGTATTGGGCTTTAGCAACTTGGGCTTTGATGTAATTACTACAACCAAAAGTTGTTTGTAAGTACTCATATTTAGCTATAGATTCATTATGCATTCAGTAACTCGTGATAAGCGCTGGCAATAAAAAGTCTTTCATCCAATGGTTATGCAGTTTAAGACTGTTTAGTGTCTCGATTGTGGTACACAAGGACTGCAGTTCTAACCAAGCGGACCAATTCCATGGATAGCTGTTAACAGACTCAACAAGTACCGTCCTAGCCAGATTCTCGTTACCTTTTTCTTTGAGTACAAGACCATACAAGTAAAGCCCAAAAGGGTCGATTGTGCCATTCTTACGAACAACAGATAACTCTTGTTCTATGGACACCAGTTCACTATTTACAGCATCACTTTTACCCAAAGGTCCCTCAAGTTCGATTGTTTCTTCTTCTTTCGTTTTCCCCAGCCTGTAAGAACCAACGTTAAACTATAAGCAAAAACAGAAGGGTTCGTTTACCTTAGATAGATTAAGGTTTAATTCGGTCTAAAAAAACAATTAAAAATAGTATTCATTTAAGACATACACACATATATCCAGCTATTTGTCATAGTGAAGCGGAGCAGGGAATACTCAGCAAAGATGGATTACATACCAAAAAGGAGTGTGATATCAGAAATTACCATGTACATATAACACTTATTTTTTTAAGCCATAACAACTATGACATGTGTTATTTGCCAAGTATAGTGACACTGAAAAGGTTAAGAAAAGATAAGGATATCATTTCAAAAGGGTTAGTCGACTAGATGAAGCAATAAACACCTGCAGGACAAGTCTCATACTAAGAACAAGCATATCACCCTTTATTACAACCTCAACACTCAAACCTGTTATCTTTTGTGTTTAGCCAGTTTTAGCTTTGTTTTAACATTTATTTGATCACTTACTAAGTTTGAACCTGGAACTAAAACCTATTTCCTTCCTGGATGACCTTATATGGCAGAAGTGCACCGAGACTAAAGTAAGATATGAGTATTTGACTCATCAAGATGGCGCTACTGTTTAGCCTCCATTTTCTAGTTTGGTGAACCTTGTAAAAATAAATAAATTAACGAGCGGTAAGAGAAAAAGGAAGACAGCGCAAAGCTAAGAAACTAAAGACTCATAGCATGACATAGTTGTAGATCACTAACTAAACTTAGCCTTAATTTATATTTTATCATATGCATCTCAGTGACCACATAAAGGTGTGAATCTGAGAATATCCTATCTAAACTTCTTACGAGACTCTGAAATATATAATTTACTAGTTTCTATAATAAGAGTTGTTCATATGATAGTTCTTTAAAGTGTGCAGCACGCCACAATTAATAGAGCCAAAAGTACATCATTCCTAGAGTTAAGAGGTCTTCGGGATTGCTTATTAAATCTACTTGTCTGCTTATTCCTTGCTCAATGAAGAATTTCAAGTTATATACTCAAAACAACTTCTGTCACTCACAATACTCGCGTTCTTTAAAAAATACCAAACACGAGATACAAAAACTATTTTACAAAATAAAAACAAGTCATTTATGTTATCAGCATTAATCAAACACCTCACAATAACCCGTGATTACAGCCTCGACACTATGAACATGTAATTACCTTGTTTTAGCATCATTTTAACACAAATTTGATCACTTGATAAAATTGTTCCTACGAAACAAAACCTAACTTTTCTGTTTGGGTACTGACTCCTTATGATGGCACTCCTTTTCAGCCTCTAAAATCTAGCAATGATGAACAGTACAAAAATGCAGAGAGAAAGAACGATACAAAATTAATAGACAAAGCGCAAACAAGTAATATTAAGAGGCATTAACATCACGCGGTTGTCTATCTACATTAGCATTTATTATCATGAATTCATGAACAATCAATACATTAATCACCACATACATCTGAATAAGCACATAAGTACATAAGGACATAACTTTGAGAATATCTTAAACTTGTTTCTCATGCAACTGTTTAGAAGAGGTTCGGAAAAGCCTATTTGAGGAGCTTAGATGATTAATTAGCTTTTCTAAGTTATTTAAGGTAAGCTTGTTTCTACGGGCTTATGACTTTATGAGATTATTTAGGGTAAAATAACCTTATTAAACACTATATACTTCTATATAAAGTAGCCGATTCAATCTACAAAATCTTTTCTAAAGTTACACCACGCAGCACTATCTTCATTAAACAAAAACATATATAACTATTTAACAAAAAAAAAAAAGGAACGTCATTTATATTATTGGCATTTAATCGAACACCTAATGGACATAAAAAAACATCATTAAACAACACATAAAACAGCTAAACCATGCCCCAACCACATATAACCAATTTAACGAAAGCAACATAAAACTGACCAAATAAAGCGCGTAACATCTCAAAAACAAATCTTTCTTCCCAACTTGATCCTTCAAAACATGAGCAGCTCTTCTATACTCCCTACAATTAAAATAGCTTTTCGCCAACAAATAAAAATCCGAATCCACATTACACTGACTCTCCTCTTCCAACGCCGGAGTCGACACATACGACGTCCCCGCAATCGGCGTCCCTATCACTCCCACCACTTCATTATCATTATTACTCTGAAATCGACGCCGAATACTCGAACAATCGCGCTGTAATCGGGTATTTGAAGGTGGGTATTTTGTTGGGTCTTGTTCTATACCAACTAATTGCTCAGCAGCCCTAATTACATCAACAAGAAAAATAAAAAAGATTCAATTTTTATAAAGATTAGGGTTTATTAAAATTATGGGTTTAATTTATTATTTTTATACCATTTTGCAGCAGAGAAGAGACAGCGATCGGTGAGTTGACGGATTGCTGAACGGAGTTCGTTCCGGCAAGATTCTTTGCTTACACCCATTGGATGTGTGTGTGTGTGTTTTTCAGTGTGTGTTTTGGTGTTTTTGTGTTTTTTGAATTTTTGGGTGTTTTATTGTTAAAGAAAGTTGAAGTGGGGGGAGTGTTTTTTAAGTATGGTTGTTTGTGTTTTGGAGACTAAGTAAGCAAGTTATAAAACAAAGATTGGGTTTCTTTTGAGAATAAATAATTCAGATTTGGTTGAGAATAAAACAAAGATTGGGTTTTAGGGAGTGTTTGTTTTTCAAAACTTTTTTGACATCTTAATTGGTAGGTTGAAAATATGCGTTTATTTTTTCTTTTTATATCAGCAGACGTGAAGAAAAAAGAAAATAAGTGCATTTGATATTTTCTCTTATGTCTGCAAGTGAGCAGAAGTTTTTTGAAAATACTGTTTATTTTTGTTTATATATAAAATATAAAATAACTTTTTTTCCGCTTCAGTTTGAAGATGTTTTAAAAATCTAATTATTACTTCTTATTTCTTAAAACCCGCTTTTATCACAAAAGCCTTTTTATTCGTTAAAGTGCGTCCTCTCTTGCAAATATGGTATTGCAGATCAGACATGAAAAATCTAAAAAAAGAAACATAGCCTTATTACACACAAAATTTCCAGTTTGTGTTTGAGATTAGAACATAGTCTGTGAAATGGTCAAAAATTTAATGAACCTTGGTTATGAAAACCCCAGGAAACGTTCGTCGACCTAGTTAGTGTATAGGGTGCGGAGCTAGGATAGCAGCGGAAAGAGCTGCCAAGTCAGCGAGAACAACCAAACCCTGGTACCGCTTTTTGCAGAAATTATAAAAAATTGTCTAGCACTAGAGTGCAGTAAGGTTTTCAAGCGAGAGAAATTGTATGTGGCAATATGTGTTGGAGATATTTTTAAGTGATAAAAAATAAAAATAAAAAACTTGAAGGAAAAGAGAGAATGTGTTGCAAATGTTGAAGTAAAGTTAAAAGATACAGTAATATTTAGGAGTGTGGAAAAGCTTATGTGAAACTACGTAGAATTAATGTTTCAAAAGAAAACCTCTCACCACACTCTTCACCGTAAGGCTACCAGTAGTGCAACCCCCTTCATGACCAAGACATCACTGCCCCATCAGTTTTCTCTCTTTACAACATAAATTCATGATCAACTTATTGTAATGGGAAGGCCAAGAACACCATCAAGATATACCTCACAAATTTAATTAAATAAAACACTCACACACACAAACATCTCACACGAATCGGTCAAAATTACGACCGACTTCTCTCTTTTTCTTGCATTAAACACGTATTGTTCTGTCCACATAATGGGGTAGGATGCGTCTAAATTGGTGTCAACCGAAGTGACGACCGACGCATTACAACCCGCCTTAAAACTCCTACTTGGACGTTGGACCCCGAGCCATAACAAACATTGAAAGGCATCATAAAACCAAAAATGGCTACCAACGACCCCCACCTATGTGTTCAGCATGTTGCTTCAACACTTTATATTTTCATGAATATATATAGACATATAGTTGTCTTTCAAGATAATAAATAAATAAGGGTTAACGAGTACAACATTTGTTTGATAGTACCATGAGACTATCCCGTTCAGTTTCAAAGCATCAAATACTTTTCGTGTATTACTAGAAAGGTTACAATATTTTGTTGGTAAATGACGACGTATATGCCCCTTCGGTCCAATGACCGAAGGGCCCAACACTCTATCCGAAGAGTCCAATGCTATACCGAATGATACATCGACGAGCCATCCGTCCGAAGGACGCTTGTTGACCGACAAGCATTTTTGGCATCTAGCACGGATACTGATTCGTCTCATTCTCAGGGTGTCGATACGGCAGGAGGCGATGAATCGAGACGCCTGACAACACCAACGGGTCCCATGAAATCACGACAGACCGGGGGCCGGATAGTGACGTCGGGTAGTATAAATCGCATCTGATGGTGAGAATAAGGTATCATTTTCTCACACACATTTTATACTATACCCTTGGTAAAAACACATACTTATTCTTACGCTGGGAGTCGGGTCCCGGGATAACACCCGGGCGAGACTAACGTTGTTCATCTTAGCGGTGTCTGAAGGCTTATCTCTAAGGCCGAAGATAAGCGCAACAACCCACAAAAAATACTTGACATTGGCGCCATCCGTGGGACCCGCATTCAATCTACTAGAGCTATAGGATGACGGGTTCGACACCTCTGGTAACTTCTGGAGGAGGAGAAGGAAGTTCCACACCATTGACGAGAGAACAGTTGGAAGGGTATGTAACTGCGCTCAAGTCTATGATAAAAGAGCACAACAGCCGAAGGGACACTGTTGAGCCGATACGATTGGATTTTGAGGATGAAACGGCTCTTGATAAGGGCGAGCCGGCGGATAAGAAAAAGGAAATAGTTGCTGGGAGTAAAGTAAAAGATGAATACCTAGCGAAGCCCTTCAAGGAAGTCTTGAAGACTCCTTTCTGTAGGCGAATCATCGAGTTTTCCGCTCCGTAGCATAAGATGCCCACCCACATCAAGCTGTACGATGGGTCGACGGATCCTTAAGATCATCTCAACAGGTTCACTGGAGCCGCAGGGCATGGAGAATGGCCGATGCCAGTATGGTGTCGCATGTTCCAACAGACTTTAGACGGAAAGGCCAGGGGGTGGTTTGATGGACTCCCGCCGGGGAGCATTGATGAATGGGCAACCTTCATGGACCAGTTCGAGACTCGCTTCTCCCTACACAAGGCTTGTGTCAAGGACCCTACCGAAATTGCCAAGATAGTAAGGAAGGCTAACGAAACGTTGCCTGAATTCAAAGAAAGATGGACCACCGAGACGGGATTCATACAGGGAGCTCCGGAGATCATGAGGATCTCCTCGTTCATGAACGGGTGCAAATGCCCCGAGCTGGCCAAGCGGTTCGCCGATACAATCCCCAAGACCGTGGAGGAGATGATGGTTAGGGTCGATGACTTTGTAAGATCGGAGGAAGCTTTTTCCAGCACCGAATTACCCCGAGGAGAGCATTATGATACAACCAGAAGAGCCTCAACTGGACCCTTCCGAAAGGACGAAAGGGTTGCCAGAAGTCACTACGGAGGGGATAGGAAGAATGAAGGACGATACGCATATTCAGGGAAAGATCGGGGCAGCTCGCACCGCCACGGTGACAGGTCGATGCCTTACTTGCCCCATCGCGGTGATCACCTGAACCGAGGCAACCCCCGTCTAACCTTAGACTCACTCATAAAGCCCCCAAAAGAAATCTTGGCCACAAAGCACCAGCTGCGTCTACCTTCTCCAAAGCCGATGCGTGACCCAGCCCGCAAGGAGAACCAAGACAAGTACTGTGATTATCATGGAGAAAAAGGACATTACACGAATGACTATTATCAGCTCAAGAAACAGTTAGAGCTAGCATTGGAGTCGGGAAAGTTGAACCATTTGATCAGGGACCTCAGGCAGAAGGGAAGGAGAGAGCCCCCAAAGAACGAAACGGGAGCCAAGGATAAGGTCATCAACATGATCCGAGCATGGCACGAGCGAAAGAAGAGGAAGTCGTCGGAGCAAGAAGAAAGATGGATGAATGTGCCCATAACCTTCCCCTCTTCCAGGGGATGTGTCGGATGACCTCTGTAGTCGAAGCCACAATGGAGGGTATCTAGTAAGAAGGTCTTTGTGGATGAAGGAGCTTGATTGGAAGTAATGTTCGAACATCTTGCTTCAACAACTTGCCTCGGAGATAAGATCTCGGATGAAGCGAACACGAAAAGATTTGCTTGGGTTTGTCGGACGGTGACTCGGCGGCTGGAAAAATCGAGTTAGATGTTTCATTCGGAGCGAAGGGTTATCTGAGAAGGTCGGGATGAAGTTCACGTTATTCGAACACGTCACCATATAACGCGATCTTAGGAAGGACCGGATTGAAGATCTGCTGCGCCATACCTTCCACGGTCCACTCCATGATGAAATTCCCAACCCTCATGGGTTGCCACGCTTGTCACTCGTTCCGTCATCATTTCGGAGTGTAGAAGATTGGAAGATTACGGACCATCGTTCGGGGTGATAAGGTAGAAGCGAGAAAGCAGGGAGAGGTGGGTTTGACGGAGAAGTGGCGATCAACCCACCTTCCCTGAGCAGTTTGTGATGATCGGAGGTGCCACGTCCGGCGAGGGCAAAGACGCCTCAAAGAGTTGTTGCAAAGGAACCTCGATATATTCGCATGGGAACCGTGGATATGACGGAGTCCCTAGAGGAATCATTGAGCACACTCAATGCCAACCTTCGGTGGACCCGGTGTCAAAAGCCGAATGTTGGCGGCGATCAAGTCGGCGATCAAAGGAGGTAGAAGAGTGGGTCAAGGCGGCATTGTTAGACCGGTGAAATATCCTACACGGATATCGACCCGTTCTCGTGAAAAGTCGACGAAAGTGGGCGTATGTGCATTGACTTCAAGAACATCAACTTTGCCTGCCCCAAGGACTATTACCCTTTACCGGAGATCGACTGGAAGATCGAGTCGGTCATGGGGTATAAATACAAATGTTTCTTGGATGCTTACAAAGGATATCACCAAGTGCAGATGGCAAGGGAAGATGAAGAGAAAACAGCGTTCTACACTGAACAAGGAACCTACTGTTACACCAAGATGCCATTCGGTCTGAAGAATGCAGGGGCCACCTACCAAGGGATGATAGACTCCGCTTTCCGATCGCGGATAGGGAGGAACACGGAAGCATATGTGGATGACATGGTCATCAAGCGAGGAATGCTAGCGGACATAAGCAAAACATTTGATAACCTTGGAAGATAAACATGAAGCTGAATCCCAAAAATGCTCCTTGGGATGGAAGAAGGAAGTTCCTGGGATACATGGTAACTTTAGAAGGGATCCGGGCAAACCCAAAGAAGACGAAGGCGATAAGGGACATGCAGTTACCTAGGACCTTGAAGGAGATGCAGAGCCTCAGTGGCAAACTGGCAGCACTTAATCGTTTTTTGTCCCGTTCAGCCGAAAGGTCTCTACCCTTCTTCGAGAGACTCAAGAACATTACTAAGGAGAATAAGGAAGAATATAGGTGGACAGAAGAGGCGGAGAGGGCTTTCCAGGAAATGAAGAAGTTAATAACGGACCTTCCCTCGTTGACAACACCAATGGCAAAAAACATCAGACATGTACCTTGCACTGGCCCGGGAAGCGGTCGGTCGGTCTCCTCCACGAAAGGAAGGGAAAGCAGCTGCCGGTCCGTTATGTAAGCCGGGCACTCAATGAAGCAGAAAGGAACTATGCTCTGATTGAAAAGCTCGCGCTCTGTTTATTGCACATGTCAAGAAGGCTCCGGAGATATTTCGAAGCACACCCCATAAAGGTGATCACGGACCAGCCCATGAAGCATATCCTCAATAAACAGAAGCATCAGGGAAGTTAGCCAAATACTCGGTAGAATTGGGTGCCTACAACTCACCTACGAGCCCCGGAACGCGATCAAGGGTCAAGTTTTGGCAGACTTTCTGTCAGAAACTCCCATCTGAGAAAAGAATGGCAAGTACTTCTAGCAGCCGACAGTAAAAAAGAAAGAAGAGGAGAAGTGGCTTTTATATACGGACGGGGCGTCCAACAACAAAGGCTCCGGAGTGGGCCTCGTATTGATTAATCCGGAAGGAATGGAGTTCACTTACGCCATCCGACTTGAATTTGAAAGCACTAACAACGAAGCCGAATATGAGGCCCTACTGGCAGGACTGAGGATGGCGGAAAGCATGCAAGTCCGTAGCCTAGAAGTCCGGGTGGACTCCAAGCTGGTGGCCAATCAAATAAACGGAGACTATGTGGCAAGTCATGAAAGTATGATCAAGTATTTGGTGAAAGCAAAGGAATACATAGCTAGCTTTGAAAATTTCACCATCCGAAACATCCCCAGAGGTCAGAACCAAAAGGCATACGTTCTTAGCAAACTAGCCACCGTTTCTTTTGATCACTTAACGAAGGAGGTACTGGTGGAGGTGCTAAGAGAGAGGTCAACGGAAGGAAGGAAGTTAACAATGTCGTTGAAGAGGAAGGGACAATGGATGACCCCTATCATCCGATGCTGGAGGAAGGAATTTGGCGGATGATCCAAGCGAAGCTCGCACCACGAGAATGAAAATCGGCGATCGTCATGGAAGATGGGTACTCTACAAAAAGCCTACTTAGTACCCATGATGAGGTGCGTTGGTCACCTGGCGAACTACGTTACAAGGAGATACACATGGGAGCTTGCGAATGCATTCGCCCTCGCTCGGTCGTGGCGAAAGCCATCACGGCAAGGATACTATTGGCCTACTATGCACGGGATGCTCGAACGAAATAATCAAATGTGATTCTGCGGATCCATTCCCAGTCCGCAACTTCCAAAACCAAGTTAGCGCCAATCATGGCTCCATGGCCCTTTACCAATGGGGTATGGACATAGTGGGTCCACCACCGCAATAATCGGAAGGTCAAATTCCTCTTGGTCGCCATCGACTATTTCACTAAGTGGACGGAGGCCAAGCCGTTATGAGATCAGCAGGCAAGGATGTCGCGAAGTTTGTATGGGACAACATAGTGTGCGCTTTGGTCTCCCTACCATCATCGTCACAGATAATGCGAAACAATTCGTGGACAACCCCTTCAAGAACTGGTGTGAAAAACACAACATCAAGCAGATCAACACCGTCGTGGCCCATCCGCGAGCCAGCGGATGGTGGAAAGAACAAACAAAAGCGATGGAGGAATCAAAACAAGGTTAGGGCATGCAAAAGGGATGGGTGGGCGAACTACCGAATGTTCTCTGGGCACTCCGGACATCCATCAAGGCGAGCAACGGAGGCACCTTCACCCTCGCTTATGGAAGTGAAGCGGTCATACCGGCAGAGATAGACATGCCGACCCTACGAGTAAGAAGAATAAGGGAAGGCCTCGGGAGGAAGATCCTCGTCAAATGGAGGAGCATAATGAAGAGGAAATCGCCTCAATCTCGACTGCTACAAGAAAGGAGATGAGCGGCCGTGATGGAAGCTCGATACAAAACAAAGTTGGAAAAGTACTATAACCGAAGGCACGGTGGTATCCTTAAGCTGGAGAATTAGGTGTCTTGGGAAGAATGAAGCCAGAGTGAAGATCAAGGCAAATTGGGACCAAAGTGGGAAGGCCCTTATCGGATCAAGGAAGCGAGCCTCAACGGATCCTACAAATTAGAGACCTTGGACGAAGAAATCCCGGAAATGGCATGCAGTGAATTTGAAGAAGTGTTTTCTGTAAAAGTATTCACAAGTGAAATGTAAGCCTATGGGCACGAACTATTTTGTTTTCACTTTCAGTAAGCAATGATATATTCCCCTACCTATGACGGAGGAGGAAAATTTTCCATGATTACATCTCATGCAAAGGGAAAGGGTGCGAACCGGCGGGGATTGGCTACCTCCGACCGTACATCCGAAAACCCATTAATTAAAATTAATTTACCCCCATAAGTGCAACGACACTAGGGAAGGCCATATACCATTCAGTAGGCGACTGCATACCCCCGAATAATGCCAAGACATTAAGGGAAGAGCCGAGGCATATATGCCCAAACGGCACGCAGATACCCCGAAGGCTTGAAGACGCCTGGGATGAGCCCCCATGTAGATTTACCAACAGGCGAAACACTACCCCCAAAGATGCTAAGTCACTAGGGAAGGCCAGAGTATATTTACTTACGGGTATAATTTAACGCCGAAAGTGCCAAGTCACTAGCAAAAACACAATGCATACACAAGCATATACAGATAGATAATCAAAAGTGGTTGTCCGGATGTACGGACGACCTAAATAACATTGCCAGTCACAACCATTACAAAGATACGAATGTAAATTGTTTAATTACACAACCCAAGGGCACGCAGGTCCACCATAATACAAACATAAAATTGTCCTAATATTCAAAAGTTTACAAAACAAGATGAAAGTTAGGATCCACCGGAAGTGCCTGCACCAGGAGTAGATCCGGATCCTTCAGGGAGCATATTCATCAAGTCTGCAAGAGGAAGGTGATAGGAGCGCTTGATCTTCTCAACATAAGGGAAAGACCTCACGAACATCTCATCGTATGCGGCGGTAAACCCCTCAACCGCTTGCATATCAAAATCTTTCTGCTTAACAAGGATCCTGCCGACCTCCTCCTCGTCACGACCTTCCCTAAGACCATCCAAATAACCAGAGTCTATGGTGGCATTAAAAACACTTCCCCAAGCTTGCTGGTACTCATCACTTCCATGTAAACACCGGATAACTGTCGGAACGAAGCACGATAGGAAGCTGCTCGTAGGGAGCAGGAAGCAAGGGAAGCAGAATACCGCAGGAACAACTTGTTTGACATATTGTACAATGATTATAAAGAGAGCAAGATTGCAGAGGGTTTTGAAGAATTATATAACGAGGGTTACAACTCAAACTTTTCGTTGTAATTTGTATTTTTATTTTCATTTCCTTATCGTAGTTTGTACTAATCTGTAATTCGTATTTCCAATTCAATGTTTAATGTATTTTCACTTCCGTATCAAATAGGATTTAAATATTTTAACATTTTACAATACCAAACTTAAAAAACAAAAACACAAAACACAAGTGTTTAAAAAAAATGAAGTAACAAAGGACGAAAAAACAAAACACAAAATATGGGACGATCTAGATCGTTTGGACGACCCAAATCTCCCAACACATGCGATCGATCGATGTGCCACAAAAGGGAGGATCGAGTGAGACTGAGAAATGGGTCGATCGATCGGGGCTTACTGTGAGTAGCATTATGTAAGTCGATCATTCCTCAATAAATAAAAACATACGAAGTCAGTAAACTCAATAAAGTTGGTTCAAGAAAGATCAAGTTTTTTTAAAAGATCAAATGGTGAGATCTTCACAATGCAATTTTGTTCATCTAATGGCTTAGATCAAAGAGGGTATTTTAGCTAAAATAAGAGTAAAATACACCGTTCGTCTCTGAATTTGTACCCAAAATACATGTTAGCCTTAATAGTTTTATTAGAAGTGATGGTCATTCACGATTAGGAACTTTGTAAAGTGTGTTAGATATCGTGATAGAATAGTCAACGGGCTCGTGGATTGGGCTAATCTAATTGGTTAAACTTTAGGGTATGTTAGCCGTTTATAAGCTTAAGTACCCCAAGCCCAATCCAAGTCCAACGAGGCCCAAAGGAAAGCCTTTTAGGTTTTCATGTATTCCACCTATAAATACCCCTCAAATGGTCATTTGAGGGGTTTGCTTGAGTGTGTGTGTGTGTGTGTGTTTTCTTTGGAGCAATACAACATCTTGTGTTTATCTTTCTCTCTTCACATACACGATTTACATCTTAAGTCACTATCTTTCCTTCTTTATCTTTCTACGTTTGTTTCGTTTGAAACTATCTGAGGAGAGTAGATCAAAAATGAAACAAAAACATCCAGAAATCAAACCTATTGATTATAATAAATGGAACCAAATTAATGGTATTTCGTTTGTTTCTCGATCAACGTTTTCCACCAAACCAAGTGTTTCAAACAAAGTGTCAACACCGGTTTCAAAATCGGTTTCAAAACCGGTTGTTGTATCCAAATCTCTTTCGAACATTGAACAAATGTCTTGAACAATCCTTTTAACACAAGTGATGCGGAAGTATTTTGGAAAATGTGAAAATAAGAATTGAGATCTTCAAGAGACCGTTAAAACTAAAACAAATATTACAACAAACATCGGTTTAATAGTTTTGATTTTGAGCAGAAAAAGTTTTTGAAACTCAATTGCCCTCGGTGACTAACATCAACTCAAGGGTAATCCATTTTGAACAAGCCTTTTGAAAAAGCGGTGACTTTGTCAAGGACCATAAATCCACAGTAAAACAAGCTAATGAAAGTGTTGAACACATCAAAGTTTTGGAAAATTTAAATGATTCTATCTTGAAGATGTTCGACTCTTGATATTATGTCCATCATTTTGCAAACATATTTTGTTGAAGATCATGAAAGACTCGATCGAGACCTCCATAATTGTTTCAAAATATGAAAAGCACTTGAGAAACTTGAAAAGAAAATGTCTCATATTTTAAACAACTTGATCGAAAAAGTGAGGAATGCAAGTATGACAAGCTGTCGTATGGCGTGCCTACAATGACATGAAAGCAAAAATGATCTTTTGAGGGCTCGGTGGAAAGTCAAAAAGGAAAGGCGATGGAAGCTGTGATTAAAAACCATTGACGAGGAGAAACAAATGTTCCCAAACCGGTTTCCAAACCAAAATGTACATTTCTATGCCTCCTCCAAAGTCAATGAGAAAATGTTTCATCAAAACCGATCGCTCCACCCCTACCTATTCAAAATGTTGATAAGGAAAAGCGGTTATCGAGAAACCAAAGTTTTGCTTTGGCCTTTTAAGATGAGTACCACTAATAAATGCGCCTCCATACGAAACATATGGAACAAACGACATAAGTTTAGAAAAGCACTCTAAAGAGACTAGGGACGGTGAAACCACCTCCTTCATAAACATGTGAATCTAATGTGTGTGCCTTACCTTCTACGGGACTAGAAAGCACCTCTAGGGCGTGAGACTAAAGCTAAGAGCAATACAAGGAACAATAGAGTCTCGTTGCCTCTAGGAGTAGTAGCTTGAATAAAGAGAAGAAAGTAGAAGAACACCCTAGGAATTTACCATTTTGAATAAGAAAGACATTTCATCCGAGATATCTTGAACCTATGAAACTTGCTAAGTCTAATGAATGTGTTGAATCTCTTTGTTTAACTTGCAAGAAATCGTTAATTAATGATCGGGATGATTGTGTTTCTAAGAATGTGAATGATAAGCACATTAAGAAGAAGACGTTCCAAAAGGTCTTCGCTAAGCGTGTAGGAAGACTAGTTGCAAAACTTAGGCTTTACACTCTTGGAGGAACTATAGTGTATACTATAGGGATGATATTTGAAACCCAGGTAGAACTTTCACACTCGAAATGGTACAATGAGTGATAAACCAAAATTCCTGTGAAAACCTCTCGAGTGTGATCGAGGATTTTACCTCTAACCCAAAGGAACCAAAATCAAAATGGTTTCCACAATATTCTTTTTATTCTTGGCGAGTTATCGAAATTTGTCTTTGGATCGTTGACTCGGGTTGCTCAAGCACATGGCCAAGAATCAAGGCTGCTTGATCAATTTAAATGCGAAATTCATGGAACCGTGCGTTTGGAAATGATCATGTAGCGGCTATCATGGGTTATGGAGATCTACCTTTTGGAAATTATTTGATCTCTCGGGTTTACTATGTCGAAGGGTTGGGACACAATTTGTTTCGGTCGAGCGGTTATGTGATGCGATTTAGAGGTTGCTTTTAGGAAAAATGCTTGCCGTTAGAAACTTGGATGGCATCGATCTCTTAGCGGGAATCGTGATACAAACTTGTATGCTATCGACATCAAATGGCCTCTTCATCACCAATATGTCTTATGACACGAGCATTTGGAACACGATCTGGTTGCGGACGAGAAGGTTATCCTATCTCAACTTTGACACCATCAACAATCTTGCCAAAGACAACATCGTCAACGGACTTCCAAAGTTCAAATACACCAAGGATCACTTATGTCCATCATGCGAACAAGGAAAAAGCAAAGAGCATCATATAAACCCAAATCCGTACCTAGTTCGGAGCAAAGTTGCATATGTTGCACATGGACTTATGTGGCCCAATGAGAGTTGAAAGATTTAATGGGAAAAAGTATATTATTGTTATCGTCGATGATTATTCGAGATATACATGGGTTAAGTTTACGAGATCAAAAGCGAAGCACCGAGGCATCATCATCACCTTTTGAAGCGTATTCAAGTACTTCTTGAACTCCGATGGGGTTGTAAGAAAAGACAATGGCCTTGAATTCACGAATCGGGGTTAAGAACTTATTTTGAAGATGTTGGAATTACACATCGGACATCGAGTTGTTAGAACTCCACGCGAGAATGGGGTAGTTGAAAGAAGAAATAGAACTCTTGTGGAAGCTGCTAGCACAATGCTAATCTATTCTAGTGCAGTTATTTCTATGGGTGATCTTTGTTGCCCTTGTTTCACTCAGGCGATCACTAATCCATCAAGATTCAATAAAACCCATATGAGATTGTGAACAACGAAACCGGATATCTCTTACTTTCACGTGTTTGGCGCTTTGTGCTATCAGCGAGCGACAAAGAAGATCTAGGTAAATTGAAAGCTAAAGGTGATATTGGAATCTTCATTGGATATTCGAGATAACTCGAGGGCATTGGGGTGTATAACGGAAGAACTAGGAGGATCATGGAGCGATGAATGTGAAATTTGATGAACTTTCACATATGGCCACGAGAGACTCGCTCTAGAACCCGCACTAAACCGAGCAGACTTACGGACACATCGATTCGGGACTCGTACCTCAAAGAGCTCAATCAACTTTGTTTGACAATCCTAAAGAACAAGAATGGGAGAATTTCTTTGAGTTAATGTTGATGAATTCTATGGTGGAACTTGACAAATGCATCAAACCATCATTCCATGCACCCGCTCAAAATCATCCTCCACCACCAGAAAGATGCATCTACAATGGTGAAACCAATGCACCAACTCCATCAACATCATCTACATCTACTCCGATTATTCACCCGTTCTACCAAAGCGGTTGATGAGCAAAACCAAAACCGAATGATGCAACGTTAGATGGCGACTTATTTGAAAACCCGTTTGCTACGGAATCGGTGAATCTTCTTGAAGCTTACGAGAACCATCTAACTTCGCTGCGTATAACCAGCGGTATCCTTCACTACGAAGTGGACAAAAGACCGCTGATTGAACAAGTTATTGGTGAACCTTGAAGGCGATTCGAGACGAGGCGTCAACTTGCCACCGATTGCAACTTGTGCATTTACCTTTGCTCAATTAGCAATATAGAGCCAAAGAACATTCACGAGGCAATGGCGAAACCCGCATGGATAGAAGCGATGCGGGAGGAACTTCTCCAATCCGTCTTCATGACTCTTGGGATATGGTTCCAAGACCAATTGGCGTCCGTGTCATTGATCTCAAGTGGTTATGGAAGAACAAAAGGGATGAAGAGATGGCGTGATTCGCAACAACGCTCGTCTTGTGGCCAAATGATATAGACAAGAGGAAGGATAGACTTTGAAGAGTCATTCGCGGTAGCTAGACTTGAGGCGGTCGAGTTTTCTTAGCTTATGCGACTCACAAAAACATCATGGTTTATCGGATGGACATTAAGACCGCGTTCTTGAATGGAACTACGAAAGAAGAAGTGTCGTGAGTTAGCGGAAGGCTTCATAGACATGGAACATCCGGACTACGTCTACAAACTCAAAAGGCAATCTATGGTTTAAAACAAGCTCAGAGGCGTGGTATGAATGACATCCTCTTTCCTTATCCAAAACAATTTCACCAAAGGCAGTTGATCCTACCTTGTTTACACAAAATGCAAAAGCGACATTTTGATTGTTCGATTTATGTGGCGACATCATTTTAGGTCCACTAATCCGAATCTTTCAAAACATTTGAAAATCTCATGAAAAGCAAATTTGAAATGTCCATGATGGGGAACTAAAATTCTTTCTTGGTTTACAAATACATCAGTCCCTCGTGGAATTTTTATAAATCAAGCTAAATACACAACGAGATTTTGAAAAATCATGGTATGGATAATTGTGACTCGGTCGAACACCAATGGTAACTTCACCAAAATTGGAGCCGATTTGTTTGGGAAACCTATTGATCAGAAGAAATATCGAGCATGATTGGTTCTCTCATGTACCTCCTTGCTAGTCGACCGGATATTCATTTTGTTGTTTGCTTATTAGCACGGTTTGAGCTAAGCCCACTGAACCGCACCTCAAAGAGGTTAAACGTATCTTCGGTGCACGAAGACATCCATTCACATGGGACTTTGGTATCAGAAGGAATCCGGTTGATCTAATTGCCTTTTAGGATGTGGACCACGCGGTGACCAAGTTCTGACAAAAAGCACATCCGGAGGAGCACAATTTTGGGAGAAAAGTTAGTCATTTGGTCTTGAAAGAAACAAGATTGCCTTTGCACTTTCAACCGAAGTTGTGTATGTGTCTCTATCGTGTGTTGTGCTCAAGTTCTATGGATGAGAACACAACTCACAGGATTATAACTACTTCGATAAAATACCTATGTATTGTGACTCAAAAGTGCCATAGCCATATCATGCAATCCTGTTCATCACTCAAAGACTAAGCATATCCGTGTCCGCTACCACTTCATCAAAGAGTACGTCGAAAATGGTCTTGTTGAATTATTCTTCGTGAAGATCGATTACCAACTCACGATCTATTAACGAAAGCCCTTCAAAAGAAAGGTTTGACTATTTAGTTCGACGAATTGGAATCTGACCCTAACCCACGAGGAGTTAGAGCGTCTTCGAATCTTCTTGAAAATGATTTTCCAAAAGCTTATTTGTAAATATCTTTCAAAAACAAAATACAAAATTTGAAAAACCAACAAAACCAAAATATAAAATATAAAACTTTCAAAAATACAAAATAATATAAAATCAAAAATTCAAAAATATTCTTCTCGACATGTCTCTTGTATAATCGATATTACATGCGTTTCTAGAAATGTCATTCAACAATGATACGGGCATGTATGGATGCTTGAGCGAGAGTTCTTTAATTGTTTTCTAAAACATATCGTTTCTCAAAATTTCTTCAATAATGGCTTTCGTATACTTGATCGAAACCGGACGAAAATGATGACTTTTGATTATTTACAAATCAAAACTCGTGTTTTAATAAAATCACTAGTGTACGCTTGATTGCACTACATTTAAAATGGTGAGCAATCATCATCATCTTGAGCACCTTTTCAAGATTGTTCAAAAGATTTATCAAAATCTTTCAAAATATTTTATGCTCAAGATAACTCCTCTAAAACCCTTTAATTGATTATGCTTTATTAAAGGGAGTATAAAACAAAATGTTTCAAATTCATGCTTAGATCAAATCCGTTTGTCTCCCAAAGACTTTACAATGTTGTTTAATCTGTTGATATCAAAATATCACGAATATGCTATTTTTGAGGGGAGAGCGTGATTAAAATGTGATCAAAAGTTTAATGATCGTTGTTTGAATCTCAAAATGAGCTCGACTCGGTGAAACCAATGGATTGACGAGGAATCATGTACCATCTAGAAACTTTCTATGGACTTGACCGGACGGGTAATAATTTCAAGCTAGTTCTCTAGTGATGTAAGCGTGTCTCGAATCGGTCTTGTTCATTTAAAGTCGATCAATTCAAAAGTGCGAACTCTACCCTCTATGTGATTTACGTCAAAACATATAAGCACATGTGAAGGGGTGTTTCTATAAATATAAAACTCTCGGAATGTTTCAAACATGTTTTCTATCATAAACACTCTGAGAGATTTTCAAGAAAAATGGTTTTATGGCAACAATATGGCGGTCATGGAGTTATAAGGTGACTAAGGATAGAAATACGTCCTATGATCCGCCAGAGGGAGGATCTACCAAGGACATCACAAATAGTTAGTATCGAAGTCCTTGGAATGATTGAAAAGAGGATTAAGGTGAGAAAGGAGAAAGAAATGGTTGAAGAATTAAAAGAAATGTAATGAAAAGGGTGAAAAGAAATAGCCCTCCATACTCAACCTTAGGGCAAAAATCGGGTTCAACTCATCACTCTTGGTTGTCACTAAGTTGACACTGGTATTGAAGACAAAGAGGTCATGGACCCGGTGGCCTTTGCACTAAACCTCTAGCCACTCAATTCCTCTCAAAGGTTTGTTTCATTCTCACAGGAACCTACATAATCTATCTACCTTCTCTTAGAGATCGTTGGTATTGAAGAAGGAGACCTCTCCCTAGTCTCCGCTCGGAAAACCAAAATGCACTAATAGAGTCTAGAGCCACGAGATTCATCAAAAGATCTCATAGGAACACATGACATGACATCGCTTGTTGTTCATCAATAAGGACATAAGTGATATATTATAGAGTCCTCGCAGATCTTAGCAATCTGCGAACATTTATGAGAAGTTTCACATCCGTGATCTTGGTGATTGAATGGAAACTCATGCCGGGTCAACATCAAGCTGCCACGACAGCGGTCGCCGGTAACTCCCGTGGATTACGCTTAGTGTGTCTCAAGCGGTCTGATCGTGGGGTGATGCTTGGTATACCTCGGCGACTCATCCGAGCTATGGGTGTATTTTGGTACATCGCGTTATCTCACTTGTGGGACTCAGTTCGAGAGCGGCCTCTGTGAATTAGAGGCGTGTTTTCACACTATCTCTTAACACCTCGAAATTCAAACTTGTAAGTCTTAGGAATCCGCTTATTACTAACTTTGTTTGTATGTTTTCTTCTTATGGAAGCTCGGAGCGGATTGATCGTGCATATTCGTCACATGCTCATACCAACAACACATGAAAGTTCTCATCAAAATCAAAGGCTACTCAAAGTTAAAGATGATTCTTCGTCAATGTCAAAGAATCTACAAAGTTTAAAGACTAGAGAACTACATCATTGGTAACCAAAGACTAATAGAGTGTGAGCATGGTGGAGAAAGGCATGGAGACACCTAACCAACAGAAGTTGACAACGGCGGAACAATCACATTATCGATCACAAAGCATGAAGGAACAAAGAATCAAGACTATTCTATATCTACGCACAAAGTTCAAGCTCGAGAAAAGTAAAGACCAAATCAAGTGGAACATCATTTGAATGACCACCCCTTAGGGGGAGATTGTTAGCCTTAATAGTTTTATTAGAAGTGATGGTCATTCACGATTAGGAACTTTGTAAAGTGTGTTAGATATCGTGATAGAATAGTCAACGGGCTCGTGGATTGGGCTAATCTAATTGGTTAAACTTTAGGGTATGTTAGCCGTTTATAAGCTTAAGTACCCCAAGCCCAATCCAAGTCCAACGAGGCCCAAAGGAAAGCCTTTAGGTTTTCATGTATTCCACCTATAAATACCCTCAAATGGTCATTTGAGGGGTGTGCTAGATGTGTGTGTGTGCATGTGTTTTCTTTGGAGCAATACAACTTATTGTTTTCATCTTCTTTCCTTTATCTCTAAATACATACGATCTATCATTCAAGTCACCACGTTCTTATTCTTTCTTCTTCGCATATCATCGGTTTGTGTTTAACGTGATATAAGTGTTGGGTTTGTGATAAGGTTGATAAAAGTAAGGTCCTACAATACACGTTGAGTCCCTTACACAAAAATTAAATACACCGGATGTCCCTACTGTTCACTTTTTGCATCACTCAAGATCCCTTTTACCTTGCACATGAGGGTATTTTGATCATTTCACCGAGTTATGTTAATTATTTAATTATTTTGGTACAACCTTGAGGACGAAAGGTGTAAACTCATAAAATTAACATCATACTCTTTCTTCTTCATCTCCACTTACCAACAACAATCATTACAACCATCAACCACCATTACAACCTTCCTCCCGCCATGGTTTTTAACTAAAATATTAAAAATACATACTTGCACTAAATTAAAATGAAAAAACATAAAATGTTTTACAAACAATTTTAATAAAATAGTACACCGAATCAAAATCTAAACCAAACTTATAATTTCCTCAAAAACACCAAATCAAACCTTCAAAAAAATCAAAATTTAACAAATTTCAAGAAGCAACTTCAAAAAAGAATAAAAAAGGTGGGAAAAGAGCATAGATGTCAAACTGGACAACAGAAAGATAACTTTAAGGTTTGAAATATAGCCATATAAGTGTATAGAAGGAAAAAAATGCTCATCATTACCAAGTAAACGGTTATTGTAACTGCACCTTAGATGTTTCTTTCACAACAATGTTCCTGCCAATACAAAAACATAAATACACTTTTTATGAAGTTGCCCAAAACCATCCATACTATACAACAAGCATGAAAAAGAATGATACCTAAATTGTACACAAGCGGCATGAAGCAACAAAACACTGTCAAAAAATGAAGTTGATCATGCGGATGCAACCCAAACAAGAAACCATTCATTTCCAGTAATGCAGACTGAAGTAAAATTGACGATAACAAACGAATTTACATATGTTGATCAAGTTAATATACGTTCTAAAATGTCTAAATAAACACAAAATATAATCAAGAATCAATTTCTTCCCTAATTCATCATTTCTCTATCACTAATAACCATACAATTCCACATCATATTTTGGTACAACCATTAAAGATAGTTAACAACAATACAAACAACAAACTCACATCAAAAACCAAGAACAACAACTACAAACTTCAAACTGTAAACTAGAATAACAAGATGTGAAACACACATTATAATGAGAGGATCTGGGGAAGTTTGTTAGATTGATTGAATAAAGTGAAAAATGTGTTAGACTGAAGTAGGGTACTACATACACTGACTCATAATTTGGACTGTAAAGCAAATGTTAAGTCTGGTGATTATGAGATAGATCAATTTGCCAATGAGTTTTCTATAGGATTCAGGATCAGGCGGGGGAGTACCCAAATAAGCTTGAAGCTTCACATGTTGATCCATTGGCAACTTGTAAGGTTTAGAGTGAAGGACACCAACTTCTTGCAACAAGTCCATAATATATTTCTTTTAAGATATAAAATGCCCTAATCCTTCATATGAAAATGAGAGTTTAATTGAGTTAAGGCTTGAATTTCTTACGTATGAGTTTGATAACGCTACGCATCGTTCGGGGTCAAAGGAACTTCATTTTCTTCAAGCAAGTTTTATAACACCCTAGGCGATGAACCTAATCGTTATAGTGTAGTATTATGGTAAGCCACGGGTATTGATATCGTTCTCTAGGGAATAGGAATGCTAGTGAGAAGTTACTACGCTAAGGTTGGGGTTGAGGAAGATTATTTTTATCTTTTATGTTTTTAGGAAATTGAAAGGTACGAATCTCGGGTTTGGATTTGGGGGTTTGGTATTTCTCTTGATTACTCTACTAATCTAATTATCTAATTAACTAAGGTGAGGTAGTCTATGTCTAATTATTGTGTGCTCGTATGATGGTTTAAAGATGTGTTTACCTAGATGCTAATACTCCCTAATTATCTCCTATTGATGGTTGAATTGTCACGTCCTTATTCTTAACGTTGTGTTTTCTAAGGTCGTAAGGTGTGCATTCCTAACTTTTGAAGTCACTTTTAAGTGTAGTAAGCGAAATCCACTAAGTCATTCATAAACTAACTTTGAGGTTATCTTTGGGTTTAGTAAACGAAATCCACTAAGTCAATCTTAAACTATCAAAGATTTATCAAGTATTAAACACAACGATAGCCTAGTCGCACTCCTAAGCCAATTACAATTAAGATAAGAGACAACCTAACAATAATTAACAACTAGGTTTCATATATCTAAGCAAACACACAAGTAATTTAGCCGGTCATGGAGAACATGCAAGCATACACACAAATAATCAAAGACATAATTGAATTAATGAAGTAAAACACTTATCTTGATGTAAGATAGGGTTTGGAACCCTAAAATCTTGTACAAAGACGACTTTGGTTCGGTTTAGGTTTTTACTCCAAAAGACTACACACAAATACTAAAAATTCGGATTCTATATATAAGATTACATATCGGCGGCGTCACCTTATGATTTGTGGCGCGTGTGGTCGCCGTCATTAGGGTTTCGTCTTGGCCACATTAGTCTTGCGACGGCGTCACCTTATGCTTGTGTGCGTCCTCTTGACTTCGACACCGTGCGGATCAAATCTAGGCCGTGCGAGTTGCGGCGGCTCTCTTTAAAGCGACACCGTCGGCTTGAAAATATGAATTTTTGTACATCGCAGTCACAAAAGTGTTGCGGCGGCGCTAATAACATCGGCGCGTCACTTGTAGAACTGGCCGTCCCCCTTGAGTTCAGCGATCGAGAGGCTCGATTCTTGACTTTGGCCATTTTCTTCGTATATCCGCCTTTTGTCCAAATAAGTGCCATTCCAAGAATTTGCCTTCAAGAGACCTAAAAAGTGAAAAGGAACGATATTAAGTAATAACGAATACAAAAGTGATCAAATAAGGGCTTAAACGACCCTCAAAAAGGTACATTTAAAACCTTATCAAATATCCCTACACTTGGTATTTGCTTGTCCTCAAGCAAATGTGCTTTAGCCAATTAATTTATAAGTTAGGGTCATGCGACATTGGTTTAAAACAGTCCACAACACATATAAGCCCCAAAAGTCATAAAAAGCACGGAAATTACATACTAGCACCTCACATGGGGTGTTTGGATACTCGCATCTCTCGGTGTATATGAAATAAACAAGTTGGAAATGGAAGATAAACACTCATTAACGGTCCTAGTACATAGATTACCATAGGCTTGAGAATAGATGAAACCTCTATCGCTTTGGCATAAGCACCTAGGAAAGACTATCAAAGAGGTCTTTAAAGGGTTGTAATGTTAGGCTTACGGTAGGAAAACAAAGGGTTTGGTGGGATAGGCTATTTAGTGGTGGCAAGTCAAAAATCTCTTATGTTACAAGCATACGAAGAATGGCGTTGCTAAGCCAAGACTCGACACTCTAAACTCTAGATAACTAAAACAAACAAACATAAATTTAAAGATAGATGTAGGATGGTAGCCCGTTTTTTTTTTTTGAACACTCTATTTTTTTCTCTTTTCTCTTTTCTATTTTTTTTGATTTTTTTTTCATACACTTTTACTCTACCATCCTCTACGGTAACATCAAAATGATAGGGTTTATAGGCACATCCCTACACTTGAGTTTTATTACTCTAACACTAATTTGACCCGAATTGAAAGATCAAAACACTTGGGAGTGCGTTATTACGCAGATAAAGGAATTTAATGTTCCTTTCATTCATTTCATACACTTTAACTTTTCCCATGAGTCCCAATCGTCCCAAAGCGTGTACAAAGGATATGACTCGACTTAGCAACTCATGCAAGCAACAAGATAATTGAACTAAGGGTTTAGGGTGATAACAATAATGCACTAAAAGTGAGTGCATACGAGGGTAGGCTAAGGCGATTTGGGTATATATTTGGGGGTGGGGTGTAAACAATGCTCTTCATTGATATTCCGAAAAAAACATCACGAGAACCGCGAAAAGGATAGGCTCGAGGGGTTAACTAGGGTATCGTGTACTAAAGAAGAATACAACGCAAATGGTGTGGGGGAATTACTCAACCGATGTGGAAGAAGTAATTATATTACGGGTATCAAACGAGGGTTATCCTAATGCCTCTTATCATTTAGTTATTCCTAACTACACAAGTGTAGTCTTACTAGCGATCTCGAAATGCATCACAAAACAAGTTCTAGAATCTAATATACTACGGTTCACACTCTAAGCATTAAAGATGAATACTTTATTTCCTACTAATCTAAGGGTGATCCTCGCATTTTGGGTGGAATTTGGGTGGTAAAGGGTTTTGTGCTAGTCATGCAACTTCCTATCCGTGAGGCGCTTTTGTTAAGACTAATGGCCCACTCCTATATGTCATGAAAATTTTAAATTTGGTGCCAAAATTACCCTAACCGACATTTTCTTATGGTTTATTACACAAATACCATTGGACAAAGCAAATAGTCAAGGATAAGCATAGTTTCAAAGTTCCGTTTATTTTCCTCCTACACTTAAAGCGAACATTGTCCCAATGTTCCTCGAAATATCAAAGTTATGATAATGGAAGATAAATAACAAAAGAAACTAATACTCCCGATTAGCTCGGTAGGATCCGTGTGTGAAGTAGTGGTTAAATCCTTTCCAAGAAAAATGTATGCGTGAAAAGCTCCTTCCAATCTTTTGTTTCTTCTTCTTGATAAATAAAACACGCACATTCGAAGAAAACAAAGCGAAACCTTCGCGTAAAATTGGCGGTAATAATATATAAGACTACTACTAAACTAGGATATAATGCTTGTGGAATGGATGTTTACAAAATTTACGGAAAATTAAGACACAGAAAATTCAAAAATTTATAAGTAGCTCGAAAAGAGAGAAAAAGTAATCATTGTTTTACTCCTTTACGGCGCGTCGATTGCGATCTGGCGCGTCGGTTATCGAGACAAAAAGCGGTCTGCGATTTTACGGAAAATTTATATCTTTAGAATCGGAAAAATTTACGCAAAACATCCATTATGACTCGATACAAGCATTTGACTCGAACAAACACATATATATCTTTTAATGAATTGCTATTCTCATGTTTACGTTTCTTTTGAAAACGTGTGTAATCCTCCCTACACTTATCCTTTATGTAAAATACCTTTATATGCAATTAAGACGAGGTTAAAAACAAAATAAAGCATTTTAAAAAATTTAAACATGAGAATAAACAATCAATAAAAGATATAAGACACTAACAAGCAAACAATTAAGCATGGGTTGCCTCCCACGAAATGCTTTTCTTTATTTATGAGTCTTGTAGCTAGACTCGTGAGTCGTGCTCCTACGTAACTTCATTACGTCACCTTCTTACGTCATGGCGGTCTCTATTGGGGATTCTATGTTGTAGAAGTGCCCTATGATGCACCTTTCTAAGTGTTCGTCCTCTCCCCACTCGGTCCTATACTTCGGTCCTAGGTTCAAGCAATCCTTATAGAATCCGAAAATCTTAGCCATAACAATCTACTCCTTTTTCCTTATCTTCCTCATTCCTACAATATACCGATAGTTTAAGTTCATTTTCATCATTAGAGAGTGATGAAAACTTCTCAATCTTAAACGGAATTTGGTAAGCTATGTCATCTGTCTCATCCTTGAATCGCACTATTCCTAATGAGGGATCATAAGTCATCCCGGTGTTTTCTATGAAAGGTTTTCCTAGAATAACGTGGGACAAGCTAGGATCTATGGTCGTGCTAATATCATCCACAATTATGAAGTCCGTAGGAAACGTGAAACTACCTACATAAACGGGCAATCCCTTAACTTTACCAAGAAAATTGCACCTAACCCTAGGATTATCAGGGTCTTGCCTAGTTGGAATCGGCTTCTTCATTACCCAATTGTAGTAGGTGCTAGTCATTATGTTGATTGGGTACTTGCGATCAATGTAGGCCTTTGCCACAAAAAGGTGTCCTATGCAACATGGTATGTTAAGATTCCAAGGGTTCCCAAACTTGATTCCAGGGCTTTTCCTAACATACATGTGACGGAGGTCACGCACTAAGTGAGGGTGGCGAGATAGTTCTTCTTCCGTAGGAAACTTATTGAAATAGTCATTGTCTACTTCATCTACTTCCTCGGTTGTTTCATTATCCTCAGTATATGGTCCTCTTCGTCATTTGTTCTATTAGGTTTTACTAAGGTGATGGTATTAGAATTGGGCGTGTTTAGCTAACTTACTTGGGTCCTTAATCTCTACACGGAAGGTTCGGGAATTGAGATAGCATTAACCTTCCTATCACTATTGGTCATGGCTTTCAAAGGTTATCTATCTTCTATCCATTTCGACATTGTTGGTTAAAATGGTCTGAGAGCTTAGCTATTTGAGCTTCTTGGGATGCGACTAGGTGTTGCAACATCCCCTCAATGTTTTGTTGGGTGGGGCCATGAGATGGGGGCCATGAAAAATCATTGGAAGTGAATTCTTTGGTTTGTCCCCAATAGAAGTCGGGCTTGCCCTTCCATGCTTCTCGGGTGTCATTGAAATTCCTAGGTCCGGGTGTTGTAGGGAATCTTCCTCCCGTTCCATTATTACGCGAGGATGCGTAGTCAATGGAAGCATGTTCGGGGAGTCGGGTGCAAGTGCGCGTGTTATGAGGATCACTACATGGCTCACACGAGGAAGAAACTTTGTTCACATGGCGTGAAGACTTAGGATTTTCGTAGGAGCTCATTAGGAATTTTACTTGATCTTCAAGCTCGATCATCCTACGATCGGAAGATTGTGAGTCAATGGGAGGCAAGAAATTGCCTTAACGGTTTTGGGCAACTCACGGGGTCATTCCAACTTCGTTGTCATAGAGAGCAAGGTCCTCTATTATACCCCATGATTCTTCCTCGGTGAGATCACTAAGTTTTCCACCGGCCACTTGGTCAATGGATCGCTTAGTGGGGAAGTTGACATGATCATAAAGATTTGGACTTGGAGCCAAGATCAATGCCGTGATGAGGGACTTTATGGAGTAAGTCCTTGAATCGAGTCCATGCTTCGTAGAGATTCACCTTGGCGTTGTTGGAACATCAAGATGTCATTCCTAAGTTTAGTGGTTCTCCCGGTGGGAAAAATTGAGCAAGGAAGCGAGAGGTGAGATCATCCCAACTTGAGATGGAGCCGTGAAAGTCGCTCAAGCCAATTACTAGCTTGGTCCCGTAGAGAGAATTGGAAGAGGCGGTAGCGTGGTCTCCCGGTAGTAGCATCAAGGTCGATGGAATCGACAATTTTGAAATCCCTCGGATGCTTATTAGGATCTTGAAGCGAAGTCCATGGAATGCACATCCGTTTTGCACCAACCGGGTGGTGTCGGATCGCAGGTAGTAGTTTGGGCTTGGTCGGGAAGCTCAATGGTGTTCCTATAGCCTAGGTGGCTTGGTCTCGAGTATTCACCAAATGTACGGGCTCTTGGCGGGTCATTTGGTAGTAGGTTGATGAATGGTGGTGGGTTATCACCTTCCATGATGAAAAGTGATGGGGTTTACTGAACAAAGGTCACGAAGAAGGGGATAGACTACGAGGAAGCTAAAATGAGAAAAATTTACTTGATAGGAATCAAGCAAAGAAACCTAAATGAGGTGGACTACTAACTAGCTATTCTATTCCCGACAGCGGCGCCAAAAACTTGATAACGCTACAGCGTCGTTCGAGTCAAAGAACTTTCTTTTCTTGAGCAAGTTTTATAACACCCTAGGCGATGAACCTAATCGTTGTAGTGTAGTATTATGGTAAGCCACATGTATTGATATCGTTCTCTAGGGAATAAGAATGCTAGTGAGAAGTTACTACGCTAAGGTTGGGGTTGAGGAAGATTATTTTTATCTTTTATGTTTTTAGGAAATGGAAAGTCACGAATCTCGGGGTTTGGATTTGGGGTTTTGGTATTTCTACGATTACTCTACTGATCTAATTATCTAATTAACTAAGGTGAGGGTAGTCTATGTCTAATTATTGTGTGCTCGTATGATGGTTTAAAGATGTGTTTACCTAGATGCTACTACTCCCTAATTATCTCATATTGATGGTTGAATTGTCACGTCCTTATTCTTAACGCGTTGTGTTTTCTAAGGTCGTAAGGTGTGCATTACCTAAATCTTTGAAGTCACCTTTAAGTGTAGTAAACGAAATCCACTAAGTCATTCATAAACTAACTTTGAGGTTATCTTTGGGTTTAGTAAACGAAATCCACTAAGTCAATCATAAACTATCAAATATTTATCAAGTATTAAACACAACGATAGCCCAGTCGCACTCCTAAGCTAATTACAATTAAGATAAGAGACAACCTAACAATAATTAACAACTAGGTTTCATATATCTAAGCAAACACACAAGTAATTTAGCCGGTCATGGAGAACATGCAAGCATACACACAAATAATCAAAGACATAATTGAATTAATGAAGTAAAACACTTATCTTGATGTAAGATAGGGTTTGGAACCTAAAATCTTGTACAAAGACGACCTTGGTTGGTTTAGGTTTTACTCCAAAGACTACACACAAATCTTTGAAAATTCGGATTCTATATATAAGATTACATATCGACGGCGTCACCTTATGATTTGTGGCCCGTCGGAGTAGCGCCGTCATTAGTGTTTCGTCTTGGCCACGTTAGTCTTGCGGCGGCGTCACCTTGTGCTTGTGTGCCGTCCTCTTGACTTCGGCGCGTTTGGATCAAATCTAGGCCGTCGAGTTGCGACGACCTACTCTTTTAAAGTCGACACCGTCACTTGAAAATATAATTTTTGCTACGTGCCATCACAAAAGTGTTGCGACGGCGTCGCTAATAACATCGGCGCCGTCACTTGTAGAACTGACGCCGTCCCGCTTGATTCAATGATGCAGGTGGCTCGATTCTTGACTTTGGCCATTTTCTTCGTATATCCGCGCCTTTTCATCCAAATAAGTGCCATTCCGACAATTTGCCTTGAGACCTAAAAGTGAAAAGGCGATGTTAAGTAATAACGGATACAAAGTGATCAAATAAGGGCTTAAACGACCCTCAAAAGGTACATTTAAAACCTTATCGAGTTCCGTGATCAATAGATCATCAACATATGATAAAACTACAGTGAAAGATGTTTCAGTCTTCTTAGTAAATAAATAGTAGTCTGCTTTTGACTGGACATATCCAAAGGACGCTAGAGTATATGACAATTTGGTAAACCATTGTCTTGGTGCCTGCTTGAGTCCATAACTCCATACATTGATTTATTTAACTTGCAGACCTTAGTTGACTTAGGAACATCTTGAATAGGCTCCCTCTCACAAGTGTAGCCCAAAGGGATCTACATGTACACATCTTCAAGCAAGTCACCATGAAGGAACGCATTGGAAACATCCATTTGGCATACATCCCGATTCTTCATAGCAGCTACAGCTAGTAAAGATCTCACAATGACATTTTGGCCACTGGTGCAAAAGTCTCCTCGTAGTCTTCACCCTTCCTTTTCTTATTGCCATTGACTACTAACCTTGATTTCTTTCTGTCTTCTTGCCACCTGCCTTTAAATTGGTTTTGAAAATCCAATGACAGACAATTGCTTTCATTAAAGATGGCAAGTCTGTGACTTCCCAAGTACCATTCAACTCAAGAGCTCTTAATTCACCATTCATAGCCATACACCAATCTGTGTCTTTAACAGCTTCTTTAAGGAAAGTAGGAGTGACTTGTGCAATTAGTGCAGCAAGGAAAGCTTGAAACTGAGATTGAAAATGAGTTACTGAAACTTGATTTGATCTAGTAACAATGGGAGTTACATAGTCTTGTAGCCAAGTAGGAGCAGATGTAGTTCTAGATGACCTTCTAGGAGCACTCACAGAAGGTGGTGGTATTGGGACAGGTTCACCATTTGGAACTTGAGATGGCACAATTTGAATAGGTTCAACAGGTGTAGATGCAATGGTAGGAGGAACAACTAATGTTGTAGTAGACACATTAGGAACAGTTGTAGTAACATAATCATCATACCAATGAGTTTGTTGACGTGTAGGAAAAGGTAAAAGGTTGTAACAGTTTAAGCATGTGTGGTTTGGAATAAGGGAAAATTTCTTCATAGGATTGAACATCTCTTGACACAAATCTAGTTTTGGTGAGAAGGTTTTGCAGTTTGTAGCCCTTTTGATGTTGTGGATAGCCTAGAAAACGTCATGGAACACCTCTTGTGGAGAACTTATCAGCTATTCTATCAGGATTACTAGCCATTGGTAAACAGCCAAACACCATTAAAACACTATACACAGACTTTCTATTCAGCAAAACCTCATAAGGTGTCTTATGCTTCAAAACTGATGATGGTGTTTTGTTTATTAGAAATGTGGCAGACACAATCACCCCAGTATTCTAATGACAGATGAGCATGAAATCTCAGTGCTTTTGCTACTTCCAAAATGTGCCTATGCTTCCTCTCCACTCTACCATTTTGTTGTGGCCTATCTGCACATGATGTTTGATGCTTTATCCCTTGATCAATGAAATAAGGCCCAAGTGATCCTTTTAAAATTCTATAGCATAATCAGACCTAAATACTTTGGCCTTTTCTCAAACTAATCTTGCAGAAGGTAGTCAAAACTTTGTGTGCATCTGACTTTTGAACTAACAGATATGTCCACGTTGCTCTACTACAGTCATCTACAATGGTAAGAAAGTATTTAAACTTTCCATTAGTAGACATTATATCTGGACCTCATATTTCAATGTGTATCAAGTGAAAGGTCTCAACTGCATGTGACTCACTATATGACTATTTTGCCATAGGACATGAAAGACACACATAAGAATTTTAATTGAGCTTTGAAAGAGAATCACAAGGTACATGTTTGAGATTAGAATTTGACAATTGTCCTAATCTATGATGCCACAAAGTATATGAGTTTGAAAATACACTTGCAGCATGCTTATTATGATTGACAGAATTTGAGAAAATTGAAAACAAACTACAATCTTCCATAGTTGTTACCACCATAGATTGTAGCTTTCAATGGATTTGATCTAGAGGGATATTGAATAAATGAAATAGACCATGCTTTCTCTTATCGAGTCCCAGAACATTCCTTGTTGTCAAGTCCTGGATGACACATAATTTTGGATAAAAAGAGACAAAGCAATGTTTATCTTCTGTCAATTTGGTTACAAAAAGTATACTAAACTTAAATTTGGGAACTACTAACACATCCTTCAACATAATTTCATTTTTAATATTAACCTTCCCAATTTGAGATATATGTGTGGTTTGGCCATTTCGTAGGATGATTTGTGGTTTAAAATTAAGCAATTGAAGCTCAAATAAGTCTCTGACTGCAGGGGTCATATGGTGTGTTGCACCTGTGTCAATTATCCAACCATGAATGACAATTTTAGAATAGGATAAACAAGATTACCAGGATATACCTGCAACAAATTCATTGTCAAGTTCTTCATCTATATCAGCAGAATACTTCATACCAGTAGAATTGAAGTGAGGCAAACTCCTCATAAGCTGCTCAAACTACTTAGAAGTGAACATAACATGACCAAATTATTCAAATGCATTTTCAGCAACAGTTCTTCTTGGCTGAATAATTCCTTACCTGGACACAGTCTTCCCTTTATTCTTTGCCTGATTCTACTTATACTTGTAGTGCCAAACATGATATCCTACCTTTTCCCAACACTTATCTAATGGATGCCACTTATAAACACATATAGTACACTTTTCTTTACTCGCAGTCTTTGTATACAAATCAATTGTTTCAAAAGAATAATCCAAAGTTCTACCAAACACTTCCCTCTGTGTTTCTTCCTGCTGAAGCAATACACAAGCAAATTCTACACTAGGCAATGGTGAATAATGTTCATCAAAATCATTCAAAAATCTGAAAAATCCTTTGCTCTTCCTTCTGAGTGTTAATAGCATTCAAAAAAGCATTTTATCTCAAGAGTAACACTAGTTATCTTAGGCAAAACATTCATGGATTCCAATTCTTCCCAAACACACTTATTTTGGTATAATACTCACTGATTGATTGCCCATACTCCAAAATATCATAAGTTTCTATTCAGCTTACACTTTCTTGATCCATTACTTAATGCAAACCACTTTTCCAATTGAATCCAAATCTCATAAGCAATCCCAATGAACATGATTGACTTAGCAATTGACTCAGACACATAAGCCATTAGCCAACTTATCAGCATATTGTTATAAGTTTCTCATTGTTCAGACAAAATAGGATCAGAAGATCTAGGGACAATACCTCTTATGAAGCATAATTTCCTCTTTGTTTACAATCCAATCACTACAGAACTCCTCCAAGATCGATAGTTCTGAGCACCTACCAACTGTCCTTGAATAGCAAGTGATCCAGGACCATCTGAAGGATGCAAGAACAATGTATTATGTTTTGGACTGAACTAGCACTAGCGGGACTCATCTCTACATTTGCGGAAGAACAATTAACAACAAACACTTAATAAGAACAATGTATTTTGTTTTAATGCCATGGATGTAAAAATACTTCCATAGCAATACATTTTAGAAAGATGGACAAAAGAAGCCAATAATGATATTGGACAAGATGTTAAGGGAAAAGTGTAACACCCTAAAATTTAAGTTATTATTATAAATATTTAAATAATGCACATTTGGCTTTAGAAAATTTTCAAGGTTGTAAAAGTCGCTAGGCACTAGTGAGGCGGTTGGGTAGGGCCTAGCGATTAATCGGTTAGGCGGGGATTAATCGGATTGGAATTTTTATATACAAAATTGTAATATTAGATATTATATTATATTTTATTATATGTATCTGATAAGCATAGGGGCATCCAAGTTCAAATATTTCAAGTGTTCAAATATAAATATAATACATAATTATTCAAAGTTTAAAGTCAAGCATAGATATTATTCGGTTTGTTGACCATTTTTAAGCGATCTTTGACTGATTTTGTCCGATTAATCGGTTTGTTGACCAATTTTTAAGCAATTTTGTCTGATTTTTGAGCAATTTTGTTGTCTGATTTTTAAGTGATTTTGTCCAATTAATCCGATTAGACCGATTTTGCCCGATTAATCGGTTTGTTGACTCATTTTTAAGCGATCTTTGACCAAACCGATTAAATAGGCCGATTATGATAAATCAAGGCGGTTAGTGAGCGATCAGCGATTATGCGAGGATTAATCGGCCGCCTGGAACGATTTTTACAACAGAGAAAATTTTTATAGTTAATATTTAGCAAATAAAGGACCGTGAATGCAAATAGTTAATAAGAAAACGACAAGGACTAACGACGCAAAATAAAAGTTAAAATGTAGAATTACTAAGTTACCCATATGACTTATAAGGCTTAATATCGGGAAGTTAACCTACAAAAGGGCACGTGTAATGGGACTTTGATATCAAAGGAGATTAGGAGGGAAAAATAGTTTACTTCTCATTACACAAGAATTATAAAGGGGGTTTCAAGAGCTTGGTGAATTTGGGATTAACCTTAAAAGATTCAAGCATCTTTGGTAGTGTTTAATCTCCAACTCAAGGTTAGTTCATGAATTAATTAGTTGTCAAGGTTATTAGTTTATCATTGAAATTATGGGTTTCTTGAGGGATTAACCATTGTGATGAACTAGAAGTCATTATGTTGTTTTTATGATTTATAGACAATAAATTGTTTTAGAATATTATTTGATGAATTTTGATTGAAATCATGTTATTATGTTTGACATAAAATCATGTTATAGCTAAGTTAGTAACTAGTTATGGTGTCAAATAAGGTGTTTGGCACAAGAATGATTTTAGAGCAAAATTGTAATTTAGAGTCAAATTTATATGATAAAGTAGTTCCTAACCATATTTGAATGGTCATGTTGTGTTTAGGTGATTGTGGGGAGCTCAGAATTCCTCAAGCTTAAACCTAAGGTGAGTTACGGAATAATAGCAAGTATACTTTGCATATGAATATGTTTAGTTACATGTTTAGTAGTGGACAATAGTTAGTGATAATTTAAATGAATTATAGATAATAGCTAATGCCACAGGTGCTTAGGAAATGCATCACTAGTCAAGTTACGAGTGCTTAACTGATGCTAGCTATGTAGTGTGCCTAAGAGATGCACAACGAGGAACTCTCATTCATGACATACTTCGTGGAGTACATGTGCTTGAATAGAAACTGTGATATCCTTTGTGGAGTACCCGTGCTTGAATAATACTTATAATCCTTCGTAGATACAATGCTTTATGCAAGTGTAAAGTCTTACTCCCGATGCGGAGAAATAAGTGTAAAGTCTTATCCGGGTGCGGATAAGCAAGGGTGTGTCCGGTGCGGATAAGCAAGGGTGTAAAGTCTTGTACCGGGTGCGGTCAAGATTTGGGTTTGATACTTCTTTGGTATAAGTCTTGTAATCGGGGTGAGAGTTCGTGAGGTCTTTGTAGGTGGCTCTGGGTGCAGAACTTCGTTAGGTGCTAGCTCGAGTCTAGGTGTAGATCGGTGAGAGCTAATGTGTACGATTTATTCACCACAAAGGATTTAGTATTAGTGAATAGTATAGGTGTCACAGATTTGAAACTGGATGTATGAATGATCTAACCCCTCATCCCAAACCAGTATAAATTGTTGTGTTTGTATCTCTTCCCTTGACTCTTTACTTATGATTTATATTGTTTAACCGTTAACACGCTTGCATGAAACTTGACACTTAACACACTTAAATTTAAAATAAGTCAAAAATAAAGTCTTCACCCCCTCTACGGTTCTACATGTTTTTATTACTTGTTAGTGTCAGTCTTATAAATATTAAAACGAGATAATACACATCAAAACACATTGCTCGGTAACAAGGATGAACTTAAGATTTTCTGAAAGGTGTTGCATATTTCATTATTTTTGAATTACGATAAATACTACAGTTGAACCATAAAGATATTTTTGCTAAACTATAGTTGCACTAAGCAGAAATAATACTGCACAAAAATATTATTAGGGGTTTTTTGAAAGAAAAAAAACTTAAACTTCCTGACGCAAAATCCATCACTTAATGAGGTCCGTTCATGGCCTGGTTGTTACGAGAATTTAAGGAGGTGACACAACCGATTGATTCAACAAGTGGCAAAAGATATCCTTATTGCGTTATATGTGACAAACCCCGACTTCAATAATAAATTTCGATTGTGATATGATTCCCTTGTTGCGAAAAATTATGGGTTGGGTTTTATAGGACATAATCACGATGAAGCAATGCTCATTTCCGGTGCGACCGTGTGTAATAAAACTCTAATTGAAAAAGCAAAAGAAGTGTTGTGAGATGTTCAAAGTAGCTGAGAACAAAAATTTACATCAATTCAAGTAACATTAGACTCTTTCATTTTTTCAATATGTTAGACATCTCATGGAGATTGCTAACGTAGACAACTGACTTTGGAAACGGAACACGAACAATTTCAGCTATTTCGGATTCTTATTAAGCATAGCGAAATCAACGTTTATGAGAAAGTCAACGAAGTTTCTATGATGTTCTACCTTTTCGTAGTCTCGGTCCACAATGACAGTGGAAGGCTTCGCACCTGAGCCTCGTTAGACTCAGTAGAAGTGTAAGGTGTTAGTGAAGAGAATAGAAGATATGAAGTTCGCCCCTTAGCCTAGTCTATATCCACAGCTGACGCAACTCTAGGAGCCGTGCCCGCCCTTCTCTATTGATGACATCAAATAATACTAATAATTAAGTGTCAATTTCCCCTAATATGCTCATTATTTGTATCGTTTTATATGGATATATGCTTTGATTTCTTTAATATTTCGTTTCCAGGTTGTAAATGAGCATAAGAACAAAAGAGACGTGGAATTGGAAAAGAACTTACAAAGATACACACTTTAGTATGCTGATTGTGATGAAGTTACATCGTAGTTCCACTCTCCATTTACGCCGTAACTATGAATTCAAACATGAATACCAAGTCAACGCTAATCAAGGATTACGGTGTCACTATCACAAGAGGTTACGCCGTAATATTCTAGAGACTTAGAAGAATTTTATGACTATGAAGGTTACGCCATAACCAATGCATAAGGTTACGACATAATAGGTACACAACATGAGACTCAAGCTATTGAAGAGATCATGTTCATATTAGTTCTAAAAACACATGTGATCTTCCCTACACTTATCTTTTTGTAAAATACCTTTATATGCAATTAAGACAAAGTTAAAAACAAAAATAAAGCATTTTCACAAAATAATAGAAATACGAGAATTAACCAACAATGAAAAAGATTATATAAAACACACAAATAAGAATAAAAAATAAACAAGCAAACAAATAAATATGGGTTGCCTCCCAAGAAGCGCTTTTCTTTATTTATGAGTCTTGTAGCTAGACTCGAAGCCATACCATCTCATTTTTCCTCATCATGGCATACCTTATCATGTTGACAAAGTCTTCATCGGCTATATACCTAGGTCCTAAGGTCAAGCAATCCTTATAGTAAAGGCTCATTTTCTCCCACATAAAGTTCATGCCTTTTTCTATATCCGCCTTGCTCTTTTCCTCAATGCCATAAGGTTATCCCTTTCAAAGTCGGATAGAGGACCAAATCCGCTTATTTTCCAAGGCATCCTATATGTAATTTCATTGCTCCCTTCCGAAAATCTAACCATTCCTTCAAGTTTGTTATAGCTTAGCTTAGACTTTTCAACAAACGGTTTTCCTAACACGACATGGGACAAGTTATAATCGATGACACATCCTACATCTTCTAGGATCATAAAATCTGCTAAGTAGGTAAAATTCCCGACAAAGATGTGTACATTCTTGACCCTGCCAACAAAATTGCAAACCCCACCGGGATACTTAGGCTCTCTCATAGCTTTAAGATGTGTGTTCATTATGTTGTTGTAAACAACTGAGGACATCACGTTGATCGGAGAATCTACATCTATGTAAGCATGCTCGACATATCTATATCCAATCATACATGGGATCTTAATGTTCCAAGGACTACCAATCCCAAGTCATAAAAGACTTTATGCATTTAACAAAATTAGTAGTCAGGTACATCCTACAAAGTAAAAAGTCATTCCTATAATCTGCTCGAATGCAAAATGTTATCATCAAAAGCTTTTCAATTGTCTTATATAATAAAGTATAAGATGAAAAACTTTTACTCCAATCACTTGAAGTTAATCAAATCTTCAGGTAAAAAGTCTTCCACCAATTTACTGATGCTACCCAAAAATTGATGTAAATGACAACTAAGGGCCCGTTTGGTATAATGGTGTGACAATCAAGTAATATATTCAATCTTATTAATTGTTGTTTGGTTTAATTTTTCGAAATGAGATTTGGGATTGAGGAATGAATATTCATTCTACTGGTAAATGGTGACTTTTATGATTTTATTTCAATTTTTTATGACAAAGTGGGTCATGACAAGTGCTTTTCACATTATCGCGTGGTTATCATTTGACGAGACATTAGGCCTGTTTGGTAGGAGCTTTTTGGGGAGCTGTTAGCTTTTTGTTAGAAAAATAATCTCATTTAAATTAAGTAGCTCCGTTTAGATACGTTAACTTCAAGCTTTTATTTCAAACAAATAGTTCCTAAATGAAAAGCTGATTCATGAAGTTTTGTAAGCATATTGAAGCTGTTAAAACTCTAAATTATTAATATACGCTCCAAACATTTGTTTACAATTATAAACATGTTTTTATGTCATTTCATCTTATAATTATATTTAACAATTAACTTCTTAAATACTTTATTAAAAATATCTTTATATTTCGTATTAACGTTTCAGAAGTTAACGAACTTGAACTTTCTGACACACAATAGTTTTGACAAACATACCCATTATCCTTTGTTATTAAATGTTTTTAATTTTTTATTATTTATTAAATAATAATACATAATAAATTTTTACTCTCAAGATCAAATCCGAATCCAAGTCTAAATTTAAATCTAAATCCAAAAACTCATATACAAACCAAACGGGCCATAATTCTCCAAGCTAAAAGGTCATAAACTAACCCCAAAAGCTAAAATTGATGTAAATGACAATAAATTTCCGATTTTTTTAGTTAATGACACGTGATAAGATTGACTACTCACGCGAAGCAAGGGGCAAACCTGTCTCTTAAAAAAATTCATAAACAACCGAAATCAAAAAAGAGTTTCCCGCCTGCAACACCTCTCCAACGAATTCCTTTCCAAAAATTTCAAATTTTTTCAAAAACCCTAAAAAACACAAAACTTAAAAAAATCCCTCTCAATTTCTCCAACCCCCACCACCCGCCAACAACCTTTCTTTATAATTAACACACACAAACACTAGATCCAACTTCACCTATGGCGCTACAAACACCTTCTCCTTCGGTACCTGCACCGGGATTGGGATCGACCGCTTATTGCCGCAAACAGAAATCGCTCGGTTTGTTATGTTCAAAGTAAGTCTTTTAATTGACTGATTTTTTTTTGGATTACTGTATCATTAGTTTCTTTATATCTGTTTCTTGATTAATTAGCTATATCGATAAAAATTTACTTAATCTTTCGTCCCGTAATTGTTTCTTGATTAGGTAATTGCATCTTTATATGTTTATTCATAGTCACCGGAATACATGTCCAGTTGTATGTGTTTATGTAGATCCGTTTATCGAAAATATTGAAACATTCGTTATGTTCTATGTATTTGTTTGTAATTTTTTTATATAACTAGTTATGTTTATGTGTATGTTTGTTTATCCGTTCACTGAAGTATTCGTTTAGATCTTTGTGTTTATTAACCTTTCAAGATTTATGGACTAGTTATTTATTTTTATATTATGTTTATGTGTGTGATATAAATTAGTAATATAGGTTTATGTGTGTTTAATTTATGTGATTACAGTTTCTTGAGCTTGTATAACCGAGATGGAATCGAAACTGTTGGATTGGATGAAGCAGCAGCGAGATTAGGTAATTTCTTGATTTTGATACTGTAGAGTTAAATTTGTAGTTTTTAGATCTTGTAAGTGATTTTAAAGATTGGGATTTTCAGGTGTTGAGAGACGGCGGATTTACGATATAGTCAATGTTTTGGAAAGCGTTGGTGTAAGATTTCATAACTTTTGATATTTATAAATCTTATGGGCAGATTTGGGGAAATATCAGTTCTGAGTTCTTTTTTGACCTTTTTGATTTGCAGGTTCTTGTGAAAAAGGCGAAAAATACGTATTATTGGAAAGGATTGGGAGCAATTCATATAGCTTTAGCGCAATTAAAGGTGATTAGAATAGTATATTTCAAGGGTATAGTCATTGTTATATATATATATTGATCTATATTTTTAACGTGTTACACGATAATGTAACAGGAAGAAGGTTTTAAGAATAACGATGAATTAATTGATGCTAAACCGATAAAGGTATTTGACTCATTTCAGTATTGAGTTTCAGTTTAGTTATCGTGCTTTCTGTGGCTCGATTTTAAATGGGTATTGGAAAAGGGAAGTTATTTTCTTTTAATAATTGATTTTAGGCTTTGGATGATGATGATGAAAGATTTTCCAACCACAGTGCTTCCTTACAGAAGAAAGTAGAATACGACGCAATTCAGAAAGTTGATGGGTTGTTAAAACCAGGTACTCTCTCGTCTTGCTTGATTTTTTAAATTTCATGTTAGTATAACTTATATGGCCTTAATATTATTTACATGCTTATGGCATTGGTCACAGAAAACGAATGATACTAATTTGTGGTCAAAAGATTATCATCTTCTTTTAGCAATAATTTAAACAATCGCTAACGTTTTAAATGCTTTTTTTTTTCACCTGTATAAGTTTTAAGTTATATTATTAGTAACATTTATGTGTTGTCAAAATTTAAGTAACTATCCCACTGTACCAAAGATGGATATGGAGAAGGGAATGAATGATTTAACAGAAATAAATTAGTAAGTGTTAGATAATTTGATAAATTGCAGACAAATATTTTCACGTTGATGCTTGTAAGTATAGAATCGCCATAAACATATTCTTTTGGTAGAAACAGATGAGATTATTGAATCATGAACCATATATGTGATTTTTATCTAATTGACTTTTTCTTTTTTTTTTTTTTTTAAACAGAAAATCGGAAGGAAAAATCTTTAGGACTTCTAACTAAGAACTTCCTCAAGCTTTTCTTATGTACCGATGTGAGTTATTTTCTTTGATTATTCATCTCATTCTTCAATTTATTGTACAACTAAATGTGCGTTGACTAGCACATTATTAATCTTTGGCATTATGTTCTTTTAGTCGGACATGCTTTCTCTAGACGATGCCGCAAAAATATTGCTTGGAGATGCTCATAATCCAGCATTGACAAGAAGTACGAGTAAATATCCTAACCATTCTTTTGAATATAAAGATCCAAATAATAACTACTCTGTAGCTAATTTTAATTTTGAATATATGGCTGTAGCTAAAGTGAGGCGACTATATGATATTGCTAATGTGTTGTCTTCAATGAACTTCATTGAAAAGGTAAATTAATACTGCTTCCTGTGTTACTTAATCATGACAGTATGTCAGTATCATTGTTTATTAGTTATCTGAAATTTATTTTACATGATGAGCAGACCCACCATCCAGAAACCCGAAAACCTGCCTTTAGGTGGGTGGGTATGAAAGGTCAAACACTTAGTCAAACAGGAACATCGAGTGCCATAGTTAATCAGGACTCCAAGAAAAGGGCATTTGGGACTGAACTTACTAACATTTGTTTCAAAAGAAGCAAGTTGGTTTCAGAAAATGATATGACTGAGCACCAGGATGTGAAACCGCTGCATCTTCAAGGTGACAGGTGCAACTCAGATCAGGGTTCTGGTCTTACGGCTCCTGTCAGTTTGCTGAAATATTGTGATGGTGAGAGTAACAAATTAAAGAAGACTCAAGATTGGGAAAGTCTAGCTGCGGCTTATTGTCCACAGTATCAAAATCAAGGTATCTTTTGAGCTTTAATTGGTTTATGCTGCGTTTGTGCAATTGCATTAAACATGCATAATGATTAATGAACATTGGTTATAAGATGTTTGACTGTTAGTCAGATTTTTCTACGAAATACATATGGTTAAACATTGTCATTTTTTAGATGCATGTGTTGTTGCCTTATGGTTTGGCACCTAATATGATTCATTGGTTATGTATGCTGACTTATTGTTGACGAATAATGCATTAAATGATACAGAATCACTGACATGTTTTTTGCGTGGAATTGCAGCATTGAGAGATCTGTTTGTTCATTACGTGGATGCATGGAAATCTTGGTATTCAGAGGTTGCTGAAATGGATCCAATTGGAGCAATTTAGAGTGTGAACAAACGACTCGTTATTGACTAGCAGTGATGGCTAGAAATGGCCATCCTCAAGAGTTGTTGATAGTATGTACTTTTAGGATCGAGTAATGTCAGGTTTCAAGAGTATCCCCAAACAATTGAATTGGTTTGATTAATATTGGTAACAATGTTCATCGTAGCTGTTTCTTGTTCATTTTTTTATATATATATTGAGATATAAGATATATTAGAAATGAAAAGCTAAATAAATAAATACTAGTAGTAGATAAAAGATACTGCATCATTGCATAAAGTGGTGTGAAACAGTGAAAGAGCCAGTTTAGGCCATCAAACCAAACCAAAACATGATAAGAAGGGGCATTTTTTGAAAATTTGATTTAGGTACCTAATCCTTGTGTAACCTGGTTTTTGGTTAGGTCCAGAAGTAAAACCGACCTGACTTGTTTAAAAAAAGTTACTAGTATATACTAGTAAAGGATCTGTCGTTTTTCATATCTGTGTCTTTCAAGTTAGAAAGCCCTCAGATTGCATTCAGTTTATTGTCTGGTTTGGGATTAAATAGTTCTAAAGCAAAAATGGATTGGTGTATATTGGTCCGGTTTTGTCTATGTTATTTTGTACTTCCCCATAAAAATTTGCTGCTACATTTAATGCTTGAATTGCAAGTAAGCACCATAGCACAATTACAAAAATAACCAGAAACATGATACTCCGTAGAACATCTGACTAAAGAGATGAGATTACTAATGATGAACTGTAGAAGAAACTTCTCATTTTGAGGCAGTTAAACCTCAGACGGCTCAGAGTAAGAAAGATCATCAACCCTCCATGATTCTCGGCTATTAAGCTTAGGTGAAAGGTCCAAGTGAGTTGTAACCAACGGGATTCAAGCTTAGAACTTTTTTTTGGAGAATCCCAAGCAGTTATCACTCTTTTGTTAATTTCTTCTGGTTTATGGGCAAATGCTCAACTTATCTAGATAAGCAATATATGATTAATGTTAATATACACTATGAATTAAGCTTTACAACTGTGTTTAACTTCTGTTTTATTTAAAAAAGTGTACCAACTGCCTTCTTCATGAGCTGATAATCTGATTTAAGTCTAGTTTGACAGTATCAATAGAATGTAAAACTAATTAAAAAAAATGGAGATGCGGGGAATCGAACCCCGTGCCTCTCGCATGCGAAGCGAGCGCTCTACCATATGAGCTACATCCCCAATACGTTAAGACCGGTGTTAATTATGTATAAACCCAAAAATTGTGAATGACTATAACCTTGATTAGTGCCATGATAGATGCAATTAGAATTTGTTTAATACAGAAATAACTAGTCCCTTTTTTACCTTTTCTATGTATTTGTTTGCTAAAGTCTAATAATAATATTCATGTCTCATAAGCACGTACCATGAAAATACTTGCCAAAGTTAAAAAAAAAAAATGTTGAATAATTGGATTTTTCTTTCAAGACAATGCAAAAAGTTGGTGAGATGTCGATGATGCAAAGGATGTGTAGGATGATAACAAAAAAAGACACGACAAGAGTGATATATGGTCATATAATGTTGGATTCTTTATTATCTCTTGTAGTCTTGTACATATCCTTTGCATATTTTGTACTCCTGTTGATTAAATTTACGATTGCAATAATCTAAAAGTATGATCTTCCTAATATTATCGTCGTATAATATGAGTTAATCATGCAAAATGATTAAAACCTCTTATCCGCCACTTTTAATTTCTTGCATTGGGAATTCGTTTCGATTAAAATCTTTTGTGTAAAGGGTTCCCCGGTAAATTTATTACTCCAAAAACAGTTAAGTACAACGAATGTGGATGAATCACACATCTCAGCCCAATACTAGGCGAAAACAAACGCACCAAATGTGCTTAGATGTTCTATCATCTTTTACCCATAAAACCATGTTTTTTCAACCAATCTTTCAACCACTAATCTAATAAAGATCATGTATATAACTCCATTATCAACACTGAAAGGGACATTATAACAGATAACAAAGAGTTGACACAATGTTCTGAATGCAAATTGCAAAATTTATATGAATATGGAAATATAGTAACGACCCATAATTATAATGCTTAGCTGGTTGACACATGATATATACTCCAATAGAATGAAATGAATGTTGGCCTACAAAAACCAAAGGTATGATAATGTTGATTTAGAATGTGATTTAGTTCACTTTTGCTTTTGGTCTAGGCAAAGTATGGGGTGGGCAAAGGGCCTTGTCAACCCTAAACTTTCTTCCTTGTAATCATTAGGTTACATGGACCACATGGGTGTCAATGACCCCAAATTCTTATGTTTTCTTTTTTAACTGGCGGATTTTATTATACTCAAATGAAAAGCCTGAGAAAATGATGAAATTACAGTTAGGTCACCAAATTAGTTTTTTTTGTAATTAGTTAATTATGATATAAACTTTTCATTAGCTTCCACGAAGTTCACATAGCATGTTTGGTATTACATAACATTATACAAAGCGTAACGTTGTTCACCAATATGTCGTTGTACCTCTGATAATTCCGTTGCTGATAGAAAAGTGTACAAGTCGTGCTAGATACATGTGAAAAAAGACCTTAACTGAATACAAGTGCCACAATAATTAGTAAAGATTAATAACAACCAAGAGAACTAGAGAAGGGCACACAAGTGAAGTAAAGCAGTAAAGAAAAGAGGTACAAGTCTCACAAGCATGCCATTGCCAATGGACTATGAGCTGAGACATAAAGTTAAAAAGAACCTTAGGCTTTGGTCACTGTTGGTGTTACCCAAAACGTACCTTTGAATCTTGAAAAGATTTGCTCTTTTCTCTTAATGAGGAAAAAGTAGACTGTATATACATACGCACATGTATACCCTGTATAACCACGTGTTTGTAAAATCTATGTCACTGGTGCATATGATACCTGAGCTCCAGGTATTATATGAACATGCAAGTAGAAGTATATAAGCTGAGAGTGGGCTAGGGCCAGCAGAGTACCAGTCTACTCCCTTAGAATTATTATCTTCAAAGAAAAACACAAATTCTAAGAACATTGCAATTATTAGAAACGTAATGGCCGGTGTGGTGCTTTGTATTGGGTTCCAATCGACCCATCAGAATACCCAATCGACCCAGTCAACACCCACAAACGACCCGGTCAACGAAAGTCAAAGTCAACATGGAAAAGTCAACTCGGCTGAAATAGCGCCAAATAGCGAGTTACAAAGCAGTTATATGTGATTACAAACATAAGCGCCATATCTTGAACCATCGCAGCGGTTTACTATGTACCGTTTCACTTTGTATAAATAGAGTAGAACATGTATCGATTACTATGATGACATATTTATAGAAAATAGAGATTATTTTCATACTTTGGTATATCGTTGATTAAAGATCCGTAAAAACGGGCCAACAATTGGTATCAGAGCCAAATCATCATATACCAAGGGTTTTATTTTACCCTGAATCGAAGAAGAAACAATATTCCCAGAAACATTTTTGCAAAACTATATCCGAACCACAAATCAAACTAGTAATCATTTTTGTGATTCTGAAAACCGTCCATAATTCATAGCCGCCTCGTAATTAATTACAAGCTGACTAAGAATAGGCAATTTTCAATCATCTTGCAAATTTTTTCATTCGGATTTTTCACCGAGTAAAACAAAGGAACAAAGGTTTTGACTTTAAATCAAACAAAACCTTACATCGATTCGAAACAAGAACCCATTACCATCGATTAAAACACGATAGTCATCGAGAAAAGAAAAATAGATTGATTCAACAAAGGAACAAACACACTGTTGCATCCGAATCAATACCCTTTTCATTTTTGAATCATCTTGATTCAAATTTTCACGGACGAACAAATCCAAAACAAGGATTAACCGGCGCTTGAATTAACGATAACACGAATACCGTGAAGAAGGAGGTTAACCAAAGCCAAAATACTCGGCGATCAACCACGGAGGCGTAGCGATGCAACGGTCTCACCCAGAAAGAAAGAGAGAGACAGATTTTATCTCGAAGAGATAACAAGAAGAAAAAGGGCGTACTAAATAACGCCTAGGCGCACCGAACCAACATCAAAGGGCACCGGTATTTTAACCCCGGGTTTTGGAATTCTTACAAATCCACACTTTACTTTAAACTTTACTTATATAGTATAAGTTTATTTTTATGTTTGATAAGTTGCTATATAATACCTTAACTATACTTATCATATTGATATCATAATAACCTAGTGTAATTCTGTTGCTTATTATAATTAAGAATAACTTTTAAGGACTAATTAACCTTAGGTTTATTCACTTGAATTTTTAATCTCAGGGATAGTTTTGGTTTAAACTAGTCCTATAAAGTTTATAGCCTATAAGAGAAAAATAAAACATTTTCAACACACCTCGTGTCGAATTTTGGAGATACTTTTATTGTCAATATATTTAAGATATGATGAAAGGAAGTGGAAATAAGGAACCTAGTACTAATTTTACAAATAGTACACCCAATTTCAATGCCCGATCCTAAAGCCCATGAATTACTCATTATGGGCAATTCGAATACAAATCATTCTCGGCGGTGGTTTATAGGAAACAATAGAGCCAATGAATCGACTCAACCCAATAAGACAAAAGAAAACCGCTATTGCTTTCCTTTATCAAGCCTTGCAGGAACAATTACTTCAAATAACAAAGCACAAAACCGCGAATGACATTTGGAATGCTTTGAAAACTAGACACATTGGCGACGAGTTCAACAAGCGAGATTGCGAAACAGCGAGAGATTGCGAAGCAGAGATTGCGAAACCGCAGAGATTGCAAAACCGCAGAGAATGCGAAGCAATGAGAGAATGCGAGAAGAAGCAAAATGGAGTTATGTGAGGCGACTACAAAAGACTTAAAGATCTACGTCGCAGCGATTGTGATTAAGGGGAGAATATTGGGTTAATCCCAATCGACCCATCGAAATCCAATCGACCAGTCAACACCCACAAACGACCGGTCAGCGAAAGTCAAAGTCAACATGGAAAAGTCAACTCATTGGAAATAAGCGTCAAATAGCGATTTACAAAGCGGTTATATGATAGTTACAAACATAAGCGCCATATCTTGAACCATCACAGCGGTTCACTATGTACCGTTTCACTTTGTATAAATAGAGTAGAACATGTATCGATTACTATGATGACATATTTATAGAAAATAGAGATTATTTTCATACTTTGGTATATCGTTGATTAAAGATCCGTAAAATTGGGCCAACACTTTGACATCATGATGCCACATCAACTGATCTCTCAGACTCTTTCATATTTCCACCACCTTTATCGGTAAGATGGGTCGCTCACCCCTTACCATTTAACTACATATACCTACTAAACACATACAAACACACAAAATACACTCTCAACCGGTGGTGATTACCACCGACTGCACACAATATTCTTCTTTGATATGTGATTTTTGAAGCCCCGTATCAGCCTTAACGTACGTGGTGCCTACCATTATATTACTATGTCTAGTGTAATCTGGGTCAATAAAATTGTATCTTACCTTTTACTAGTAAACTTTTCTATTTAAAACTTGAAATTGGTTAATTATTTGAAGATAAACCAAAATAGAAAGATAAATAACAATTTGAGACGAAGTGAGTATTATCTATTTCATTTAGAAAAAGTTCACTTAGACTAGAGGAATCTCAAAATTCGCAGATTATCTTCTGTCACTAGTATTATCTAGACGTACCATCATACATTTATCACATCTTTGAGTTACCTTTAGATTTTAAAAAGGTTATATATAACCTAAATTATCAGTTAAAAAGTATCATTTGTATCAATTCTGATGTACAACTCTTTTTCTATAGATATTTCAGTGAATTTCTTCAACAAAAATTATGAATTATAGTTGTACATAAATAAAAAAACAGTGCGCAGGTTGACGAGATGGCGAATGCATAGCTGAAAGAAAGTAGATGCTTTGTTAGACGTGCTTGTGTTATTTATTCTCGAGTACATAAGTAGCTTTGAACTGACTGATGTTCCAAGATTCCTTTTGTGTTTATATATTTTTTGAGCGAACATTGTTTGTTAGTGGTTCGGTCTGCGATAACGTTTAATTGACGATATCTGACTCGAGACCCGTCTGCTCCTCCTTTATCACTTGAAGAGGTAAAAATCCCGGGTGGTACTCGAATTTGAGATCTCCCTTAGCAAAAAATCCCCTCCCCAAAGCACCTTAAGAAAACTTTTGTGTTTATATTGATCTCAATATCAAATTATATTTGAACTGCAGAAAGCCCACTAGACAAAATCTCGACAAAAAGGAGAATGATTTAGACTCTATTAGAAGTCATTTGTATTATCAAGAGTCAAGACATCAAAACAGAAGAGCACATGTTTGGTTCGTGCCGTTGCGGTTGAAATTTGGAAGGAAGTTTTTAAATGGTGGCATATTCCTATTGTGTCATTCCATGACCTTGAAGAGGTAATTCACTTTGCAGATCATGCCCCGTGTAACCGTGTTGCATCCAAGCTCGTCTTTCAATTGGATCATTATAGAGTGGTATATATATTTTCTACCTCCTTTGTATATATATATCCTTCTACGCTCTATCCTTCATATTTTGTATATTTTCAACCTCCTTGTTAATTGTTGAATTCAACTATTGACTAAAAAAAAATTAATAATAATGTTTGAATTTAAAGCGTGTTTAGTAGAGGAAAAAGAAATATGAAACAAAATTAGACTAATTTTCATTGTTTAATAGAGAGAAATAAAATTGGAAAATTGAAAAGAAATTGGCACAAGAGAAAAATAGTCTTGTAAGTGTAATTTGGCTAGCTCCAATTTCATCAAAATTATTGTCCAATTTTGACAACTTTTTTTTTTCCTTCAAATTTGATCTTAAGTATTCTTGTTTGTGTTATATAATATTTGATGAAAATTATACAAATAAAAATACATTTAAAACCAATCCATAAATATATTTTGCATCAAGTGTTATATAACATAAAAAAATACTTAAGATCAAAGTTGAAAAATAAAAACTTTAAAAGTCAAAACTGAACAATAACTTTGAGACGGAGGTAGTGTGTGTGTGTGTGTATAGTAGGGATCAGGTGTGAGTAAATTAAAATAAGAAGTGGTGAGAAGTGACCAAAACCACGCGCATTTGAGATCTGACGACTTGCATTAGATGCATTTCTATTCATATAGGCCTTAACATCTTGAGTTTCGAAAGTTAATTTGATGTATAGATGGTGCAAATTGATTTTCATGATTTCAAAGCGACGTGCGGAGGAACAAAAACAAGAGAAATCATGAAATGCATCTAATATCGTATATCGTCGATTAAAAGCTAAAAACACACTATAGTGCGTTATAATGCATCTAAGATTATAGGGATGCATTAATTTAGGTCGGTGCATCTACGATTTGCGGTTATAGTTCTTCTTATTCATTATTATTTAAGCGAATCTTCTTATTGATCCTAACTTCTCTCTATATATATATATATATATAGGGTGGGTTATTATGAAAAGTTTTTATAATGAAAAGGCATGTAGAGGTGACGTGTGTCACATTTGCCACATCACAATGCGTCATGTGACGTGTCACCCACCCCCATGATTTTTCCGTAAATAATTTTTGGGTAATTTTTTACACAAAAATTTCCCATAAAATTTATTATTGCATCACGGTTATAAAGTTCTGCATCACAATCATAATTGTGATGCGATAACTTTATAATCTTAATGCACTAAAATCATGATTATGATGCGATAAATTTATAACAGTGATGCAATAACTTATAACCTTAATGCACTAATAACTTTTGGTGCACCTTTATTATAAGTTCTGCGTCATAGTTAATAGTTAAGTGCATCCACTATGATGCACTAAAATCAAGGTTATAATCTTAATCACTAAAATCATGATTGTTATCTGATAACTTTATAAGCGTGATGCGATAATTTATAACCTTATTTCACTAAAATCATAATTGTGATCACGGTAACTTTACAAGCGTGATCACGAAAAAAATTTGGCGGGATATTTTTTGCCAAAATTTTTTGGCGGGAAATTTTTTCTCGCTTTCGGGGGCATGGTGATTTGGCAGGTGATGTGGCATTGTGATGTGGCAAATGTGGCATGTCACTCTCACATCGCCTCATTCTATTCATTTTAAGAACTTTTATAATAACCCAAACACACACACACACACACACACACACACACACACACACACATATATATATATATATAGAGTGAGGATCAGTCGGATTTTTTAATTCGTGCGGATGTGCGGATTGATCTGGACCGCCATTTCGGATCGATCTTGACTTTTTGTAAAAAGTCAAGATCCTTCCACATTCACAGTGCCAATTGACCATATAAGCGATTTTTTTGATTTTTTCCTTTTGGCGATCCTTACTATTGCTATCTTCTTTCATTTTTTATTTTTCAGATTTTTATGAGCACTTTTGTTTTTGATTATTAGTCCTACCGTGATATTAACGATATTATGAGTTCTAATGTGATATTAACAATTTTACTTAATATCACTTGTCTTTTTATTCGATATTAAGAAAAGTTACGGTGATATTAAAAAATTAACTTTGATATTAAGAAAACATGTAAAAAGTAGCGTGATATTAACAATTTTACTTAAAAGTTACTTTGATATTAGAAAAAACTTAATATCACTGCTGGTTTACATACTACTGCTAGCCTTAGTGAAACTACTTGCTAGCTTTAGTGAAACTCTTGCTAGCCTTACTTAGTAGTGATATTAAGAAGCTTGATAATTACGGTGATATTAACAAAATTTATAATATCATTATACCTTTTAACGATGAAAATGATTTTTTTTTCGAATTTTTTCCGTGATTCTTAATAAATTGTTGTCCTCTTTCTTTTTAATTTTTTGATTTTTTGAATTATTATTTTTTGAATATTCTTGTGATATTATCCATGTATCCTCTTAAAATCTAATCCGCACCGATCCTTCCCTATATATATATATATATATATATATATATATATATATATATATATATATATATATATATATATATATATATATATATATATATATATATAGTGTTATAATTTATGCGATCACAAATATTAGATCTGATCTTTCTGATTACTCTTAAAATGAACACAGGCCATTAGATGAGTTTGATCAAGGTTAAGATTAAAAGTGCTAAAATTGCAATTAAACAAAAAATGAGGGTTTCTTTTTTAATTAAATAAAAAGCTGAAAAAGTATTATTGGTATTACACTTTAACTAAATAAAATGATATTAAAATTATTTCACATATACCCCTTAAAAACCGTCACAATTAACTGGTTATTTTCATCTCTCTTCTAATTTGTAAAACCTAGCCATCACTTTCACAGCTTCCATCCAAATTCATATCCAAAATCGATATTTTATTATGTATAATCGTTGGCTATTAAAAACAGAACCACTGAAAATATATGGATCCGAAAATATACAGATATCTATTTGTTTTTATAAATCATTTGAAAATTTGGGATTTACATCAAGGTGGTAGGTAAGCGGGCAATAACAAGCTGCGCCGCCACCTCTTTCTGAATAGCAAACCCTATTCTACTGAAAACATAATCGTGACCCCTCGAGGCCGATATATTGCTGCGAACCCTATTCTACAGATATGAAATATACGAATCCAAAATCGATATGGTTGGGGTCGTGGTTCCGGTTTGATGGCGCCGCCTCTCAAGGTGGATCGGAATCATGGTTTTTTCGGTTGCTCATTAAAACAACAATACTAAAAATGGTGTGAATATATTTGGATATGGAAAATGTCACCATCTTTCTCAGTATTTTTCGTGACATCACAATGATCACATGATCAATTGATTGGTAATGTTTTTTTTATTGTTATTTTTTTTTTAATTTTATTTTTGTAATTTTTTTTCCTTGTGGTCAATTGATTGTTTGGTAGATAATGTATTTTTCGGGTTTAATTCGAAACCGATTTTTCGGGTTCAATTGATTGACGGAATTACCGATTTGTGGTAGTCATTTGTTTGTTTGTGAAATATATTTTATTGGAAGTCCTTCCTGTGCACATACCATACAGTTCGGATCTCGAACTCTTTAAATAAGAAAAACAAAGTGCCTCAGTGTATCTTCAAAGGTATCTATTCTACTTTGGTATTCGGAAAAAAGGCTACTTGAAAGACATAAATGATAATTTGCATGGCTAAGTAAATTTCGGTCTAGCTTTGGAATTTGGCTCAGATATGAAAACCAACATGCCTAACACCGAAAAATACATTATCTACCAAACAATAGTTATTTAGCTTGAAACGTCACTTTCAATATGTTGATTTAGTATGAAAAGAAATTGTATGAACTTGTGGTAACGTCACTTTCAAATCTACATAATTGTTTGGTAACATCACTTTCTAACACCTTCTATATTGTAGATGGAAATCGATTTTTAGTTTTTAGTATATAATTTATGTGTAAACGTCGCTTTAAATATTTTTATACTTTTGTTATATAAATTTGTTCTTTAACTAACAGTTTAAGTGTTTAGTTTTCAAGAGTTTGTTTTTAGAGCTTCTAACAGTTTGCTTTCAAGATATGGATCGTTAAATGAGTGTGTATGTTGTGCCCCAACTATATAATATGTACATGGTTAAGTGTTTTGGTTTTGGTTTTGTTATTGGAGCATATGTGTTATCTAGTTGTTATTTTTAAAAAATTAGTTGGCATAAATATGATAATCATGTATGTTTTTCTCAATATGCACTTAAAGCAAGATCAGGTGCTACAATGAATGTGCAGCGTGAAGCGCAACATGGACACCGCAAACATACATGTTTTTGGAAGACGTGCACATATGTTCTAATAAATTTGATGAGAAATCCCCGTGTGCACATACATTCTTGGAAGCGTGCACATATGTTTTATTGAATTTGATAAGAAAGTGAAGAGTGCACACATGTATTGTATTTTATTTGATATTGAATTTTGTGTATATTATTTATGCTCTTGGTTTGTTATTTAATTTTTAGAGATTACATGTATATGTTTTTGGTCATAAATATCGAAGATCAAAGAATAAACACTAGAAACATATATGCAATTATAATTTTAAGCAAAATAAAATTAACGTCAAAACAATTAAACGCAAAAAATATATGTAAATATACAATATTTAAAAAAACACATATACTTGATTTTTACGAAAACACGTGTCGAAAGAAAATATAAAACTTAAAAATTACTTTTCTAATTCGAAAATTAAGGGTTTTAAAAAAAGCGTTTTACAAAATTAAGGCAAAATGCATATATATCCCTCCCAAAGTGAATAATTGCATATATATCATTTGTACAAGTTTTTTATGCACATATCACAATGATTTTTATGCATGCTTTGGATATATATGCAATTTTGCATTTTCAGAAGGATAATTAAAAAAAACAAAAAGAAAGTAATAATGTATTTTACTATTTTACCCTTTTGAATTAATTATAAAGATTTAATAATACTAAATTATTATTGGTCTAAATGAGTCTTGTAAATCTTGTATCAATATTGGTCTTGCATAAAGCGCGTATATATATATATATATATATATATATATATATATATATATATATATATATATATATATATATATATATATATATATATATATATATATATATATATATATATATATATATATATATATATGCTTTGGTTCTATTGAGAATGTTTTTATATTAAGAAGATTGAGAAATCTTCGTTTACGCTAATGATTCATATTTTTTTTATTTGATTTACAAGTATACATCAATTAATAGTGAATCGAATCTATAAATCACAAATTTGATTCACAAATATTTGTAAAAATCGAGTTACGATAATGATTTATTAAAGTTGTACAGATGATTCACAATTATACTTATATCTCAAACTTGTGAGATTTTTAACATTGATTCAATTTCTTTTTACACATTTTGGATTATAATCACATTAAAATGAGTTCTACACTTTAAAAACTTGAATCGAGGGTCCAAATCTATCATTTTTAAAAATCCTTCTCAATTGAAAAGGACTTAATCCTTCTCAATGGATCGATTATATATATATATATATATATATATATATAGAATCCGGATCGATTGAGAAGGTTTATTTGAGAAGATTGAGAAGGTTTCAAAAGCGATAGATTTTAACTTTGATTTATGTTTTCAGCGTAAAACTCATTTTAATGTGATTCAAATTCAAATGTGTAAAAAATTTGAATCTATGTTAAAAATCTCTCGATTTGCGATATATGTAGAATCTTGAATCATCTGCAAATTTAATGAATCATCATCATAACTCGATTTTTAACAATGATTTGTGAATCAAATTTGTGATTTAGATTTGATTCACCATAAAATGATGTTTACTTGTGAATCAAATCAAAACATGAATCAATTTGCTCAACAAGATTTCTCAATCTTCTCAAAATAAAACCTTCCGATGGAACAGACATATATATATATATATATATATATATATATATATATATATATATATATATATATATATATATATATATATATATATATATATATATATATATATATATATATATATATATATATATATATATATATATATATATATATATATATGTGATTTGCGGTGTTAGGTAAAAAAATTGTGTGAAAAACTAGAAGGGGGTTGAATAGTTTTACCGATTAAAAACTTCATTTAAACTATTTAGATCGACTTATGTCAATCTATTTGTTATCGTTTTGGATAATGATAGATAAGCATATAAGTAAGTAATGCAAAGATAAAGTAAAGCAACACAAAACCACGACCACGGTATTTATAGTGGTTCTGGCTACAAGGACACTTCGCACCTCTCTCACTCCCAGTACCCCACTCGAGAGTTCGTAAGCACTACACAACACAAGCTACTTAATGTGGCGGAGCCTTCATAGCGTCGCCTACTCTTTATCCGGTTACTAGGCTAGACTTGAGTTCTTTCACGGTAGAACCATAACTATCTGGCGTCGCCTACACTTTATCCGGTACAAGGCTAGATACCGAGTTCCATTACAAAGGAGGAACTACTACTCAACACTACACCACAACACAACTACCCCAAAGGAGACACACTCCTTGTTACAACACTAGAAGGATATCAATATTATTTAACCCAAACTATGTATCTTGTACATAGATGCATCATATCGAATGTACACCCTTGGCACCTTTCACTAATGCCTTTGACACGACCCTTCGGCACCTTTCACTAATACCTTAAACACGACCCTTCGACATCTTTCACTAATGCCTTCACCACACACTTCTATGGGAGAAAAGAACTATCAATAAGATAAACTTCGGTGGTCTTGATGATGAAGAAGCTTAGCAACTCATAACCTTGAGCTTGCATCTTGAAGGTGGTGATCTCGCCTTCAAGATGAACCTAGAGAATCACACAAACATAAAACTACATAGAATGATCCTTTAGATCGAGAGGTTAGAGATGTTACAATACTAAGAGAGTATGTGTAAAAGTGGTAGTAAGCAAGAGAAATGACTCACTATTTATAGACAAAAATAGTCTCTTGTCCTACGGTGAGGATCCGGCTAGTGCAATCACGGGATTTGACTCTTGGGTAGGTTTAGTCCGGTTCGGGTTCGCAAACACGGTTATGCGTTATGGGTTATGAACCATGGGTTATGGGTAATGGATTATGGATACCAACAAGATGCAATATACCTAGACATTGGGTTATGAATCTTGGGTCTTGGGTCATTGACTTTGGGTCATGGATCATGGATAATACCCAACATGACTTCATTCATGATGTCATGCAATGGGTCATGGGTTATGGATCATGCTCCATGAGTATGGGTTATAGACTTTGGTTTTTACCCAACAACATTCATTGTACCTAGTCAATGGATCATGGGTTATGGGTCATGGGTCATGGACTTTGGTTTTTACCCATTACATTACCAATTACAATATATACAAAGTATATATGTATATTTCCATATTATGTAAACACTAGTTGTTATACATATGCATTTCTATAAGATATACACAATATTACTTGTTTAGTGTTTATATGAAAATGTCTTTGGTTTTATATAACTTATTTACTAGACATGTTTTGATATGGTTTAATATGTTTAGTATAAGTGTGTTAGTAAACTATTGGCTCAAACCTTTTACGTATTTTATTTGTTTCGTTAAAATGATTTTACGTTTGTTATCGATAAAACATTAGAAGATCGTAAAATATAAATGAATGTTTTTATGGTTTATTTGTATTAACAAATTGTATATATAATTTGTGTGTTTGTTTTTTTGCAAAGTTTATTGATTTCTAAGTTATTGACTGTTTATTGAAATATGGGATCGATTTGAAAATGGCGTGTGGCTTGAGTGTTATCGGTAGTGCTAGTTTTAGCTTTGACATATTCCTTATACAGACTGCCTAATAGATTGTTTATTTTGTATCTAGGACATGCAGATCAAATGGAGGAGGATGGGGAAGTCGATATAAAAGGTTTTTTTTTTATCATGCTTGTAAGAGGTTTGATATAATGCCAGATATAGGCTCAAAATTGTAGAAAAGAGTTTTGATTCTAATGGTACTGAAATTTTCTTATAGGCATCATCCAAAATCTTTATATCAAATTCTCTAATCCTCCCCAATGTGCGACTATATTAAATGGCTTGGATGAGTCATTGATATTGGTTTCATGTATTTTTGGCAGTGTTGCAAAAATCGGCTGAATCGGCCGATTAATCGGTAATCGACCATACACCTTGTAGAATTTTGAAAATCGGTCAAAAAATCGGCCAGGTAAAAAAATCGGCCAAAAATCGGCCGAATCGGTCAAAAATTGGCCAAATCGGTCAAAAATCGGTCGAATCGGTCAACTTTAAAAAAATAGTAGTTTCACTTATAACGCACAATGGGGATCGTTTATTTCACTTATAACGCACAATGAGACTCATAATCGAATTGGAGTCTTTTATTGAGGTTTGAAAACATAGTAGGCTTGGAATCGATTAAGATCTTTAGTTTGGTCTCCAAAATACCCAAAACTTCTGAAATGCCAATCCGATTAATCACCGATTAATCCCGCCTTGACCGATTACTCATTGCGGTGGTCGACCGCCAACTACCGATTCACGATTTTGCAACATTGATTTTGGATAAGAATTGAAATATGACGGGGTGTGTTTAGATGTTCCTTAATGGATATGAATAAATGTGAGATTATCTGTTGCATCATGGCGGGGAAAGTTTGCTATATTTGCAGCCATGACATATGTGTTTTGTTTTTTCAATTTTTTACCTATCTGAGCTTGATTCCAAAAAAAAAAAAAAAATCCGAATTTTCAGATAACTATTTGTTAACCCACAAATGTTCTCGAAGTTGATGTGTTTATGATGAAATTTTATGGATCTAAGAATACTTTTTCATTGGTTAAAATGGTTTTACCAAAGCAACGTGATGATTATTTCTATTATACATCTGCTGTTCGAGTGTAACCGATGAAAGTTTGAGAATTACTGTATCTTGGCGAGGTATTTATGCTAATGCAACCATAACGGGGTTTTCATATTTTTTAGATGCATTGTTAAAGATTAAAGGCATGGTGACGACGCCGTTTGAGGGATACAATTTTTGAAACAACGTCGCTTTGTCGTATAGTATGCCTTTTTGTGGTTCTAGCCATGTTGTTTCATAAATGTGCTAATTAATTGGGCTAAGTAATTTGTTTTTTTAGATCCAGTTTTTTCTTTTAGCCCCTTTCTTTTTTCCCTATTTTTTAATAGTTACCCCATATCTTTCTTTCACCCTCTTTCATGCATAATCAAAGGTTTTATAGAATTGTTATTGCATGGCTATTGACATATGCATACATATATTCAGGTCCATGTTTTATAGTTTTGGCCCGTAATGTGGTCATTTAATTATATTTTGGTTTTATAGTGACTATGATAGGCCTCCTTCTATGGAAGCCGAGGAACCGATTAGCCGTTGTTCGATTATTACTATGTAATCACGAGATTTTTGGCTTCTGGTAGAATCGTAATTGTTCAAACTCATTAGTAGGTTTCTATTTAATGGTAGCATAATATTAAGCCTTTGGGAAAAATATTTAAACAACGATATTTTGTCGCATGACATGTCGTTTAAGGTTTGGACATGTCGTTTGATAAGCGGGCTAGGTTATTGTGGAAAGTGGTTGGTTTGAGTGATGTTGTTTTGGCGGGTTGTTTTCCTCTTTTTATAATAGTGTATCGTGTCTTTCTTTCACCAACCTTCATGCACGGTAATCTATAACTTCATACATTACTAGAACTTTGGTGTGGTGAACTGGAACCGAGATTACATGGGAAAAACTTGTGACGACAACTTTGAATCGGTGTTACTAAAGGTCGGATTCTGAGTTAGTTCTTCATTCTTATTATAGATTATAAGTCGTTTCCAACTTATTTACTGAATGAAGTTTGACCATCTGATCTTTGCTTACCACTAATGTAATTTTTGTCGTTTATAAAATGATAACGTTTGGCTGTTTGAGAAACCTTGATATCAGAGTGAAAGACTGTTGTGCATGGCTACTAATGTATCCATATGTATATTGATGCTTTGTTGTGGAAAAAATGAAACTACGTTATTTTGTGTTATGACATGTCGTTTTGTGGTTTTAGACATGTTGTTTGGTAATTTGTTGGGCCATTTTTATTTTTTTGGTGTAATTGGGTCATCAGATGTTGTAGGCGCAAATGAATCTCATAACACACCATCAAAAAGAAGAATGGCGCAACAATAGCAAAACCTCAAATGCAGTTTTGCATGTTATAAGGTGAAAATTCCCAATGGCATGCCATTGGGCGCTGCATCGCTTACTCTAATAAGGTTATAAATTGAAAAGAAAATTCTATTCATAAAAACTAAAGAGATAATTATGATGAAATAAGTGTTAAGTATTCACTCAAGGCATTTGGTCAGTAGTGGTATGTAATTTGCTTACCAACCTAGATGTTGTGGTTTTAAGCTTTGTTAAAGGCATTTGTAAAATAGATGGTATAAGGTGTGAATTTTACTTAGAAAAAAATAAGTATTCAAGAATAGCATATATCATTGGCTATGGTCCGTCTATCATTTTTTTTTATTGTAGTATATATGAAAGAAAACATTTCGGATATATATAGAGAGGATGAGGAGAAAAGAGACATTGGAATTTTTGGCCATGCTTTCAAAACAATCATGATGACTTCCATTACAAAGACTCTCCACCACCATCATTACCCCTCAATCACCCTTTCTTTATCATTCACCAACCAAAGATGATAAATGAATTTGTAGATTGTACTGTCAAGATGAGATGAAGAAACCCTTGAAGTCTACAAAGTCTCTCTCTATCTCTAGATCTCTCTCTCACTCCGGGGAATCAAGCGACTCGGTCCGATTATTGTTTGCTAGATCAAACATCATATTGTTCATGCTTTTCTTATTACTTTGATTTTTCCCATGCTTTAACATGGTGTTTTTGTTTAGTTTGAAACCCTAAATTTTCTAGGGTTTGAAGTATTCACGTATAATCAACAGAAATCGTTTGTGCTATTCTTTTATGTTAAAAAGTACGTTGTTTTATTACGTGCTTAGTCTTGGGTTCTTTATCCCAAACTTTGGTGAATGACTAGGTGCACGTCAAGATTTAAATTCACAATGATATGGCATCATAATCTCGATCTTTCTCGATCTATGCGGAAGCGAAAACATAGATTATTTTTTGGGTGCATATCTTGTGAGAATCGTTGGTTTTTGTTCCATATAAGAACTCGTCTTTGACGGATTGGTGTATGTTTAAATATACACCGTATATGATTAGATTTATGCAATAAATTTAGTTCTTAGTATGTTTTGTTTGCCAGCTTTCCATTGTTAGACAATCAACATGATTATCATGGTTATTGATCTAGCTGGCTCTTTACATAAGATTTAAATGTCGGAGGAATTTGATTTGCATTTTTTTCATGGTTTCACCTAGATATTTCGGATCAACTAGGCTCATAGTTTTTCAACTATATTAATCAACTGAATTAGAGCTGATTCTTTTCATTATATTTGATATGCGTTGCAAACTGCTAGAGTTAAATCTTTGTATGTCGCATGATATTGTTATCTTGGGCCCTTTGTAATCACCGCATTAGCGTCTTATGATTTTAAATAAAAGAATAACTCGTTTATCAGTTAAGAACAAACTTGGCTTATTCGCCATGAAGTATATCTCTTTTGATTCACATCGGGTCTTCTTACTAATGGGAGGTGATCTTACATACTTCTTTTGATCGTCATCATGGTTTGTGCATTCTGATGTTATGCGATCTGTTGTAATGTCTGGTGTGGTGTATCGTCAAAAATATGGTGTAGCATGATTCCCTTTCTAATATGTGTTTTTACATGGAAAAGCTGCAACATCACTTGTTAGGTATCATATAAAGAAGAGGGTCAAACCCAATTAATTGATCTTATACTTTACAAATTGAATAACCACAAACGGAAAAGATAAGAAAGTAACACTTAAGATTATAGTTTAATTCTATATATTGATCATAAATTTAAGTTAGCAAACTCACGTTCTTATTTTTCTAATTTCCACAAAATAGGGTCGATAGTTAGTTAGTCACTAGCTAAACTATGCTATGTAGATATTACACTACAAGATAATAGACCTACAGTGACTAAGATTTTAGTGACACAAAAAAGTGTCACTAAAGCTATATTTTAATGACACTTTTTAAAAGTGTGAATAAAAGCTTAAAATTTTGAGATTTAATGACACTTTTAATGTACAAAATGTGTCTTAAAAGGCAAAAGATGTATCCTCACACTTTTGTTTGTCCTTATAAATACTGCTGGACTTTACCTACACTTTTTAAGTGTAGGAAAATCATATAAAAATTTTAGTGTCACTTTTTTATATTTTTGGTGACACATTTTACCTTTAGTGACAATTTTAACTTTTGATGACAATTTTTTTAAGTGTCACTAAAATACTATATTTTGTAGTGTTAATTTCTGAAAGCATATATTCTAACAGCTACTCCCTTTGTGAAAAGAGTGTCTAGAGACAAATTTTGTATTTTATGATAGACGTAAAATGGTCAAGTTAATAAAAGTCATTTTTAGCCATGCATTTAGTATGAGAATTCATATATCTCTTACTACTTGTTCCTATTTATATTTCTATTCACATGATCTTCATGAGTGTTAGAATTAGTGGTTTAAATGTAAAGAGATAATTATTAAAGAAAAAATATATGTAATATTTTTATGTGTGTAGGAGATAAGTAGACATATAATTTAATAAGAGATAAAGTGACTAATTATTAATTTTATTTATTCTGAGTGTTAAAATTACGGTTTGAATGTAAAGAGATAAAATCTACAACTTTGGATAATATATATGCCACTTGTAATACAACTCGGATCCGAATAATGATAATTTTACATCAAGAGACAAATATTTTTATATAATAAAATAAAACTTTTAATGGATATTTTTCATTTCAAAAAATTAATTCATACCTTATTTAGTAATATTCTATTTATTTATTATTATTTTTATTTTAAAATATTTACTAAAAAAACTCAAATATTCCGGATTTGTCAATAGTTAAAAAAAGCTCGTGCGCAAATATTATAACTAGTTAACATATAAAATAATATAATATTATGCGTTTATCACATTTATTGTTCGGACCTTATAAGCTATAACCACATGTTTGTGTAGTTAGTTCTTGCACTTTGCCATACATTCGCGACCCAATTCAAGACACTTCCAAATTTTAATCCAAACTTCTAGTTTTAGTTGTGATATTATTATTTGCCACACTTGTAATACACAATTTCTAAAATTCACAAAAAGACCAAAATACCCCTATGATAAAAAAGTATGAATAATTAATTCAAAAGAATACTAAATAAGCTATGTAAATTCGGAAAATTTTTAAGAAATACTACATATGATCCAAATAAATTTTAAAGACTTTGAAAAGCTAATTTTATAGTTTATAATTTTATAAAATCAGTTTTGTATTTTACATATATGGCATATATATTTAATATGTTTTATAAAGAAATAAAATTTAATAAAAGCCCAATATAATTTATAAAATTTAGAACCCATTTATTTTAAGTCCAATACATTATAAAGCCCACAAGAAAAATAGTAAACCCTATATAAACACATATCGGTTCATATTTTAACCCTAATAGCGATTATACCCAAGCAGACTCCCAAAACCCTCAAAATTCGACAATCGGTTTCAAGGCACAGGAGCTATTTTTCTTGGGCGAGTTTGAAGGTAAAGAAGGTGTTCAAAATCTGGTTCGAGGCTCTAACGTCTTTTTCGACCGTGATTAGTTTTGGGTCAATTAGGGTTTCGGTGGAGATTTTGGTTTCTTTGGTTCTAACGACCAAAGCTCATCAAGGTATGTTCTAATATTATTTTCAGTCCTACAAGTCATATAGAACACGTAAAAATTAGCCATGCATGTTAAATAAGTCGTATGGAATTATTTGGAATTAAAACCCTAAAAGCGTATAAAATAGCGAGCGAGCATATGATAATTTTTGGGACCATGATATTAATTATCTAAGGACTCTTATATGATATACGACCTGTATAAAATACGTGTTCAGGAATTCGAAGCTTGTGTGATTTTTTTGGGGTTTTATTATTAGATCGCGTATGAAAAAGGAAAGGATTTAAAAAGGAACGATTAGGGTTTATAAAAATTAGGGTTTGCTTGTTATGATTTAGGGTCATTAATACAGTAGCAATGATGAATTAATGATTGGTTTAACCTAGGTTTAGGGCTTGTACTTGAATCATGCCCTAATCGGTTCTACATAAAAGTCTTGGGTTGGTTTTGTAAATTATGAAACTTAAAGGTTATTTTTGTGAACAGTAAAATAATGGTACTAAACGTATAAAAATAAGTATGGGGGTTAAACATGTAATTTTAGATATTTAGAGGGCCATTCGAATGGTATTTAACTTAAAGGGTATGTTTTGTAAATTCTAAAACCTTTGGGCTAAAATTGTAAAATCTGATACTATAAGGTTAGGTCGTATAATTAAAGATGTTAAGGGTGTAATATGTAATTACGAGTAATTATGGGTCAACATGTGTAAATAAATTACGTAAGGACATGCGTGAGTTAAGTTAATTTCCGTTTGAGTTTTCATCGTTCTAGGTCAAAGTAAAAATCATTAAAAGAGGTAACACGTAAATTAAATCGTAATAAATGATATTAAAAGTATGGGAAACCCTAGAACATAAATAGGAAGTTGATTAGGGTTAAAAGCTAAGTGTGTGGATTCGTTATTTCATGTGAGAAGAGGTAAGTCTTGGAATCATTAATGGCTTTTGATGTAGAGTAAATGAGCTAGTACTAAGTGTGTCGTGAACATGCGTGAGTTATAATGAATTAAAATATTGCATGAATGGTCTCATTTAGGGTTTGCATTCGAACAATGTTACGTGTGAGTCTTGGAAGATTATGTAAACTATTTTGAAAGAGAGTCTTAAAATCTGTCTTTGACATTTGTAAGCCCTATACTATGAATGATGATCATATAAGTTCTCAAATAAGATATTTATCATATTAAACCCTTAAGTTTACAGGTTATCATATGTAACCCATAAGTTTGGCTAATTAATGATTAATACTCTAAAGCGTTGTAATTCGTCCGTAAACAAAATGAGTATATTCGACAACTCTAAAAGTATTAATGAGATTAATCCGTTATGACATTAATGATGCTAATAAGTATTAAATAAATCATAATCCGTGTAGATTCGTTGGAGGAGCGACGTTATATCTTCGTATTCGTTCATTCATTGCTTTTCTCTCATTTGCTTTAAGAGTGCGGATATTACGTCTTACTTTAAGACACTTGTGTTACCGTCTGAGATATTCGACCTTTTGATAAAGGTCCTCATGTTTTCCTTCTTTGTCATTCTCTCATGCTTATTAGGATTTCCGATGCCATTGCTATGAACCCTACACGAATGTTTGATCATTACTTATCCGAACTTATGTTCTAGTGAACTATGCAATATCGATGTGAACTTATGTTAGGAAGATTTTGATATGCACAATTGTTGAACCTTGATATGGTTGATTATGAACTTCATTTATGAATATATGATATGCCAACGTGATATGAACTTGACTTGACTATCGAGTATGAACCTTATGATATGAACTATCGATATGTTATCTGTGACCTTGTGTGACTATGATGCATGCCATATCTGAAAATCTGTTTGATTTAAGTTGGTTGATAATAACCAAATATTTAACTAGTCATGGGGTTCCATGTCCGTATCGATGATGCACCTCGATATGACTCTAGGCGATGAAGTGATGTTACTGCGTCTACGGATGGTGAAGCATATTTTTGAATATGTAGGAAGGGCGTATGGATGCATCCTAGATACGATCATTATCGATATGTTGTACGGTGAATGATGTCGGATGCAATGTCTGCGTCTTCACAAAAATCTGGGAGCTAGCTACTCCATTTATTTTACGAGGTTACTTTTGAGCGAAAGATATTTCTAATATGATATGTTAGTGAATGTGCTTGACGTGTTGTTTAAGTGATTATTAGTTGCCATGCTAGGATAGAATTAATATGTTTAAAACATGATTACATATATCGATATTATGATTTGTTATCATTACGTGAATGCGTTGATCTGTGAGTAGAATGTGCTAGTATATAATTGAGTGTTTTGAAGGTTAATTATCTGTCTGCATATGTGACCTGCCATGTCTATACTCTGCTAAGGTTAGGATTTGATCTGAGAACTGGTTTAGCTATATTGTCTGTCATGACTTGTCTGATAATTCCGCTGCTATAATATTGAATTAAGAGCTTTAAATGTTGATTATTTCGATTTGTATGAATGCTATGTTTATCTTCTAGGACTGTTTCCGTTAGTCTCTAGATATTTCCGTTCAGCTTATATGTAAGCTGTTATTTTGGTATGTTATGTGTTTGGTTGTTCCGATGTGTTTGTTTTTGTGTCTTTAATGTGCTATGTGATGTCTAAACCGTTATGTGGTTGCTTGGATTTACGTATATTTGTGCTTCATGAAATCTTAAAAGATCCTAAATCATCATTTTATTTTGATTTCGTTAATTGTATATTTATTTTGTTTTAGCTTTTGTTTCGTTATATCATTCATTTGGGCTTTGTAGCTCGGCCCTTTCTTTTCTGCGGCGGTATTTAGCATTCAAGATGAGCTTATGGGATAGGCGATCTGGGTTGAGAGTAGAGCGAGAGCAAGACTTTACCATAGAGATCTTAGATTTATTTTGAAAGATTAGTTATTTATGTTTTCTTTTGAATATTTTGTAAAGGTTTCCGTTTTCGTATAGTAATTAAAGTTCTGATATGAAACCGTATTGTGATATCTTTACCCTTGTCGGGTCGGGGTGTTACAACACTAGTTCAACAACACAACAAGATTTAATTGTCCAGATATTTATAAAACAATCGACATAAAAAAAATATTAATTCAGGCGATTAACAAGGTCATATGCGAATATACAAAAACAACAACAACAATACAATTCTTTTAACCATTTCTTTAATTCATTCGACTAAATAAATTAAATTAATAAATCAATTAACAAATTAAACACAATATTTATTAATCTTACATTGTTCCCAAGGGTTGGTGGGTATGAAAACCGAATACAAAAACTCCAATTGAGCACGATTGAAGATGAGTTGAGATAAATTGAGACTTGATTCGGGCTCTCTAGACCTCCAATTACAAAACTCCCATGGTAATTTCGAAAAGCCCCTTGGTTGCCCAAACCCTAATTTTCGGATTTTTGAAAGAATGATGAAGAAACTGTGATAAATTCAATCTATCTATAGATGAATTTAAGGAATGAAGTATTAGCTTTACTCTTGACCTTGGTTACTATTCTTGGCTAATAACACCTCATTGTTTGCCACTCCCAAGCCTCCTTGTGATGTCTAGGATGGTAGAGTACACATTTGGGGATGGTGATATAGATAGAATGGGGATTGAATTTAGAGAGGAGGGGGAAAGCACCCATTTTAGCGATTGTTTTTCTGTGTTTGTCGAAAAGGAGAGAAGGAGAGGAAGAGAGATTCTGAAAAGGAGAGTTAGGGGAAGGCTTGGGTAAAAGGTAGGCTGATTAGGTGTATTTTTATTATTATTATTTGTTAGGATTTAGTAAATCCAGTTATTAAAGTGTCGGTCACCTCAAGTATATGTAATCGTTAGAATTCTCGTAGTCGTAGTTATTTAATGTTAAGTACTATTTAGTTTTGTAACACCGTGGAGGGCGGACGGGTCTTTACCACCTGTATGCACGATCCACGACCGTAGGTGGCGTTTATATGAATACTATAAATACCCTCTACTCCCAAGGTAGAGTTGGAACTAATAATAATACTTTTACTTTCCTACTAAGTTCCTAAACCTCTAAACTTTCTCTCTACAAACCCAAAGTGAGCGCCTCTTATAACTATGATTTGATGTGTTTGTGAAATCCAATATGTTACAAATGGTATCAAAACCATGGTTTGATCATCTCTCTTACATGTTCTTGGATTTCTAGTGCTTTTATATGGTTTTTGGGTTTGAAAAAGTTTAGTGGTATTTGCATCATTTGGATCATTTCTTGTGTTAAAGTTTTGATTTTGAGTGTACTTTTATGTTTAGGATCATCATATGTGTTTAGGTTTTGATTTGGAAGGCTTGAATCATTGTGGTTGGATTTGTTTTGGATTTAAAGAGGCGTTTGATTAGTCTAAAGTTAGCGATTTGAGCCACGATAAAGTATTCGAACTAGCGACTTGTCCTTGCTTGGGCGATTTGTGTCCTTTACAAATCACTTATTTAAGCGATTTGTCGGGTAGTGGTTGTACTTGTGCGATTTGTTCGGGTGAGCGATTTGTCATTTTAGCGACTTGCTTATTTAGCGAGTTGTGAGTTTAGCGACTTGTGCTATTTATGCGGTTTGTCATTTTAGCGACTTGTTATTTAGCGATTCTTGGGTTAGCGACTTGTAGGTTTCAGATTTGATTGATAAAGCGATTTGTCAATTTTAGCGACTTGCTTATTGAGCGATTTGAGTATTTAAGCGATTCGTCCTATTAAGCTACTTGCGATATAAGCGATTTGTGAGTTGAAGCGATCATCTGTTTTGGCGATTTGTTGGTGAGCGACTTGTCATTTTAGCGATTGTCTCTTGAGATTTAGTGTTTCTATTCGTTTCGGTTTTCTCTTGATTTAGTAAAATCCGTGAAAGAATCTATTTCCCGGTTTAATCAAAGAGCTTTAAAATCCCGTAGAATTTTTAATCATGTCTACCAACGTACCACTATCATCTCTTGATTCTTGAAGGCGTTCAATCTTGGATCGACACTCGTCCATCTATGTTGGCGAGGCGATTATGACTCATGGGCTCAACGAATTAGGTTATCTTGTTTGGGAAAGGAGAATGGGGCTAACATTCTCAAATCAATTGATGAAGGACCTTATCAGTTGAGACTACAAGAGACACACTTGAAGCTGCTGCGGATGGTACGGTAATCTTAGGTTTGGACATATCAAGGCGTATGATGAGCTCGGTGATAAGGAGAAAAGAGATACGATCTTGATATCGGGGCTTCAAACATTATACTTGAGGTCTTCCAAAAGATATCTATAAGTTAATCAATCACAACACTGAAGCCAAGGCGGTTTGGGACAATGTCAAGATGCTTCTCTGCGGTTACGAATTAACTAAAGAAGACAAAGAATCACAAGCGTATGATGACTTTGAGCACTTTAAGATGATACCGAGGGAAAGTGTCACTTGAATATTACGTGAGGTTCCACAAGCTTGTGAATGACATGAGGAATATTAAAATGACTATGCCAAATATTCAGCTAAATTCAAAGTTTGTGAACAACATGAATCCCGAATGGCACAAATTTGTCACATCTGTCAAGTTAACTAAAGGTTTGAGGAACACTAACTATGAGCAATTGTATGCGTTCCTGCTTCAGAATGAGAGACATGCAATGTTTGAACGAATGATTCTTGAAAAGTTCAAATCTAATCAGGGAGAGTCAAGCTCATCAAATGACTCAACAACATTCTACACCAATGTAGGGATTACTACCAAAGATTCACAAGTCATACCAATGGGTAACGGTAACCACAAACTCATTGCTGTTTCTTACAGAGGGAAATGCCAAAACCTATGATGCGGATGTGGATGAGCGACCAATTAGGAAATAGGACACAATCATCAAAATTCTTTTCAAGTTCTTGTTGTGATGCATTTGACTCGATGTCGATGATGAACCTCTTGCCCAAACAATCTTCATGGCTAGCATTTCCCCAATGGTCTCTCAAAGATCTCTTCACCACATAGGCGGTCCATCCAAAGAGTCAATCATTTGAGGTATTAAAACTTTACGATGATGTTGATGGGCAAAGATTCATAACGGTACAATCTCATGAAACATATGAATCGAGATATTGATAATTTGGGTAATAGTAATATTGTCCCATATGATCAATATGTGATACAAAGTGAAAGTGAGATCGTACCAAGTAATGTATCTTCTGCATCAATGATGACTATGTTTTGATGAATACTTTGCATGTGCCCCGATGTTTCGTTATCTCTGAACTTAATGCCTATAAAGAACAAGTTGCCATTTATGAACAACGTGCTAAGTTTGAGTTAACTACCGTGAGCGAAATGGATGACCAAATGCGTACAATTATTAGAAAAAGTAATTTTAGAAGAAATATTAAAACAAGAGCTAGATTCCTTGAAAGACAAGCTTTCAAAAGCATTAAGCAAAAGCAAGAACTCAAGATAATGTTAAAGTGCTTAAACATGAATTTAATGCTAAGGAATCAAAACTTTTGAATGACTTTTCCAATCTAAAACTTTGAAAAACAAGCTTGAAAATAAGTTATGCGTACAAGGAATATCATTGATTGCTCACATGATCACTAAGCACAAAGTTCTCGTGATAAGCATAGCATTCCCTTGTAAATGAACCCGATCACGAATATGGTAAAGTAGCTAGAGAAGCTCGGAAGGTAATATATGATGGTAATGAAATCCTTAAGCCTAGGCGAAACCTAGTTGCGCTAAGTGCTTGAGGAAGATATCTATTAGAAGAAATCAATAGGGAGAAAATGGATGAAGCTAAAAGATCACGAGTGTAAAAGCAAAACATAACGTTCAAACCCCATGATTACACAAAGAAAATTGGATCTCCACAGAACTTGTTTAAGCCTCAAACTCAATTAACCCCAGAACAAATTTTTGGAAGAAAGATATGGATAAGCAAAAGCAAATGTACTTGTTGAAGCGAACATTCCCTTAGGAAAGTGCTGCGACTCTTTGTGTATCCTCCGAATACACCAATGCATTTAGTTCTAGAACTATTTCCACTAATAACAAGACCTTAATCGACTGTATGTTGTTTATCAACTATTCGTTGATTTTGAGAAGACATGTGAAGAGAATCACACCTACGGGATAGCGAAGGGAAGGGTTTGAGCAAACTAACGAATGCTATCTAACTGAGGTCATGCCTTTATTTAGACAATCAAAAGGTCAATTTGAGAGTCTCCAAAGAGGGATTAACTCAGATATTAAAGAAATAGAAAAGGAATTTGATGCTATGATAGTTGAGGTCAATGATTATGAACGGGATCTTAAATGAGAACTTAGTAGTGAGTTGTGTGGCTCAAGATGTGTTTTATACTGTTACTAAGCATTCTATTACTTTTTCTCAATTTCATGAATTATCTGTTGCTTTGAAAGTTTCCCATGATCGTGTCATTGAGCTTGAAAACAAAACTCAAAACTAAATGAGAAAATTGACCGGGATGATCACGATAATTTGGTAAAACATCTTTCTAAGCTAGAAGTTGAACATTTTGATTTGCAACTAATATATCAACATTTCAAAGAAAATGTCAAAACCTCAAACATCAAGACATCCTCAAATGTTCGAGTTTGATGCGGTTTTGAAATAAACAAAGCGTGATGAGCATTCAAGCTCATTTGTAACACGATCGAGAAGTTGAAAGTTCAAATTTCACAATTAAAGGGTGAAAAGAACAATGTGGTGGCTCCCAAATGCCTCCTCCTTTAGATTCTCAAGTTTCTCTAAACTTTCATCTTCAAAACATCATTAACGTTTTACAACAAGAAAATGAGAGTTTTCTAGAAAGAAAATGAAAAGGTCAAACGACACTTCAAAGGTTATACGACTCAATGAAAGTCACTCGTGACAAAACAATGAAAAATAACCCGTTACAAAAGAAATTGAGAATCGAAGAGTCGGTAAAGGGAAAATGCCACTTGTTTTTAATGAGAATGTTGCATCAAAGTCATCTGCGAGACTCTAAATATCTTGTATTTGTTAAATACATTCCTCCTCATCTTAGAAATAATGAACTTGTGTTTCATAACTATTTCTTTCACCTTAAGGATAGTCTAGAATGTCTCGTGAGTTGTAGAAGAGGATTTCATAAATAAGCCCTTGATAGTGAAATTAGGTTTGCTTGCATTCGAGGCCAAACGATCTCGGGAGCTGTTAGAATGTTTAAGAGCAACATGTCCTAAATCCTTGGGTGAGAAAGATAAAGGCTGTGATGCCTTGTTCCATGCCTAGTGCTAAGTATGCAACCCATTCTATGCCCAGTGTTAAGAAAGTGAACTCTAAAGTGCCTTCAAGTAGTTCAGATCCACGCACTTCTAGTTCGGGAATGCAAAGGTAGCCAACCAACTAATGTTCCCATAATTCCCTCAGGGGTGTCAGGTGACACAAAAGCAAGCGGTCAAAGCCTCCGGGCAATACAAAGCAAGATAGGACCTCGCAAGCTAATAGTGTGCAATGGAAGAGTAGAAGATCACCCTAGGAACATTAAGTTTGAATTGAATAAAGCGAATCGTGTTGATTCTAGTATTTGCTATAAGCGTCTTGTAATTAATTCGAATTACGCTATTATCTGCAAAAATGTAATGATGATTGCTTGGTTTACATTACTAATCACGTATGTGGCGTGAATGATTTGATTAATTACATTAAACACCGAGTTAAAATCGTTAATGCCAACAATCATGTTAAGAAGGCTAGAAAGCAATGGTGGAAGAAGGCTAGAAAATATTGAAATCCACGGGAAGAAAATTTAGTAATGTAGGTTATCGGTGGATACCCTCGGCCACAACTTAGTCTTAATGAGTTGTGCCCTAAATTATCTAAGTCAATGCCCATTAGGAAATGGATACCCTCTTGGTAGAACTATTCCTTTGAAGTGAACATACTTTGAATAGGTCAAATACGGACACCAAGACTGCATCTATCCCGATGATTCCATTATTTCTTCTTCCAATGTGGGTGTTCCAATCATTGTTACTAACCAAATGGAACCCATTCTTGCATGGGGATCCCAATTATCGATTATCCATTCTTATGCGTGTTCAGCTGCGGATCGTTCAAATCGATTACGTGGTACACGGACTTAAATTTGTTCCAAGCATATATTTGGAGATGGATTCGCGGCTCATGAACCGTGAGTAAATTCATCGGAGCTGTTAGATTAGGGAACGACCATTTGGGGGCAATTATGGGTTATGGAGACTATGTCGTTGGTGGTAGTGTAATCTCGGGGTATATTATGTAGAAGGTCTTGGTCATGTCTGTTTTAGTTGGTCAATTATGTGATTCCGATCTAGAGGTGGCTTTTAGAAAACATACTTGTTTCGTTAGAGAACTTGATGGTGTGGAACTCTTAAGAGGAACACGGGCTCAAATCTTTACACCATCTCTATCGAAGACATGATGAAGTCTTGATCCGTGCCAAACCGTCAGTTTTCTCACCTGGTGGCCACTTGTGAATGGCCAACCGTAGAAGCTCAAACAGCTCGAGACACAAATACAATGAAGATCCGGAGAGTATAAGCGTTTCCCAGGTCGTTATGTCCCATGAGCTATCTGAAGAATCACCAAGCGATATAGTGATCGAGATTTGAGCGGAAAGAGGTTGTGATTATTATAACTACGGAAAAAGTCTATAAATTACAACGGCTTAAATGCAAATTAAAGAAAATTAAAAGATAAAAATATTAAATAAACGCTATCACTATTTGCAAAATGATGTTTTTGATTTTATGTTTTATAAAGCGAATTGAAAACTACGACGTACAAATGAAAATATGAAATCAAGCGGTTATAAATCCTAAAAATATGAAAATGATATTTTACAATCCTAATGATAAAGAAAATTTCTAGAAAAAGAAAATTATTTTAAAACTATTTAATTAATTATTATTAATTAAAAACTATTTTAACTATTTAATAATAACCTATAATACAAGAAAATAGGAAATAAAGCTAGAAAAATAAAATTATGACTTAGAAAAATCTAAAATATCAAAGAGAATTTTCAAAACTATTTTATATTTTTCGATTATTTTCTATTTTCTATGAATTAAAAACTATTTAAAACTAATTAAATTACTTAAAAATACAAATTTAACTAAGAAAAATCTGGAAAAATATTTTTTTGCTTTTATATTTATCTTAACTTAAGAAAAATGAAAAATTATTTTTGAAACTTTTACGAATTATTTGTATTAATTGCTAATTAAAAATGCTTAAAAACTAATTAAAATGAAGAAAAATACCAAACAGTCCTAGAAAAATCTGAAAAATTGAAAATAAGTCTACAATAATATTCTAAAGCTGAGAAAAATATAAAAACAGGTGCTTGTGTACAAGAAAATGAAACTGCTATGCCAAGTGCTTAAGAATAAGCTCTTATAATAAGCCAAATGGAAGCCAAAGACCACCACAGTAACACATAAGCTATAATATGATAAGAGTACCCAAATGCAACAATTTATAACTATCCTAAACCTCGATTTGCAGATTACAGTTTGATGATAAGAGCTTATGAGCTTAAAATCGAGTTTAGGTCTTACTTTTGAGCTTAAGTACAAGATTCAAAATAAGCTAAAATGAAAAGCAGTAGGAACTTGAAATAGACTTGGCCAGAACTTATTAACCAAAGTGAGCCTTAGACAAGCTCAACCGAGTTTGTTGCAAGCCCTACAAACACCACAATGCGAGACTCGGTGGTCTTTGAATCGATCTGTGAAGCGGTTTGCCCAAGTTGATAAGCCATTTGGAGCTTATAAAAAAATTGCAAAAATCTACTAAAATGGTAATAATGAAATAGACCAGCTGAAGTTTATGAACACCAAGTTTCACTTAATTTGGCTTAGAATTGAGTCAATGAAAAATCCTATCAGTTGGCCTCAAAATGACAAATTCATGTTTTGACTTTTGAGCAGTTGAGAAAAGTTTGACTAATTTGAGATTAGAACTCACTTTGTTGATTGATTATGTTATCAAATGATGAAATGACACTACTGCAGTCTATCTCTATGATATTTAAACACAAAACAAGATTTTGTTTTGCAAAAACTTTAACAGATAAGCTTTAAAGACAGATGAGAATGGATTTTGACTTTTAGCTTTTGCAGCACAATATTGAGGCGAGATATGAGTATGATAGAACTAAACAAGCCAAAACAACAAGAGTCTACCACTAAATAAGCATCTAAGACAGTTTAAGCATTCAATCAAACACTCCTTTTTACAATCGATTTGCAAATTTAATGAGACAAACTACTTAACTAGCTAATATTATTGATTAAGCGATCTTAGATAACATAAATAAAACTTAATTATGATTACAACTATTTATAACTACAAATGAAAGTTATGCGGTGGAACTTAGAAAATCACTTACTACAAGTCCTTAGCCATAATGGCTTGCTGAACCAATGAACAACTAACCTATTCCAACCCCAACCTAGCTCGATTCAACCCAAATCCAGACTCCGATTCAACCCGTATCCATTTCATACCCATTTTGCTCCATTTTGACTTTCATTGACCAAATTCAAAGTTGCTTGAAAATTGATTGTAAGCTTATAAAAGCTATAATAAACTTATAGAAGCTTATTTGAGCTTAAATGAGAGCTCTAAAGGCTTTGACATAGGATTTTGAAAATAAAAATTTCAACGATTAACATAAATATGGAAAATGAACACAAGCTTTGAATTAATACTTAAAATGAGTTGCAATACACTGAACTAAGTTACTTTGATACAAGGAAACTTTAAAATACAACTAAGAATTTTATTAAGACTAAGAATTTGAAAAACGACATACATATTTGAAATAAAACTAAGTGCTCTCGTCTCTTGCCTACTTCTTCCACTTTTATACACCAAACTTCTTTCTCTCACCTCTCTCTTCAAATCCCAGCAATAATTTTGGCCCTTGGATTGCTAGAATTGATCTTGGCCGTATATTGAAATTTGGCGCCAAAATGCTTTTAAGCCAGCTGGGGGGTTGAGTGTTAGGTTGAAGGTGCATTAAATGCACCTTGGCTTGGGGTGAGGTGGAGGGTAGGAGTAGGGGTATGATGATGGAGGAGGGGGAAGGTGTTGCAGGCAGGCGTGCAGAGGATGGTGATGATGGAGGGAAAACCCGTGAAGGGGTTTGACTTCATTTGACCGTGGTTTTAATAATGGAAGGGGGGGTCAAAAGGCGGTCAGTGGGTTAATGTGAGGTCCATTTGGTTTGACAAGGCGAAAAGGTTGAAGGGTTTTAATTATCAGGCCTCTTTTGTAATTTCGAAAAATAAGGGACTTAGGCGCCAAATCGCAAAGTTGGTCCAAGGGTGAAAATGACAAGTTTTAATAGAACAAGGACCAAAGTGACATTTTCAAAATTCAAGGACTATTTTGCCAATTTTTAAACTTGGAGGACCAAACTTGTAATTTCTCAAAACTTTTGATATTTTTCACCAAAGGACCTGATTTTGACAACTTATGATTTTAAAAGGACCTTTGGTGATTTTTCTTTTGAAATTATGTGCTCAGGGACTATTTCGACAATTTTTGAAACTTGGGGGTGAAGCGCCAATTATGCAAACTTAGCTCATTTTCATCGATTTTGAACATTTTGCATCGAAACATATAAAATGCAATTTTGGAATATTTTCGATATTTTGATGCATTTCGAGCATTTTAGGCGTTTGCGATTCAGATTTAACAAAAATGATGAGTATTACACACTCATCAATCCCCACACTAAACTATTGCTAGTCCCTAGCAATCTTTTGAGAAAAACTTAATGGATTTGAATCTCTTTACCAAAAGCCATTACTTGGAGTAGCCAAATGTTTCGGTTCAAGTAAGAACCATGGTACAGATAACCATGTGATTTTGAGCAAACCACCGACTTCAACGGATTTGATTTGTCTTTACCGTAAGCGTTTGCTCGGACTAGCCAACTCTTAGATAAATTATCAATATTATCTTTGGTGGTGATTACCAATTATGGTTTTCCATTGCCTTTACCACAAGCCATAAACTTGCGGGCTAGCCAACTCTTCACTAATTAAAGATATGGTGAAATGAATACCATACAATTTTGGGCAAATTGCAAGTCAACGGATTTGAGATATCTTTACCAAGAGCCGTTTGCTCTGGATTAGCCAATCCTTTAGTTTATTAGACAAAGACGGATGATAACCAAATGAGTGAGTCTGAAAACACTTACTCCAAAAAAAAATTTTGGCCAAAACGGGAATTAGGTCGTATAATTACATGATAAAATTCGTGAGAATTCCCCCACACTTAGAAATGAATATTGCCCTCAATATTCAAAGTACCGTGATTATGCCGAACCGAAACGTAAAGGAAATACTACGGCCATTGTTTTGAGAGATTTTTTTTTTTTTTTTTTTTTTGAAAATTATATATATACACAACATGGGGCAACCCCCCACACTAGGGTGGTAGAAAGATAGAAAGAAGTCGAAATATGGGTGAAAACCCGTATGGCATCTCTCGTTTTTGATTCCGAGTCGCTAGCTTGACTCGATCCCGCATTCATTGGTTCATGGGAAAGTTTGTAAATCCGGGACAACCAGGAGGAATGTCCTCTCAAAATAATGCTTCAACCGATGACCATTCACTTTGAAGTTTGGACCATCGGGTTGAGATAACTCAATGGTGCCATATGGAAATACTTTAGTGATGGTAAATGGTCCGGACCGGGGATTTTAATTTTCCCAGAAAATCTTCAATCTTGAATTGAAAAGAAGGACTCGATCACAAGCGTTGAAAACACGGTTTTGATTTTGAGTCATGAATCTTCTTTGTCTTTTGTTTATAGATCAAAGAGTTCTCGTATGCTTGATCACGGAGTTCATTTAATTCATTCATTTGAACTTTTCGGTGATCACCAAATGTCTGAATATCAAAGTTGGCATGTTTCAAGGCCCGGTATGCCTTGTGCTCGAAAGCTCAACCGGTAGATGACATGCCTTCCCGTATACAAGCTTGTATGGAGTGCACCGATGGGTGTTTTATAAGGCTATGCGGAAGGCCCAGTCGTCATCTAGCTTATCCGACCAAGAGCACGGTTTTCACCAACCGTCCTCTCCAAGATTCTTTAATCCCGGTTGAAACTTCCACTTGCCCACTTGTTTGTGGGTGGTGCGCAGAGAGAGGCGGTGGGTTACACATACCACGCATGACTCTATCAAATTGGTCATTGCGAAAATGCGTACTCACGATCGCGATTATGGCTCGTGGAGTTCGAACCTAGCAAAAAGAGATTTTAAGAATTTCACAACAACTCGGGCATCGTTGGTGGGCAAAGCCTTAGCTTCAACCCATTTTGACAGATAGTCAACGCCACAGTATGTACTTATTACATGAGAAGAAGAAATAGCCCCATAAAGTCAATGCCCGGATGTCAAAAATCTCGCACACTTGAATGGCGTTTTGCGGCATTTCATTTCTTTGAGATATTCGAGTGACGTTGACAAGCGTCACGGTTTTTGACAAATTCATGGGCATCCTTATAAATCGTGGGCCAATAGAATCGGAATCAAACACCTTCTTGGCGGTGTAGTTGGGGCTATGATGTCCCCAGAGGGTCAGAGGCAAGCCTTGAGAATGTCAATAGCTTCACGACCATACACACATCGCTGATGACTTGATCCGCGCAATTTTAAACAAGTAGGGGTCGTCCCGAGTAATGTTTCACATCTTTAAAGAATTTGTTATTCATTGGGGCGACATCCTTTCACCACAAAGTTACCCGCATGGTAATTTGCAAAGTCGACAAACCATGGGGTAGAAGAGTCTCCACGAAAAGAAACCACATTGATTGTTTTGAGAGGAAATGTTTCGTTTATTTCCTTTTCTCGAACACATCTTGGTGAGGGTTTTCTAGACGGGATAGATGATCACAGACGGGGTTCTCGGCTCCTTTTTATCACGTATAATGATATCAAATTCTTGTGGGAGGAGAACCCAGCAGACAATCTCGACTTTGCATCTTGTTTTGCAAAGAGATATTTGAGAGCCGAGTGATCCGTATACACCACGCATTTGGTCAAGATAAGGTATGGCGAAACTTCTCAAACGCATACACCATGCCTAATAATTCTTTTTACGTAGTGGTGTAATGGGTTTGAGCTTGATCATAGTTTTGCTTGCGTGTGGATCGGTGAAAATGCTTGGTTTTGCGTTGCCCAAGGCGCACCGATAGCAAAATCACTTGCATCGCACATGAGCTCGAAGGTAAATCGATCGGGGCAACTAGAATGGGTGCTTCCGTAGCTTTTTCTTTAGTGTTTCAAAAGCTTCGATGCACTCGGAGAGAAGATAAAAGGAGCATCTTTTTCGAGAAGATGGGTCATAGCGATTTTAGAGAAATCTTGTATGAATCTACGATAAAACCCGGCATGACCTAGAAAACTCCTAATACCTTTGACGGTAGTAGGATGAGGTAATTTAGCAATAACATCGACTTTTGCTCTATCTACCTCAATCCGTTTTTGAAATCTTATGGCCAAGGACTATGCCTTCTTTGACCATAAAGTGGCTCTTCTCCCAATTTAGACAAAGATTGGTGTCTTCACACTTTTGAGCATTTTATCTAAATGGGAGACATGTATGAAACGAGTCCCCAATGACCGAGAAGTCATCCATAAACACCTCCATTGTTTCCCAGATCATGTCGTGGAAAATTGCCATCATACATCGTTGGAGCGTGCGGGAGCATTACATAGGCCAAAAGGCATACGTCCGTAGGCAAATGTTCCGTATAGGCGGTGAATGTGGTTTTTTTGATCCAGCGGATCAATGGGGATCTGAAAGTAACCCGAGAAACCATCAAGGAAACAATAGTATTAGTTCTGCTAATCTCTCAAGCATCGGTCCATGAAGGGTGAGGAAAATGGTCTTCGGGTGGCTTCGTTTAACTGCGATAGTCAATGCACACCGCCATCCCGTAACCAATCGAGTTGGAATTAACTCGTTTTCTTCGTCGTGACAACAGCTTATGCCACCCTTTTTGGAGCGCAATGAATGGGATGACCAGAGGACTATCGAGATCGGGTAGATCAAACCGCATCAAGAAGTTTGAGAACCTCTTGTTTGATAACCTCATGAATCTTAGGATTCACCCTCCTCGATGTTGGACTGCGGCTTGAAGTCATCCTCCATTAAGATTTTGTGAGTACAAAACTCGTGGTTGATACCCTTAATGTCGGAGAGTTTCAAGCAATTGCTTGCTTGTGTGACTTCAAGACCTTTATGAGAAGTTTTCTCCTCCTCGCTTAAGTCTTTAGCAATTATGATGGGTAATTTATCATCACCCTCAAGAATGCATACTCGAGATGAGGAGGTAGGTCCTTAAGTTCAACCTCGGAAATTCATCGGTAGATGTTTGTCTTGATTTGATTTCCTCAATCGTGATTTCTTTCGGAGGAGTGAAGGTAATGGATCTTCATTAAGCAATTGCTCAAGATAAAGAATATCTCCTCCGAATCATAAACACCATCAATTCGAGCGAATTGATTCATCGATAACAAGAAACTCATCGATCTCTTCCGAGGAAGTCGCCTCCTCAAAGCGGAGTGAGAGGGGAAGAGTCGGCAATGATAGGTTGAGAAGATGTGGTGGAATCCCCACTCACGAATTATGAAGATAACCAAGAAACTCTTGAGTACTCTCTAAAGCAATATCAATTACATCAACTCGATTAACTCGATTCGGATCATAATTTGAGGAGTACCTTGAAGTTTGATCAAGGTTAAAGGTAACGACTTCATTACCCACACGTAACGTGATTTCTTGCTCAAATACATCAATAAGAGAACGGCCCGTTCTCGTGAATCTCTTCCAACAATGAAGGGAACCCGATGATCGGCATCGAAATCAACAACCACGAAGTCGGTGGAAAATGGAACTTTCCTACTTTCACAAATACATCCTCGGCGATGCCAAGAGGACGCGATATAGAAACGATCTCGCAAGCTCAAGAGTCATGCGGTAGGAATAAGTTCAGGAAGAGAAAGTTTCTTCCATCTTGAATAAGGCATCAGTTGATGCTTGCACCAAGATCGGCAAGGGCAAAGCATTCAATCATCCCGGGAAAAACACAAGGAAGAAGAAATTTTCCGGGATCTCCAGACTTCGGGAAGCTTCTTTAACAAGGCTGGCGGCGGTTCTCGTTCAAAGGAGTCTTAGCCATTTCAAACGACTTTTCCTTGTTGCTCGACATGTGTTTGAGAGTTGATGCAAACTTGGGCATCAACATGATAGCATCCGCCGGCTTATGTCAAAGTGAAGTTCTTGGAAAATTTGAAGAATTTCTCCATTTGATGGTAGCTTTTTCATGAGCTTTGCTCATGTAAACGTGAGGGTAAGGAATAGAAGTTTTGGATTGGGGTTACCAACGGAGGTTCAAAAACAACTCTGTGGTTTGGTATTGGGTTTCGGGACAACCGAGGATGGACATTCTTGGTACCTCCGTTATTAGTAGGAAGTTCCTTGTCCTTTGTCGCCTCGGGTTCACTTTCCACTACCTTCGGAGAGAAGAAGAAGAAGAGGTAGTAGGAATAGCGGGTCCATCATAAAAGCACCACTTACGGTTGTGATCGCCTTTGCATCGCCCCTGGATTAGCGATCGTGTTGCTAGGTAAAGTACACGAGCCCGAGGGTCGATCATTTAAAGACTTCTTAATGTCGAAATCGCTAACCAACAACCTGTTCATTTCCTCTTGGGATTTCATGAATTGTTTCAACAACTCATCGATGATGGTCCGTTGGAAAAATGGCTTGATTTTGCAGAAAATTCGGCCTCTATTGTTAGGATTAGGGCCTTGATTACGAAAATTTCCTTGATTATTGCCATGAAAATACCCTTGGTTGAAATTTCCACGACTGGTTTCTATTGAAATTTCCTTGGTGTTGGAAATTTTGATTCGATTTTGAAAACCGTTATTTGACCTGAAATTACCTTGGTTTTGAAAACCTTGGTTTGGTCTATTCTCGATTTTGATTACGGTTTTGGTTGAAACCGGGAGGTCCGGGTAGTGGTTAGGGCGGTGGTTCGGGTCTATAGGAGCACGATATTGGTTGCCTCCTTGATTAGAAATCCCGCCCACAAAGATTAGCTTCAAAGGGTTACCATCGGTGGCCATACAGTTGTAGTAAGCATGGGGCCACCACAGTAACACTGACTTCCACTTTCTTAACTCGCCAGGAGGTGAAGTTTGTGGAAAAGAGACTTTCTTTTGGTTGGAGAGAACCAAAGCTTGAATAGCTTCAGTGAGTTTGTCAATCTTAGCATCGGTGCTAGATTGACTCACGAGCGATAAGTAGAAGGACCAACAACGACTTGGGAAACAACCGCTTGCTTGGTCAAGGCGGACTTTAGACTTGTTTTCAATGATCGCTAAAGCTTCTTTGTGGGTTTGCTCAAGAAATTTCCTCCGGAGGAATTGAGAGAATCTTGATCGATTGACTCACTCCATTATAGAAAGTATCGAGTTGCATCAACTCGGAGAAACCGTGGTGAGGACATTTGTGAAGCAATTCCTTAAAACGATCCCACGATTCATCAAGGATTCATCAAACTTTTGAGTGAATTTGATGATTTCATTTTAAGACTCGTGGTTTTGGAAGGTGGATAGAATTCATTCACAAATTTCTTCACCGTGTCTTCCCATGTCTCAATTGATTGAGGGGTTGTTTTCAAGCCAAATCCGGGCTTGTCCCTCGAGAAAATGGGAATGAAGAAGCTTGACAAGATCTGTAGGGACATTCTTGTATTTGATGGTAGATGCAATCTTGTTAAACCATCGAATATGAGCATGAGGATCATCCGCCAAAACCGTAGAATTGATTTGAGGTTACAAGATTGATAACCGGTTTTGAGTTCAAAATTTTCACCACAATGGTGGTACAACGATAACATCTCCATACCCGTCGATGGGTGCTGGAGAAGCTCACGCATAGGCGTTCTTCGCCATGATAGCGGAAGTAGTGTGAGCGATCGGATCTCGATCCGATCAAGGAAGAAAGTCTGGACACGCCTTCTTGGAATCTTGACAAGCTCACGAAATGGGCTCACGGATCTAGAAGAGCGAAAAGGGATATACTAGAGTTAACTCTAAGAGACCTCGAGTTAAGGAAAGAAATGGAATTATGAAAATATTTACGATGAGAATGGGAATTATGAAGGAATTATGAAAATGGGGTAAGAAGAATCTTTTGGTTTTACGGTTACGACAAGTAGATATACCAACAAAATCAATTAAAACAAAATCGAGGCAAAACAACGTTGAACTTAACCAATAATCACAAGATGAATGGCTTCTTTGAAAAAGGTACACCAATCACAAGGACACAAAGGCAAGTTTTAAATCTTTAGTTCGGGAACTTATTATGGTCGTACCCCAGTTAGGTAGTACAACGCCTTGGTTTGCGGTGGTAATCTTTTATGTTGTTATTATTAAAGAAAACGACAAATCTTTTGTATTTTATCTTTGATACATATATAGAAACAAAAGGAAAATATTTTGTGTTTTATACGTTTTTGGATGTTTTGGGTTTTGGATTTTTATAAGAAAATATGGATATATATATATATAGATGGATGATATGAACAAAGAATGAATATTCAAACTACTAATGCTAAAGCGGAAGATAATCGACCTGACTCCGGCGTGGCGCCAAAATTTGATCATGCTAAACCGTCGAGTTTTCTCATGGTGCCACTTGTGAATGGCCAACCGTAAGAAACTTAAAACAAATGCTCGAGACACAAATACAATGAAGATCCGAGAGTATAGTGTTTCCCGGTCGTTATGTCCCAAATGAGCTATCTGAAGAATCACCAAGCGATAGTGATCGAGATTTGAGCGGAAAGAGGATTGTGATTATTATAACTACGAGAAAAGTCTATAAATTACAACGGCTTAAATGCAAATTAAAGAAAATAAAAAGATAAAAATATTAAATAAAGCTATCACTATTTGCAAAATGATGTTTTGATTTTATGTTTTATAAAGCGAATTAAAACTACGCGACGTCTAAATGAAAATATGAAAGCAAGCGTTATAAATCCTAAAAATATGAAAATGATATTTTACAATCCTAATGATAAAAGAAAATTTCTAGAAAAGAAAATTATTTTTAAAACTATTTAATTAATTATTATTAATTAAAAACTATTTTAACTATTTAATAATAACCTAAAATACAAGAAAATAGGAAATAAAGCTAGAAAAATAAAATTATGACTTAGAAAATCTAAAATATCAAAGAGAATTTTCAAAACTATTTTATATTTTTCGATTATTTTCTATTTTCTATGAATTAAAACTATTTAAAACTAATTAAATTACTTAAAATACAAATTTAACTAAGAAAATCTGAAAAATATTTTTTGGCTTTTTATATTTATCTTAACTTAAGAAAATGAAAATTATTTTTGAAACTTTTACGAATTATTTGTATTAATTGCTAATTAAAAATGCTTAAAAACTAATTAAAATGAAGAAAAATACCAAACAGTCCTAGAAAAATCTGAAAAATTCAAGATAAGTCTACAATAATATTTTAAAGCTGAGAAAAATATAAAAACAGGTGCTTGTGTACAAGAAAATGAAACTGCTATGCCAAGTGCTTAAGAATAAGCTCTTATAATAAGCCAAATGGAAGCCAACGACCACCACAGTAACACAGAAGCTATAATATGATAAGAGTACCCAAATGCAACAATTTATAACTATCCTAAACCTCTGATTTGCAGATTACAGTTTGGTGATAAGAGCTTATGAGCTTAAAATCGAGTTTAGGTCTTCTTTTGAGCTTAAGTACAAGATTCAAAATAAGCTAAAAATGAAAAACAGTAGGAACTTGAAATAGACTTGGCCAAGAACTTATTAACCAAAAGTGAGCCTTAGACAAGCTCAATCGAGCTTGTTGCAAGCCTCGCAAACACCCCTGTCTTGCACTCGATGGTCACTTGAATTAGTGCAGGAGGCGGTTTTCCCAAGTTGATAAGCCATTTGGAGCTTATAAAAAAAATTGAAAAAATCTACTAAAATGGTAATAATGAAATAGACCAGCTGAAGTTTATGAACACCAAGTTTCACTTAATTTGGCTTAGAATTGAGTCAATGAAAATTCCTATCAGTTGGCCTCAAAATGACAAATTCATGTTTTGACTTTTGAGCAGTTGAGAAAAGTTTGACTAATTTGATATTAGAACTCACTTTGTTGACTGATTATGTTATCAAATGATGAAATGACACTCTGCGTCTATCTACATGATATTTAAACACAAAACAAGATTTTGTTTTGCAAAACTTCAACAGATAAGCTTTAAAGATGATGAGAATGGATTTTGACTTTTAGCTTTTGCAGCGCAATATTGAGACAGATATGAGTATGATAGAACTAAACAAGCCAAAAACAACAAGAGTCTACCACTAAATAAGCATCTAAGGCAGCTTTAAGCCTTGATCCAAACACTCCTTTTACATCGATTTGCAAATTTAATGAGACAAACTACTTAACTAGCTAATATTATTGATTAAACCGATCTTAGATAACATAAATAAAACTTAATTAACGATTACAACTATTTATAACTACAAATGAAAGTTATGCGGTGGAACTTAGAAAATCACTTACTATAAGTCCTTGCCACAATGGCTCACCACCGAACCAATGAACAACTAACCTATTCCAACCCCTAACCTAGCTCTGATTCAACCCAAATCCAGCTCTGATTCAACCCATATCCATTTCATACCCATTTTTGCTCCATTTTGACTTTCATTGACCAAATTCCAAAGTTGCTTGAAAATTGATTGTAAGCTTATAAAAAGCTATAATAAGCTTATAGAAGCTTATTTGAGCTTAAAATGAGACTGCTAAAGGCTTTGACATAGGATTTTGAAAATAAAAATTTCAACAGTTAACATAAATATGGAAAATGAACACAAGCTTTGAATTAATACTTAAAATGAGTTGCAATACACTGAACTAAGTTACTTTGATACAAGGAAACTTTAAAATACAACTAAGAATTTTATTAAGACTAAGAATTTGAAAAACGACATACATATTTGAAATAAAACTAAGTGCTCTCGTCTCTTGCCTACTTCTTCCACTTTTATACACCAAACTTCTTTCTCTCACCTCTCTCTTCAAATCCCAGCAATAATTTTGGCCCTTGGATTGCTAGAATTGATCTTGGCCGTATATTGAAATTTAGGCGCCAAAATGCTTTTAAGCCAAATGGGGTTGAGTGTTAGGTTGAAGGTGCATTAAATGCACCTTGGCTTGGGGTGAGTGGAGGTAGGAGTAGGGTATGATGATGGAGGAGGGGGAAGGTGTTGCAGAGGTGATGCGAGAGGATGGTGATGATGGAGGAAAACCCGTGAAGGGTTTGACTTCATTTGACCAGGGTTTTAATAATGGAAGGGGGTCAAAAGGCAGGGGTCAAGTGGGTTAATGACAGGGGTCCATTTGGTTTTGACAAGGCCAAAAGGGTGAAGGGTTTTAATTATCAAGGGCCTCTTTTGTAATTTCTGAAAAATAAGGGACTTAGGCTGCCAAATCTGCAAAGTTGTTCCAAGGGCTGAAAATGACAAGTTTTAATAGTACAAGGACCAAAGCTGACATTTTCAAAATTCCAAGGACTATTTTTGCCAATTTTTAAACTTGGAGGACCAAACTTGTAATTTCTCAAAACTTTTGATATTTTTCACCAAAGGACTGATTTTGACAACTTATGATTTTAAAAGGACCTTTGGTGATTTTTCTTTTGAAATTATGTGCTCAGGGACTATTTCTGACAATTTTTGAAACTTGGGGGCTGAAGCGCCAATTATGCAAACTTAGCTCATTTTTCATTTGATTTTGAACATTTTGCATCTCGAAACATATAAAATGCAATTTTGGAATATTTTCGAGATTTTGATGCATTTCGAGCATTTTTAGGCGTTTTGCGCTCGGTTTAACGAAAATGATGAGTATTTACACACTCATCAAGTCTTCTCCAATCGCTTGTTGTCAAGGCCTCGAAAACAAAGTCATGGTTATGGCATCTTCGTCTCAATCACTTGAACTTCGGCACCATTAATGATCTTTCCGAAAGGACCTTGTAAAGAGGCACCCAGATTAAAGTATGAAAAGATCATCTTTGTTCACATGCCAATTGGGAAAGAGCGGAAATATGTCCACAAACCCAAACCTCGCAAACTCGCTTATGGAAGTTCTTCATACCCTTTATATGGATTTGTGCGGACCAATGAGAGTGCAAACGATAAATGGGAAGAAATATATTTTAGTCGTTGTAGATGACTAGTCTCGATTTACTTGGGTAAAGTTTTTGAGGACAAAGGATGAAACTCTGGATGTCATTATCAAACTTATTAAGCAGCTTCAGGTTCGACTTAACAAGTGTTAGGTCACTAGTTTTACAACACAAGCTTATAAGAGAAGAGATGAGGCGATTGAGCAAGCTCTAACACATACACACGATAATAAGTATACGGTTATGAGAAGATGTATGTGAAAGAAAAGAAAACTTGAACAACCAACCCTCAAATGAGGGTTTACAAGAGTTTACATAGGCAAGGAGCTAGGGCAACACTCCCTCTCCTTCCCTATTCATTATTGGGCTTGGATCAAGCTTATGGGCCTTCTACATAAGCTTGACCTTAAACAAACATAAAGGCCATAATAAAGCTACCTATTACATATGAAATATAAATACTTGAAATCTTGTTTAGGAGTGATTCCAACAATCTCCCCAAGTATATATGAATGTAAACGGTGAAGGCGTTGATGTAATAGTAGTGCTGACGTCTTCGACATTCTTCTTTCTTGTGAGAGGAATTGCCTTGATTCGAACAATCTCCCAGGTGTAGAGATAGTTATCTTTGAGCGGTTAAGCTTTGGCGTCATCTTTAACTTTGTTCTTTGATCATTGTTCTTTGTGGTGAAAGTGATAGTATGTTGTTGTGCATCGATCGCCCGCTTCGTGTCCGCCTTGTTGCTCCAGTGTCTCCACGTCATTCTTCAACATGCTCACACGCTTTTTGTGCGGTGGAAATCAATCGATGAAGTTCTTTAAGTCTTTGACTTTGTAGATTCTTTGATTAGATGAAGAATCATTACGGCGATTGTGTTGCTTTTAGAATAGGACTTTCATTAGTGTTGATGTTGGCGTGAGCATGAGAAGAATCGGCACGATCATCCAGCTCCGGAGTTTCCATAAGAAGAAAACATTTCAAGCGGTTAGTAATAAGCGGTTTCCAAGACTTACAAGTTTGAACTTCGAGAGTGTTAACGACATAGTGTGAAACCATAACTCTAATTCTTACAAAGGCCGTTCTGAGCTGAGTCCTGAAGTGAGATAACGCGATGTCAAGTACATCTACAGCTCGATGAGCACCGAGGTACACCAAACATCACCTCACGATCGTAGACCGTTTGAGACACACCGCGTAATCCACGGGGAGTTACCGGCGACACTACCGTCGGTCGATGATGTTGACCACGGCAGAGTTTCCATTCAATCACCGAGGATCATGATGTGAACCTCTCATAAATATTCTGACAGTTGCTAAGATCGTGAAGGACTCGATATGAACCATCGATGATCTTATTTGTTGATCATCAAGTGATTAAATGTCAAGTGTACCTAATAGATCTTTTGATGAATCTCGTGGCTCTAGACTCAATAGTGCGTTTGGTTTTCCTGGCGGAGACTAGGGAGGGTCTCCTTCTTCAATACCGGCGATCTCAAGAAAGCCAATAGTTTATGTAGGGTTCCCCGAGAATGAAACATGCTTGTTGAGAGAAACTTGAGTGGCTAAGAAGGTTTAGTGCATCGTCATCGGGTCCATGACGACTTTTAATCTTCAATACCGGTGTCACTAAGTGACAACCAAGAGCATATGAATTGAACCCTATGTATACGCTTTAAGTTGAATAATACGGAGGGCTATTTCTTTCACCCTTTACTTTACATTTCTTTTGATTCTTCAACTCCTTCTTTCTTCGATTCTCATTTCTCCTTTTACAATCATTCCTAGGACTTCTAACACTAACTAATGGTAGTGTCCTTGGGTAGATCCCTCCCGGCTCTGGCGGATCATAGGACAGTTATTCCTAACCTTAGTCACCTTATAACTCCATGACTAACCTATGTTTGCCATTTAAACCATCGATGTGAAAATATCTCTCAAAGGGTTTGTAAATGAAAAACATGTTTGAACCATCTGTGAGAGATAAGTTTTGCATAAATACTCCCTCCACATGTGCTTAATAGTTTTAATGGTTAAATGCACATGAGGAAAGAGCGCACTTTTTGAATTGATCCACTAAAGATAGACAATCTCTCGCGAGACACGGTTACGTTGAATAGTTAAAGAGTTACATTGTCGACTTTTAGGTGACAACTAGCTCTAATAACTACCTTGAAGGTGTCGACAAACCTTGGAAGGTTGTCAAACCCGTCGAGTTCATGTCATCAAGAGTTTCTCGAATGGTACATTCTACTCGCACGAGTCCTTTGCGAGACACGCTTACATCACTAGCGAACTAGCTTGAAATTATTACCGTCCGAGACAAGTCTTTTCGAGTTACAAGCAGGTTTAGTACCGTCAATTCGTTGGTTAAGTCCGAGGTACACGATTCATTTGCATTCTCGCACAACATATTTCTTATCACAAATTTTCTCCCCTCAAAAATGGCATATCATAATGTTATTTTTGAAACGCTTGAGAATAAATATGACCATTTCGAGTGTTGTGGGAAGATGACCACTATGAACAATTTGTGAACAAAGTTTTAAATCAAATACTCCCCTCAACTAGTGATATAAGCGGTTGAGATTTTAAAATCATATGGGAAGTACTTGTCTTTTTTTTTGAGCAAAACCTTGAAAATGAAAGGTTTGATAGGTTTTACTCAAAAATAAGAAGCTTTCACTCCTTTTATAAGGATTGAGGCAATCGAGGCGCACTACGTGGTCCTTTCTTGACAATTACTGGTTGTACATTGTTATGTGTGCACAAGCCATACACATATATATAATCATACATCCAAAATCATAAGAAGGAAACCATTTAAGGGTACCATGAAGTGCGATGATATTCCCTGAGTGCGCGGGGCGTTGAAAGCCGATGATGTTCCTCCCGAGTCGACCACCAACATAGCTTTCCAATCGTCGAATCGATCCCTTCGAACAACCGCTCATCAATCATGGTGATGATACGTCACATCCCTCCTTTCACGAGAATTCAGTGACTTAGGATTCCCAACTTTCATGCGTATATCCTTCAATCAGATGCCAATCCATCCCTAACCGACTTCAAGGTATGATCCCAAATTTGTGGAGTTCACTACGCCATTAAGCAGCTTTTGAAGTTCACCGCGGTAAACAATGCCGAAAGGTTTGGTGATGAGCGTGAGTTGTGTCGTGGTTGATGTCGGAAGATCAAGCGTGGTGGAGTGAAGTTTACACGTTCGATATGATTCAACGACCATCCGGATATCTTCGACACGCTCTTTGATCACGACGCGTCTAATGAAGATGAGAACCGACTTGATAAATTCACGTTGAACTTCATCGAAATTGTCTCATACGACCACGCTTTGGCAAAATACATGTCTTCGATGTCGTTGAGGACAAGTTCTCAAAGTCGACTTTCGGAGAATCCATAGTCTGCTCATCTTGTCGTTTGACTATGATATTCTTTAAGAATGTGTAGTCCCACTTAGACTTGAGATCAATGTGTTTGATGGCCACGATGTCCTTAGAGCTATACACCGTGCATGTTGAGACTTCTCGAACGAGCAAACACGTAGTAGATTCTTGCGCTCGTGCCAATGATGAATCCCATACAATGCATCTTGGTCGTATGCTTGCGTTGTCGAAAAACAAGTGAGTTGCGTTCCTCGATAGCTATGCGCTTTGAGTAGATGGTCACCGGGAATGGAAGAGTCAATGATGTAGTGTATTTTATCGAACCATCGCCACCATGGAGAAGAAATTCCGTGTCTTTGTTGAAGAAATATCGGAAGGAATCCTTGGTTAAATCTGCTTGGCAATGGTCAGAGGTTTGGTCCAGTCGGTGTAGTATGGAGGGTTGTCTCTTTGTGTGAAGTCAATGTTTGCTTCCGGATTGAGCCAATCCATGTTGTTAGACATAGCTCGGCGATGTTCTCAAGATGATATTCGACCTCGAGGAACTTTCGGTTGTTTTTCCATAGTTGAAAGGCTTCATTCTTGATTCGCTTCAATTGATTTAGCCATTTTCTTCACATGGAACTTTTCTTGCAACAACGCTTGCATGCTCCAATGTTGAACCATCTACCAATTTTGGCCTTCATCGTGGTAGGGAGTTTGATTGACAAGTGTGGAGAACCATTCAAACTCTTCGGTTTTATCGTCATCTAGCTATGATACTCGATTCGGTGAAGTGCCTCGCTTCTTTTTGGAAGGCTTTGATGATGATCTTGGTTTCTGCACTTGTTTGGGTGAGGTGGGTTGTTGTCGGGGCTCATGACCTCTTCATCGTCACCACCCGTATACTCAAAGTAGTCACCGCCATGAGTCGGGGTGGTAACTCGAATCGTCCCCGAGGTTTATCGAGAAGACCGAGGTGGAGAGACTTATGTTGAGAAGAAGTCCGTGGTGGAGGAGGTGGCATAGATGTAGATTGACCGATCGCTTCGACGCTTAGGTGCGTAGTCCTTGTCCTTATCATCATCATCTTGCGTCGTTTGGGTTGATCGGTGACTCTTTGCATGATGATCCGAGTTGAAAGTCAAGTAAATTTGAAAAATTTAGCTTCATCCAAGTAAACGTTCTAGATCGCTTTGACATTTGCATCACTAGTTTAGCGATTAACTTCATTCGAGAGATCGCCTTCTTCGCCATTGTATGTTTAACCAATGCGACGATGTTGGGGTAGTTGTGCGGAAAATACTTCTCTAGTCACACCGGGACAATTAAGAGAAGAAACTTGTGGGTTTGTTCTCTCTCGACTTCTCCGCCTCCTTTTGGACTTTTGGAACGATATCCCGAAGGTACTTGTTAGTGTAACCTTCGATCATTTCGCTCAGCCTCCTTTGATGACTCTTCATGAACTTGAACAAATTCCTTTCTTTTCCATCTTGTCTTTCTCATCATTCAAGTCTTGAATTTGGTCACAAACCAATTCATTTTTCCGTAAAGTATGTCCTTCTTTCGACTTGTTGGACGATTTCACAATCTTTTGATGAGTCCGAGAAATCCAAGATTTAGGTGATTTCTTCACGGATTGGATGATGATCCGTTGACTTCGTTGATGGTGGTGGTGATGAGTGAGATGAAGAGTCCGATGATGAGGAGACATGAGGAGACTTCATGTCCTTAGGAGTTTCGAGGTTTTCTCCTTTGAGTGTGTTGGACCGTCGAAGAAACTTTGTATAATCATCCTCGTCATCCTTAGACTTTTCTTTCTCGCCACTGCTTTCAAAATCACACACAATAGTGTCCTCCACAGTCGTTGTAGTTGCAGAAGAGGTGGCACCACTCCTTGTCGGGTTGATTAACCGCATCGGAGATGGTTTAGAGTGGCAACACCACTTGAACCTCCGGGCCACCCATTTGATCTTTAGCAAATTCTTCGACCTTTTGAGTGTGTCCGGCGTTATGAAACTTCTTCCCGTATGATTTATCCAGTTGCTCTTCTTCATCTTGAGCTTTCATCACGAGTACAAGTGCGAGTCTTCCCTTTAATAGTTTGGGGACTTGGAGGTTTTGGTCTGAGGGATTTTCATCCTTGCGCTTCGTATGTGATCTCTTCATCCGAGTCGGTAGCCTCGAGTCCTCGCCCCGAGCCGCCTTTTGCGGTTCAAGTAAAAGGATCGGAGTGGCTTCCGAAGGAACTTTCTTCTTGGGGTGGGTTTCTCTTTGAATAGGTTTTCTTGGAACATTCCTTTGACTATCTGTACTTGTGACACTTCCAAAGACTTCCTTTTCTCGGTTCTCCTTACAGGTGTTCCAAGATTTTTCGTCGAGATGACCAACTTTGCCTTGTCTCGATCGCTTCGGATACCTTTCATACGATTTGAGCTTTACGACATCTTCGCTAGAAAAATCAAAGACAACACCTTGTTTCTTTGTAGACGTTTCCTTGATTCTCGGCTGTATAGAATAGGTTCCGTCAACATGTCGTGATTGTCGGGGTCATTGAGCCTCTTGGGAATGTCGGGATGAAATCCAAGTGCTCTGGATCAACAATTTAGTATATCCGATGTAGGAATCTTTGAGCCAAGTTTGTTGAGAAATGTCATCATGTCATCCCAAATCGAGCTTCGATAGCGATGTGTTTCTTGTTGACCAATGCCCGAATATTTGCGCCCATGAGCTTAGGGTGCTCATGCATGCTTGTCACGACCCGAGACCGTAGAGACTTGGTGATGATCATGTAGAGTGTTCTCCGTGGTTGAGGAATACTTAAGCTCTACGCGAGAATGCTTGTTGATTACTCCGGTAACCTCGTCATAACCGATATCGATTAAGAATTTGAGAGTGAGCTCTTGAAAGATGCGAGGCATATAGTTTGGTTGGATCGACTTTAGGAATTAGGAGAATGACCCTTAAGTCCGCAGTGTAATGATGACTTGTTTGTGATTCGAGTCACCGCTACAACAGTTTGTCCTTTGACCCTTTCCATAGTGTTCCGTAACTGCTGGATGTAGATCTCGAGGACGCTTGCGAGTTAGTAAGCATGTTCGATACTGATGAGTCCTCGTAATGTCAATAGCAATAAGACACGAAGATTCGAGCAAGTGAGGGTGTCAAAGTCAACACGGAGGTTATTCTTTCCTCTCTTCATTGGATAGCCATGAGGATAGATATCGTGAATGGAGAGAACTTCGTGTGCATCCACATTCATTTGTTCACCATGTCGTGATCTCAAATAACATTAGCCAAAAGAACCAACATATCGAAGGACATAATGTTAGTCAATGTAGGTCTTATTGCCTAGTTATTGAATGTACAAAGATAATGATTGTTACTTAGTCCTAAGTCACTTGTATGTTCAATAGTTCAATGATATCGTGAAATGTTTCGTGAGTTAGTTAACTTTAAGTTTTAAAGTTTATTTTATCACTTATTGTTCACAACATATCGTATTTATTTAAGTTTATTAGTGACATTTTGGATTCGTGATGATATGATTAGTTTATTCACAAGTTTGTACAAGTAACAATTCATCATGAAGGCCAATCCAGGTTAAGCGTAGTTTTGGCAAAGTTATGCGTGAGACGTATGATATATGCTTAGGCGAGACTTACGCGTGGGAAAAGGAGACTTTATGCGTGGAGCTTATGCGTGGGCATATATTAACCTTACGCGTAAGGCTACTCGTAAAGAGTTGACCTTGCGCGTGAGGTCACCGCTTACGCATATCCTTCACGTGATACGCCGTAGTCCATTGTAGAACCTTACGCTGTAGTCGTTATGCGTAGGATTTTCTTACGCCAGAACATAACCACGCGTAGGGTAATCCTTGCGCGTAGATAATCAAATGACCTTGATTCTCGAATTCTAAGTGTAGCAATCTCGAAATAAAGTTATCAAATCATCAATATTAGCACACATATTCATTTCAACATCAATACATGGCGTGAATCATTCATAAACCAGTTACGCGTAGAAAGGCATACGCGTAGGTCAAAACCCTAAGGGTTATGACTTACGCGTAAGTTTTCTAACCATGGGATTTGCATAAAACAGATTCTGGTAGTTCTAAGATGTTGTATGAGCATATATACCAAGTTATAACATCTAACTCATGGTGAATCAAAAATACCTAAACTTATGAACCTTAAACCCTAATTTCACATTCTGAATAAATCAGTGTTTCTGGGTAGTTTTTGAGCAAGGATATAATCAATTCAACATTATATAAGCATAACCCAACAATCTTTTAGACCATAACACTTCACATTTGGAAAAACCCAAATCGACTCATAAACCCTAGTTTCAAGATTCATCAATTTTAGTTTATGGGTGGATTTTGATGGTTAAAATGTTATCCTTGATGTGTAAGAAACGTTTTGAGATAATCCATTTTACCCCAAACAAACACACAATGATTGTGTGTTCATACGCTTATGCGTAGAACACATAATCATGCGTAAAAAACGTTTTAGCCGTAGGATTTGAATGAAATTAAAAACCTTTGCTTAGAAACATATTTTACTCAAGAAACAACTTACAAATTGATGATCAAAAGCACAGAATTCTTGAGTGATTATTAGGCGTAGGATCTTTAAAGGTTTAGATACAAATGAGAAGTGAAAGAGTTAGGTGGAGATGATTTTTATTCAAATAGACTTTATCATTTTGACAGTTTTGGTCCCTCCACCTTTTCCATTTTCATCCAAAGCTTTTTAACTTCCATTTTTGGTTACCAAATGAAGATTTTAGGAAAGAAACATGACGACACTCCCCCTCGACTTGAGAAAATATTGAAAGGTTGTTAATTAAAGTCCGAGGAGTGTCTTTGAACCAGAAAATGTACCACCATTTGTAACAGAATCAACCGAGATGTGATAACATGCAAGTACACAGATGTTTTGAAACAAGCAATAGATTATTTTCCCTCAACACTTGATCTGAAAAATACTGAATTTTGAAAGATTAAAGTGTTGACGGAAGAAATGTACTTGCTATGTTGAAAGAAAGGTAGATTAGAGAATATTTTTGAGTTTTAAAGGATTTTATATTTTTGTATTTTGTTTTGAAAATTTATTTACAAAGGAAGTTTTGGTGTTTGACGGTGTTTTTAAGACTGTTTTAAGAGGTCATCCAATTCCTCTTGAGTCAAACACCTCATACCAATTCGGTGGACCAACTCATTAAACCTAGCGGAGGCAAGGCTTTGGTGAGCGATATGCCAATTGGTATTCAAGACTACAAAGTATAATTCAATCGGCACCTGCTCCACGTGGTCCTTGATGAAATGATAGCGTGATCGATGTGTTTTGATTTCAAGTCTTCGAATCGAGTTGCACGAGATTGCAATGGCACCGATTGTCGCAAAGACATCGATTCTCATCAAATACGTAACCGTAGTCTTTGAGTTGTGTTCTCATCCAAATGACTTGAGCACAACACGCGGACATGGCTACATATTCGCCTGGTTGATGACGATGATGTACAATCACTCGCTTATTTGATTGCCAAGATACCAGCTTTGTCACCAAGAAATTGTAGAGCTCTCAAGTACTTTTCCTCGAGTCTAAGCATCCCGTGATCGGTCATTCGAAAAGCGATTAGTTAAAACCGTAATCCTTCGGATACCGCATCCCAAATTAATGGTTCCTTGATGTATCTGGAGATTCTTTTAGCCTCGTAGAGTGGGTTTCAGCTGGTCGCGATCGATAACGGGAGCATAGATAAACGGCAAAGACAATGTCGAATCATGCTAGTTGTTAGATACATGAGGGACCCAATAATACTTGATATTTGGTGGGGTCAACTAATTCCCATGTAAATCAACATCTAGCTTGGTATGAGTCATTGGTGTGGCATAAGTATCACGTGTTTTCATTCCAAATTTGTTTAACAGTTCAAGGGCATATTTGGGTCGACTCGGGAAAATACCACGGGTGATTGATGAACTTGCGGTCCTAGAAAGAACGTAAGTTCACCCATCATGGACATTTCAAAATTTTTCTTCATTAGTTTTGCAAAAGCGATTGAAAACTTTTATGTGTCGACCCAAAATGATGTCATCCACGTAATTTGAACAATTAAGATGTGTGCCCGTGATATTGTATAAAAGAGTTGGTCAACCGAGCCTTTGGTGAAATTATTGGCAATGAGGAAGGATGATAGCTTATCGTACCATGCCCGAGGGGCTTGTTTGAGACCATAAAGAGCTTTGTTTAGTTTGTAGACATGGTTCGGGAACTCGTGGATCAACGAATCCATCCGGTTGGTCGACATAGACCGCTTTTTAAGTTGCCCATTGAGAAACGCCGTTTTGACATCCATCCGATGAGACCGTCATGTTCATATGAGCATGAACGCGAGAAATATCCGAATCTCAAGACGAAAGCAACCGAGCAAAGATTCTTCAAAGTCTATTCTTCTTCCCGACGATAACCCTTAGCAACGAGCCGTGACTTGTTTGGATAACATTCCCTTCAAAGATCCAATTTGTTTTCCAAATCCATTTAAGACCAATGACGAGACCCTCATGGTCTTTCAACCGCCTCCCATACTTCAAGACGCTTGAATTGGTTGAGTTCTTCCCATGGATTCAATCCGCTTGTATTTTGTCATTGCGCCTTTAATGTTTTTAGGCTCGATTGCGTGACGGTGAGTGCATAAATGCAAAGGTTCACCGTCTGAGTGAAGACGTTGTCTCGTAACGACCGTTGATTCGGCCGCCAATAATGTTAGCCGAGGATGGTCTTTTAAGCCATTTCCGTGAGTTCATCGAAATGAGCATGAATCGTTTCCATTACCTCCTTAGTTCGACGATTCCGATTCGAAACCTTTAGAATTGTCACAGATCCAATAAAGACTCCAATATCGCCTTTGGCTTTGAGCTTTCCAAAATCATCACAATCATTATTCGGATAGCAAAGGGATCCAAATACATGAAAGTGTTTGAGGTTCGGTTTATAGTTGTGGACAAGCTCAAAAGGTGTTTTGTTGTGGCGTTTGTGATCATGGAACGGTTTTGAGTATAGCATGCGATGATACTGACACGCCCATAAGTAATCTAGAAGTTTAGCATTGATTAACATTGTTCTTGCAGCTTCCACTAACGTTCGGTTTCGTCTTTCAACAACTCCGTTTTGTTCGGTGTCCGTGCAATAGATGTTTGATCTCAATTCCACTTTCTCATAAAATTCACGAAGGGTTTTGTTAACAAATTCGGTTCCTTTGTCTGCTACGATGATTACGGCGGTGTTGCGGGCCGAACACAGATCTTTGTGAGAAGGTGATGATCATTTGAGGAGCTTGGTCTTTGCTACGAAGAAAGTAGACCCAAGTCCATCGTGAGTAGTCATCAACAATTACTAAGATGTAGCGTTTGCCATTGATCGCTTTGCACGCATCGGGCCACACAAATCCATGTGAAGAAGATGAAGCACATCTCGAGAGTCATGTTCCACCTTTGAAGGAAAATGAGCACGAGTGCTTTTCCCTTGTTCACAGTGAGCAAAGGTGATCTTTTGAATACCGAATCGTGAGTCCTTCAACTAGTTTGTGTCGAGCAAGGTTGGTGATGGTTTGAAAGTTTAGGTGTGAGAGACGACGGTGCCATAGCCGAGGATTTTGTAGATGTTGCCTTTGAAAGTAAGCAAATGGGAGAGGAAGCAACCATGTCTTGCATAGAGATAGTGTAGAGACTAGAATTACGCGAGCCGGACATAAGATCGTTTCCTTGTAGATCACGAATGAAACAAGTTTTCTCCCAAAGCAACCTCCAAATCTCCATCACAAAATTGACCTCTCGAAAGCAGATTGTGACCGAGGCCTTCCACATAGTAAACCCTGGCTGATTTCGATGTTCCCATTAACATAATCTCCGTAGCCCATGATGGTGCAAGTGATCGTTCCCGAACTGACGGTGCCAATGAACTTTGCAATAAAGTTTGATAACAGCTTAAGATTGCTCATCATGTGTCGGGAACATCCGCTATCAACAATCCGAGAATGATCTCAGATCACCGCATTACACACGACGACGGATGGAATAGAAGTAGATGTGGAACCCGAAATGTTAGAGGGTTCCAAGCGTGTACGTTAGACATACACACATTGACAAGTTTAGGCATCCATTTAAATCCAAGTGTGTTATATATCCATTTCGCCATCTATAACTACTCTTTGCTTTAGTCTTAGTGAAAACACTAGGTGGTACTACATTCTTAGGAGGTGTAGCGGAGCTACCGTGATAGCAATGGTTGCCTTAGAATCTAAAGAAGGTGGTTTACCAAGCACGGACTTAGAATGATTAGTGGGCCTAGAGGTATTCCAATTCTTAGGATTCCGTAATCTAGAGATTATAGCTTTAGCAACACATTTGTCATGACAATCGAATTCATACTCTTTTGACAAATATCACAAGGTGTATCGATCGAATATCAAAGGTACTTAACGGTTTAGCATTCGTTACATCACTATTTCTATTACATTTGCCGACGCAACATCTATAGTGGAAGTAACATGAGTTTTATTCAGATTCCTAGGGTGTTCTTCTACTTTAGCATTCCTTATTGATCTTTTCTTAGGTCGCAACTTCCTATTCTTGATTGAGTACTCCTAGGTGTGAAGTGCGGACGTTTGGAAAAGATGCAACTATTCTGTTTCGAGAGAGGGAAACACATTAGCAACTTGTGATTTGGCGTTGGGAATTCTAGGTTCACGATTACTAAGTGTGACTGTGCTAATCTCTTAATCACAAGAGGCGGAAGTTGTTCATACATTCCTAACATTTCCGTAACTTAGAGATGGTGTGAATCGATTTTGATTTTCGAACGAATATTTCCAAAGAAAATTCATGACATCTCTAGTGTGAGCAAGATAGTGATCAAGTTCATTAGATGCTTCAAGTCAAGTCTTTTGAGTAAATCAAATATGACACCATATTCTGTTTAACTTTTAAAAGTTCTTGTTCATATTTTGAGATTTGACTTTTCAAAGACACGTTTGATCATCCAGCTTGCTCAATTTTATGATCGTAAGATTTTGCACTCAATTGAGCGATTTTCTTTTGAAACCGAGTTGATGGTTGTGAATATCTTTTCACACCAATGAAGACGACGTTTGCATTGTTAATTTCCGTGTGTAATCGTTTATTTTCGCTTTTAAAGACTCGATCCGAAGCACATTATTGGTGTTCTCAACAAGATACAACAGTTTCAACAATATCGCAGAGATATGATCGATGCATATGGCAACGAATAGAGTAGCACAACATTATGGATATCAACACGATAACATCTTCCAAGAGTAGATCAACATCTTTTCTCAACAGCTTTCTTTTGCGTTTTGTGTTAGTAATAGATGTTTCGCTTTTCTCAAACGTTTTCATTACCCCAAGTTCCTTATGAAAATCCTTTTCCAGCAATTGCACAACTTTTCAAGTTTTTAACATTAGGTAAAGATTTTTCCGAAAATGTCTCTTTGTTCTCGCGCCAGAGGCGATTGAAAATGTTCAACTTGGATTTGATTGATATTCTATCTCATGTTGTAAAATTTTGAGGTCACCATGAAAATGTCAAAATATCGAAGAATTTTTCGATTTTCGGTTGTGAGTTTACTTCGCTAATGGAAGGTAAAGGACCATAAGTTTGTGCAAAGACTTTTGGGATTAACAATAGAAGACTCGGTGTTTTGATGATAACCCTTGGTGTGTTAGAAGAATCCGTTGGTGTGACGAAAGTGACCGCTTTTTATAATTAAAAGGTTTGTTGTAAACAACATTTTTAATTTTGATCGACTCGCGTCTTACGCATCTAATTCCTCTTGACGATGGTATTCAACAACACTCATGACAAGATTATCAATTTTGTATTCTCAGACCGGAAACTTCGAGTTGGTTTGAATGTTTTTAGTGAAAGCTTTGGTTTGTAATCGCCTAGATTTTTCCATATCCATTTGGAATAGGTTTTAAGGTAAACTTTTCAATAGTCATTCTCGATTCACCATGTTTGTAAACAACAGCTTTAAACTCTTTAATTTTGTTTTGCAAACCGAGAATTTCTTCAAGAAGGTCATCTACCCGATTCGTTGAATGCTTTTGTATGCAGAGAACTGTTTTGACAATTTAACAACTCACCTTAGCTTTTGATTTTCCAAGGTGAGAGCGTTAATTTGCTTTTTATGTTCATGTTTGATTGTTCTAATTTAGACAACAAAGCATTCTTCGAGCGGCTAGATCACGATCCGTCTCTAAATATTTTTCGTTTTGATGAGATTTTGCAAAGCGGCTTCAAAACCTTTTTCACGGTTTTCTTGAGTTTTGAAAAGTTGAGTTGCATTTGTAAACATTCAAAATCCTTGGTTAGCAGTGCATTTTTACTTTTTAAGGATTGATTAAATGCATAACATTCCTCCATTTTGATTTTATGATCGTGAATTAACCGAGCAAAATCCGGATGAGGCAACAGATCATCTTGTTCAACGTGAGTCTCAACATGATCATTCTTTAGATCCTCAAGTACGACCACGGAGTCAATTTGATTATCAAAGGAAACCATAAGGTCATCTTGATCGTCAAATGTAACTACTGTGGTTAACTTGAAAATCATCGACGAGGATGTAGAAGACTCATTTTGAGCGATCGATCCGTGCGGATTCGAGATATTAGCGGAGATATTAGTTCGAGATATGATGATGGTTTGTTCGGTACACGAGACAAGCCATCGATGTCATACATCGGGCTGTATCACTCATGTGCACTCATGCATATTAGCCATCAACATAACAAATGCATTAGCCTTCAAGTCCTCCATATCATCATCCGAGTGCATACGCCATAAAGCTCATTCTTTGTTTGTGAGAGATCCACCACTTCATCCTTAAGAGCCAAAAGTAAGGCCTCTTTGAAATAAGCACGCCCTAGTCCTTGACTTTGGGCATGCATTAGCCAGTGTCCTTCTCATTGCGGTTGTAGCATCGAAGACCATTTAACCGATTCGAGCATTTCCTGTTCCACCACTTGAGCTCTATTGTTATTCCTACCTACAGCATTAAACCCTTGACCACCGCCCATCCGACGACCATAATCACGATTACGAACTTCAACACGTCCATTGTTCACAACACTTGAGTCCGTGTGTTAGATGAGGAACGAATACGATTGTTGGATTTGTTGGTGTAACGCCAAAAGCATTAGTAATCATCACAAATCCTTGTTGCAATGCTTGAATGGATCGATTTCCTCGGTAGCTTCAACGACATATGCTTGAGCATTGTTGCTGTATGGAACCAATTGATTTTGTTGAGGTTGAGGTTGTTGTTTGTGAAGGTGTGTTGGAAGCGATTGGTTGAGTTCTTTGGTTGAGAGGATAATTACATTGAGCATACAAGGCAAGTTGTTGATTGTCCGGTTGTGATGTTTAGCAATTTGAGCACGGAGAATCCTTTCCGATCAACTTCCTTCTCATGAGGCTTCAAGTAATCGTACAATAATCCATAAGTAGAATGATGCATATTCTTCGCAGCGGAGAAAATGACATACTTCTCCCATTCGGACCAAGACTACTCGAAACTTAGTATTCACCGCAATTCTTGGCATGATGATGTTGTGTTTATCCAAATCATTGATGATGTCGAAAATCGATGATGATATGACTCGAGTGTCTCTCCGTGTTCAATCATGAAGTGTTCATAAGCCAAGTAAATTTTAGATTCCAAATCCTCCCGATTGAGTACAGATCCTTCCATAAGAAGACGAATATGATCCCACATTTTCTGTGCGCTTTTGAGCATCAACACTACGAAGAATTGGGTTTGGTAATCCTAAGAGGATGTATTCCATTGCAAGTTCATCGACTTCATAGTGTAGAAGTTTTGTAGGATTTAAATCGCAACAATAGCAATGTTGGTTTGTTCATCTCTTGGTGGAACAAGATCGGATCTCCGGCACAATGACGGTAGGCATCTCAAATGGACCTTCCAAGATAACCTTCTTTAAGAACCTTCCATGTGGCTTCTTTAGATCACAAAACCTAAAGAACCTTATCACCCATTGATCGTAGTTTCTGGAGTGAGCATTGGAGGTCTATCAAGTGATCCGACTTCATGAATTGATTGTTGGTCGCTTAAAGCTTCACACATCTTTGCAAACCAAGTGGGTTCCTTCATAGTGCTTCGTGATGGATGTTGATTGAAATCGTTTGTGTAGGGTAGAGTTTGAAGACTTGGTGGTGGTTGAACCATTTGTGGTTGTGGAATTGCCCCAAGTTGTGGAGTATGTTGTTGATTAAATTGTTGTTGATAAATGCCTTGTTGTTGATTCCATTGTTGATGTTGTGAAGTTAATTGTTGTTGTTGTTGATGATTATAAGTGTGAGGAAATAGTTAGAGTATGGTGGTTGAGACATGATGATAAACTTGTGTGGTAAAATGGATCTTTGTAGTCGAATGAACCTTTGTTGATGAAGTGTCCTTAGGCGTAGAACAGACAAGAACCAAGTAGCACTTATGCGTAAAACACTAAAAGTTACGCGTAACAAGAATAGTTACGCGTGAGGTTTTAGCTTACGCGTGGCGGGAAAAACTACTAAAATTATGCGTAGACAAAAGTTAGGCGTAGAAAGTTAGGCGTGGGATTACCTTATGCGTGAACTAGGTTTACGCGTAAGATGAATCTTAAGCGTAAGATTTTCTACGCGTAGCTTTATGCTTAAGTGTAAGATTAGGGTTTTATCCAAGTGATCTTTTACACTTCACGATGCAAAAGATATCCAAAGTCGACGTATTTTCGGACTTATCCAAGTAAGAAAACACGGAATAAACCGTAAAATGAAGATCAAGCCAAGAACAAAGTTACTTACTCGTATAACTAGGGTTTTGATACGCGTAATCCTACTCGTAACTTGATTTTGTCCAAAGATGTTTCTAAACTAGTTTTTGTGTGATGAAATAGCTTCAATAACACCAAAATAACACAAAAGTGTGAAACTTGATGATCCAAAGCACCTAAAAGGGTTACGCGTAGGATAACACTTTCGAACAAAACAAGCTTAAAAACAAGGAAATACACGTAAAGTTCCAAACTTTTGCCAAAACCAATAGTTTAACACCTAATAACGTTGAAAGTACAAGAATCTTGGATTCAAAAGTGTAAAAATCGAGTTTTAAGCGTGACCAAGTTTAGGAACCGGTGTACGCGTAAGACCAAAACCTACTTCAAACACAACGATTCACCCAACTATTTGGCGATTGATACCATTGTTAGGTCACTAGTTTTACAACACAAGCTTATAAGAGAAGAGATAAGGCGATTGAACAAGTAAACAAGCACACACACACACAATAGTATGATACGGTTAGGAAGATGTATGAGTGAAAGAATAACTTGAACAACTAACCCTCAAATGAGGGTTTACAAGAGTTTATATAGGCAAGGAGCTAGGCAACACTCCTCTCCTTCCCTATTCCTTATTGAGCTTGGATCAAGCTTATGGGCCTTCTACATAAGCTTGACCTTAAACAAACATAAAGGCCATAATAAAGGTACCTATTACATATGAAATATAAATACTTGAAATACCTATTAGGAGTGATTCCAACAAACAAGATCGTTAGAATTATTCGAATAGATAATGGCACCGAGTTTGTTAACAAAGACCTAAGTCAATTTTATGAAAGCATTTGAATCACCATCAAAGAAGTGTTCCATGCGCCTCAATGAATGGTGTAGTTGAAAGACGAAATCGGACACTTGTTGAAGCCGCAAGAACTATGCTAATTTATTCAAAGGTTCTAATGTTTCTTTGGTGAGGCCATTGCCACCGCATGCTACACCCAAAATCGTTCTCTCATACACACCTCTCATGCAAAACTCCATACGAACTTGTTCATAAATGAAAACTGATATCTCCTACCTTCGTGTATTTGGTGCTTTTTGCTATCCGACGAATGACGGTCAAGATTTAGGAAAATTAAGAGCTAAAGCGGACATTGGAGTTTTGTGGGTTATGCATCAAACAAGAAGGGTTACCGAATCTACAACAAAAGAACCCGAGATAGCATGGAAACTATTCACGTCACGTTCGATGAGTTATGCGGGCAAATGGCTCCGGACAATCAAGTTCGGACCCGTATCACAACCTTCATCAAGTAGTCCCATTAGTTCTTCTCTTGTACAAAATCTCTCACCAAAGAACTCCTTATGTACCTCCTTTAGAAGATGATTTGAAGAAATTGTTTGATCCAATGTTTGATGAACACTATGAGCCAATTGCTAATGATCTATCAAATCCATCAATGAGGTCGCTCCTATCCCTCTCAACGTAGATAACACTTCGGTTTCTATGTCATTGAGTCAAGAAGCGCTGCTGCGATCACTCTATCTCATCATCAAATTCTCAATCATCGAGTGTACATCATGGAATTGTTTCGCACCTATGATGGAGATAATCCTTTGCTACTCCTCAAGATGCTCCCTTTGAGAACATATTTGCTCTAAACCATCATCAAAACCATCTTCATCATGAGAAAACGACTCTGCTACTTCGTTCCTCAACAACAACCACATGAACACCTTAGAAAATGGACACATGACCATCCATTGGATAAAATCATTGGAAACCTTTCGTCCGGTATCCACTGTAAACAACTTGCAATCGATGCCTTATGGTGCTTCTTTAATTCCGTACTATCTAAGCTCGAACCAAAAGACGTTAAACCGCCATGAATGAAGACAAGCTAGTTCAATGCCATGCAAGAAAAAATTCATGAGTTTGATCGACTAGATGTATGGGAATTAGTACCGCTCTTGATTGTGCAATGATCATTGCTCTAAAGTGGATCTTCAAAGTAAAACTTGATGAGCATGGTGATGTATTAAAGAACAAGGCTCGATTAGTTGCAAAAGGATATCATCAAGAGGAGGGTATTGACTTTGAAGAATCATTTGCTCCAGCTTGCACGTATCGAGGCAATCGAATCTTCACGGCTAATCCGCAAGTAAGAATATGGTAGTCTATCGGATGGATGTAAAGACGGCTTTTCTTAATGGAGATCTTAAAGAAGTCGTATCGCCGACCAACTCAAGGTTTTGTGAATCAAGAGCATCCTACTCATGTCTATCGCTTGAAGAAGGCTCTTTATGGTTTGAAGCAAGCTCCAAGGACATGGTATGATACGCTATCAAAGTTTCTTCTATCTACTTGGATTCAAAAAAGGAGCAATTGATTCGACATTGTTCACCGTAAAGTCAAGAAAACATTTAATTCACGCTCAAATCTATGTTGATGATATTATTTTGCCTCGACCGACCCCAATGAATGTGATCGTTTTCTAAGGAGATGGGCTCCAAATTTCAAATGTCAATGATGGGACAAATGTCATTTTTCTTGGGATTACAAATTTCACAAAGTCCCGAGGCATTTTATCAATCAATCTAAATATGCAAATGAGATTTTAAAGAAATTTAGATTTGATTCTTGTGACCACGCTGACACTCCCATGATAGAGCGTACTAAACCGGATGAGGACCACATGGATCATGGTAGATCAAACGAAATATCGTAGTATGATTGGGTCCCGATGTACCTCACGGCCAAGAGACCGATATTATGTTCACGTATGCATGTGTGCTAGATACCGTGCTAAGCCTACCAAAAGCACCTAGAAGCGGTTAAGCGGGTCTTCGGTATCTCCAAGGAACCATCAATATGGGACTTTGGTACCAAGGACACCGGTATGTCACTAAGAGCCTATGCGAGATGCCGACCATGCGGGATGTCAAGATACACGTCGAAGCACGTCGGGAGGTGCTCGGTTTTAGGTGATAAGCTCGTGAGTCGGTCTTCAAAGAAACAAATGAGTACTTCTATATCCTCTACAGAGGTGAATACATAGCCATGTCATCTTGTTGTGCTCAAATCCTATAGATGAGATCCCAATTATCGACTATGGCTTTGAATTCAACAAAATCCTCTCAGATTGTGATAACAAAAGTGTCATTGCTCTCTCATGCAACAACGTTCAACATTCAAGAGCAAACCATATCGACATTCGACATCATTTCATCAAGGAGCAAGTGGAGAACGGGAGGTGGAACTTTATTTTGTGAGGACCGAATACCGCTAGCGACATCTTCACCAAAGCTCTTCCTAGAGAACGTTTTGAGTTTATCCTCCCACGACTTGGTCTAAAGAGTCTACAACCGAACACTCAAACGTCTTCAAGAGGAAGACGAGGAGTAAAAGTTTTTCTTCATCCATCTCTTGTAAATATCTTTTCAAAAGCAAAATACAAAATTATAAAACTCTCAAAAAAAATAGAAAATATAAAATTTCAAAATCCATAAAAATCGGAAAATCTTTCAAAAGCTAAAAATATTTTTCTCATGTTTTCCTTGATTCGATAACATCTACGGTCTTTGTGTTGTCATTGAAAGAGTGACACGGGTCTTTAGATGAAGTTCAAATGTACATAATTCATTAAAAATAATAAAAAAAATGAATAAATAAAAGTAAAAGTGAGAGAATGTAAAACAAAAGGCTTATAGTCATTTCAGTCTATAACCCGTTTTTAAAGAAAGAACAGAGCCATGCTTTATCTTATTTTTCAAATCTCATGCTCTGATTCTCCAAACAAATGTTTGTCACTAAAAAGACAAATGTTTCCCTCACAAATATTTTTCCTTCTATAAATTCTTCTGAAAAATATTTGTTATCTAAATGAAAACTAATAAAAATAACTCGGTCTCAATTTTTGAAAATCATCTGGACTTGACATTTGTCAAAATCTCTATCTCTCAATCAACAACTTATGTCATTGATTGAGGGGGAGAATGATTTCATTTAAATCAAAAGGTTATTTGTCATACAATTGGTTCAAACCAAGGTTTATGTCATGTTTTCAAAAGATATTCAAGCATGTTTAATCTTTGGAGTTTAAAGTCTCAGATTTGATCCTTATCGGTTAAATGTTTTCATAAGCAAGTCACAATTCTCCTCAAAATCTTTCAAAATCAATTTAAATCTACCGAGATCACAAATCTCAATTTGAAAATTGTGATCGGGGGAGAATTTGTGATTTAAATTGGATTTAAATTGATAATTCGATAAATGGGTTTATAGTGACTTACAAGCTCTCCTCCCTTCATGTGCCAAACGATTTCAAAATTTTCATGCACATGTTGAGGGGGGCATCTATTTCAAACCAAAATGGATTGAAATGTGATTGATTTATTTCAATGTGCAGGTTTCCCCTATATGTGCAAAACACTTTCGAATCTTGATGCACATATTGAGGGGAGCAACCTTTGAAAACCACATTCTTTCCCAAAATATCTTTAACTAATACTAATCTTGATCTTGATCGAAAGGTGATGTAGATATTTTTAGAAAATGTTAATCAATGAATTGAATTCTTCCTCTTGCCTCCATGTGCCAAAATGATTTCAAAGATACAATGCACATGTTGAGGGGAGCTCTTTTCTAAAATATCAAAACAATTCATGTACAAAATGCTTTGATAATATATCACTAGTATCCGGATTGATTTTCAAATGGTTTTCAATTGGTTCCAATGGCGGATGAACAATACCAAAAGACCAACCAAATTTACTTTATGTATGGTGATATAAGGATGGTTAGGTTAGGTATTCGTTCCCATGATCCCGCCAGAGCCGGAGGGATCTACCGAGGACAATCCACTAGATAGTGTAGAAGTCCTTAGGTATGATGAAAAAGGAGGAAAAGTGAGAAATGGGAAGAGTGCGGATGAGATAGAGCTAGTACGGAATAAACCCAACAAGGTTCTAGTTATGAAGTCTCGGTAAGCAATGAATGGGTTGAAGAATGAAAAAGAATTGAATGTAAAAGGGTGAAAAGAAATAGCCTCCATTAATTCAACCTTAGGCGTAAACCGGGTTCAATACATATGCTACTAGTGTTACTAAGGTAACATTGGTATTGAAGACAAGACGTCATGGACCCAAAGGACGACCGCACCTAACTTCCCAAGCTACTCAAGTTTCTCTTAAAAGGACTTGTTTCATTCTCACGGGAACCTACATTATCTATCGACTTTCTCTTAGAGATGTTTGATATTGAAGAAGGAGACCATCTCCTAGTCTCCGCATAGGAACCAAATGTGCACAATTGAGTCTAGAGCCACGAGATCATCAAATAAATCTCATTAGGACATCATCAATGAAGACTCTCTGTTTCACACAATGTGGAAAGAGAGAATGTATTTTAAGAGTCCCACATTATCCTTGTGGTATTGCCGAACATCCGAGTGATATGCAAACATACTCACAATGAAGATGGAAAGCCTTCTAGAGCCAACATAAAACAAGCTCTTGGTAGGTGGCATGTGAGATCTATCCAATAGATCAACCATGTGACAACCGAATTGAAACAATGGGCGATTCAAAATTATGAATCAATCTTGTTCGAGTTATGGATTGACGGATGCCTTTGAAAATCCGGTCGTTGTGCCTAAAATTCTTTTCTCTAGCACATCGACTGTGTATTAATATTTCAAAACTAAAAGGTGGTTATGATTGATAATTGATTTACCATAAAACCTTCGTTGTATTGCAAAACCCTTTATATATTAAGCAATACACGATTGTTTTTCAAATCATTTTAATCAATCGGTGAATCTCAAATTATTGGTTCACTCACTCCGTGGTGTCTTCTTTGAGACGTTCGGTTTGAGAACGACTAGAGTCAACAAGCGAAACCCTGTCAAGGAGATTCTTTGAATTATACCGATCACGAGCAAGATTTGTACGATCAACGGGAACCGTGGGTCGTGTACCTCAATTCAACGAAAGTGATCAAAGACACTTTCGTGCGCTTTATTGCTAATCGTTGTATGCGGTACACCCGACGCTTGCAATGATCGTAATGGAGAGGTCAATCCATAGCCGCATGCTCACACAACACATTCATTTCTAAAGAAATCATGATAAGTGCATCAACGACTCGATATTGTCACTCCATGCTTCGCTATCTCTGCCAAATATCATGAATCAACTAAAGCTTCCGCTACTCGATGAGAAGGATTTCATGATCCGAATGTGAGTATGTCGGTCCAAAAGTCACAACATCACATAATGTCAACACTACAAAGGAAGAGTCGAGATTTATGGTAGGTGATGATCTCAAAGTCGGCTCAAAACTCATTATCACGTGGATCGCTTAAAGACCTCCACTGGATTAACCAAACATGTAAAACATGAAGAATCAAAGACTACGGTTCTGAGCAAAGAACTTTAACAAGAATCCAAGAACAATCTTAATGTTATATCTGTTTGTATTGAATGTAATTTGAGGTGACCTCCCTTAGGGGGAGATTGTTAGGATTTAGTAAATCCAATTATTAAAGTGTCGGTCACCTCAAGTATATGTAATCGTTAGAATGCTCGTAGTCGTAGTTATTTAATGTTAAGTAGTATTTAGTTTTGTAACACCGTGGAGGACGGACGGGTCTTTACCCACTGTATGCTTGATCCACAGCCCGTAGGTGGCGTTTATGTAAGATACTATAAATACCCTCTACCTCCCAAGGTAGAGGGTTGGAGCTAATAATAATACTTTTACTTTCTCTCACTAAGTTCCCTAAACCTCTAAACTTTCTCTCTCTAAAACCCAAAGTGAACGCCCCTTATAACTATGATTTGATGTGTTTGTGAAATCCAATATGTTACATTATTATTAATTGTGTATTGTGTACCCCGTACTGTATAATTTGTTCCGTACAAGATAACGTTTATTTATGTAGAATATTTTTCGGGTATCCGTATTTTATAAATTTTATATTTTCAGAGACGTTTTGACGAGCGAAATATTATGGTATTTTTATTATCTTGAAATTAGAAAATAGATTTCGTGCCAATACTATCATGGTGTTGGTACTCGTGTGATGTCAGGACTTTGGAAAACACGAGTTAACTTCTCGTTTTTGAGTCATAATGATTTCAAAAATAAAATTTCGCATTTTCTGACATAAATAACTAAAAATAATAGTCGGAAATTTACGGATTGTCACAGTCTGCCATCCTTAAAAAGAATCTCGTCCTCGAGATTCAATATGTCTACACTACAGGTGTACATTCTCATGGTTCAAATTTTCTCATTCTCGAGCTTTGCCCTCAAAAGACTCTTAGTTGGTGAATTCCACAACTTGTAGACCTGACCGGTCATGTGTTTAAGTTGTGTAGGTTGGGTAACAACTTGATTCTAACTTGATTTTCACAACTCATCAAACAAGAACTGTCACTAGATCAAGCTAGGAAACAAGTTGTCAGAAAGAGATGGTTTCTCATCTTTATAAGAGACCTTTTGAAAGTTCGGCTCGAGTTTGAAATTGTTTAAACCAATCAATTCAACAAATAGTGGCGGTTCAGATTAGTGATAAGGCTAAAGGTCTAACTAAGGCTCATAACGTCGATATCGCCACATGACAAAAAACAAAGGCATGCCTAATGCTAAAGGTACATGTCTGACTACAGGGTTCAATGCACATCATGCCAAGTCAATTCAAAGTACTTAAGTTCAAGCTCATGTATTGTCCTAAAGGCAAAGTCTTACCACACAGAATGCCTAGGAGTATAGTCGTAAATGCAGAAAACACATAAGACAGATGTACGCACATAGACCAATGCATTCTCAGGTGACCTAGACTCTGACTCCTACCAAACATGATCTAAGGTAACTACCCGAATCACCCCATGATTCCTCCTGAATTATGCATAGTTGATCAGGCTATGCATAATTTAGGAACAACGATGGAATGCTCGGACTAATCGACTCGTACCATGTTTGGGGTTTTTATAAAACTTTAGTATGGTTATAGTTGAGGTTTTTATTTTATAAAAACCGGCATTCTCTATAACCTTCGGCTCGATACCAATCTGTCACACCCCGTCAGAGGCGGAAACGCGAGGTGCAACATAATCAATATACATCGCAAAAGAGATATAGTGTAATACCATCTTTAAATTTAAGGAAATAGTAAAATGTTACAATATTGTTCAAGCCAACTTTGACAATAAAATCTTAAAACTTGGTTTTCAAAAGACATCTTCTTATACTTAATGACCATAGACGACACATGAAGACTCCTTTATGCAAAAGACTTCATGATTCATGCTTATTGACGATAACCTGAAATGCATGAGAAAACAGGTCAACTATGAAAATAGTTGGTGAGTACACAAGTTTTATGTATTACAAAAAGCCATTTTTAATAAAAGTCCTTTTACATATTATAAAATCCGATTTTAAGAAAGTCTTTAAATAGTACAAAAATATTTTTGAGTATGATTGCCTTGCAAATGTCTTGTCAACTCACCATGTTACAAGTCCAGCCCATACAAGACTTGTAACATTTAAGTTGACATACATTTCCATATTTCAAGTGGTAAGTATGGTAGTCAATCTACCTATGGTCGTATTAACGCCTCATATATAATAAAGTTATGCGGCAAAGCCCCTAAAATAAATAATATACGTTCCATAGACAGGGGAACGAGAGGTTGGCCGACCTCAATAGCGTCCATACTACCCATCGCTCCGACAAGGGAGCCGTCTTTAACGGTGCGTATAATTGGAGTCTGAACGACAAACCAATCGGGGACTAACAATGCGAATGTACGAACAGTACATCATAACAACTATTATATACTATCAATTAAGACTGCTCCGAACATGAGAGACTCGACATTGCTCCGAACAAGGGAGACTTTGCGTTGCTCTGAACAGGGGAGACTTTAGGTCAAGGACGTACAATCCATTAGGTCCAAACAAGTCATAAGCTCATAATTAAGTCCAAGAATCTAAGGGTTTAAAATATATTAAGTAGTCTAAATCAAGTCAAAATAGAGTTCAATATAAGTCAAGGGTTTCAATGATATTAAAGGGTTCAAGTTAAGTAAAAAAGGATTCAATATAAATCAAAGGGTTCAAATAAATTAAAAGATCCTAATTCAGATAAAAACAAAACGTAAACACAAACGAAACAGTATAGCGGGACTTTTTATGAGCTCTCTACGACTATGTCGTAGGCTAGTATTAGGCCGGGTAGAAACACCTTCGGGTGTCCTCCCTTGACTCGAAGCAAGCAAAACAAATGCATCATTTGGTGACGACTCGTACTAGGACAACCCTATGTGGGCTGTTTACAAGCCAAAGTTTAGACCGACTACTCACACAAACATAGCCACTAGTATGATGGTCTTGTCGAGTCACAACACATCCTCGCGGAGTTTGAGTTCAATGAACATAACGACTTAACACGACTCAGATTTACTCAGGGTCTTACCACTGCGGCTCGACCACAGTGGGTGCAACCCGTAACCCGAAACTCAAGGCAACCCTAGTCTAAATGTTAACCACAGGTTACTAACATGGTTCGACCACAGAAGCTTCGCTACCCAATTCAAAACACTTCCAAATTTTAAGCCAAACTTCTAGTTTTAGTTGTGATATTATTATTTGCCACACTAGTTCAACAACACAACAAGATTTAATTGTCCAGATTTTTATAAAACAATCGACATAAAAAAAAAATATTAATTCACGAAACTGATTAACAAGGTCATAGCACGAATAGACAAAAACAACAACAACAATACAATTCTTTTTAACCATTTCTTTAATTCATTCGACTAAATAAATTAAATTAATAAATCAATTAACAAATTAAACACAATATTTATTAATCTTACAATGTTCCCAAGGGTTGGTGGGTATGAAAACCGAATACAAAAACTCCAACTGAGCATGATTGAAGATGAGTTGAGATAAATTGAGACTTGATTCTGGCTCTCTACACCTCCAATTACAAAACCCCCATGGTAATTTCGAAACGCCCCTTGGTTGCCCAAACCCTAATTTTTGGATTTTTGAAAGAATGATGAAGAAACTGTGATAAATTCAATCTATCTATAGATGAATTTAAGGAATGAAGTACTAGCTTTACTCTTGACCTTGGTTGTTATTCTTGGCTAAAAACACCTCATTGTTTGCCACGCCCAAGCCTCCTTGTGATGTCTAGGATGGTAGAGTACACATTTGGAGATGGTGATATAGATAGAATGGCGATTGACTTTAGAGAGGAAGAGGAAAGCACCCATTTTAGTGATTGTTTTTCTGTGTTTGTCGACAAGGAGAGAAGGAGAGGAAGAGAGATTCTGAAAAGGAGAGTTAGGGGAAGGCGTGGGTAAAGGGTAGGCTGATTAGGTGTATTATTATTATTATTATTATTATTAATTGTGTATTGTGTATTGTGTACCCCGTACTGTATAATTTTTTCCGTACAGGATAACGTTTATTTATGTAGAATATTTTTCGGGTATTCGTATTTTATAAATTTTATATCTTCGGAGACGTTTTGACGAGCGAAATATTATGGTATTTTTATTATCTTGAAATTAGAAAATAGATTCCGTGCAATACTATCATGGTGTCGGTACGCGTGTGATGTCGGGACTTTGGAAAACACGAGTTAACTTCTCGTTTTTGAGTCATAATGATTTCAAAAATAAAATTTCGCATTTTTGACATAAATAACTAAAAATAATAGTCGGAAAATTTACGGATTATCACACATTCAACCTTTCATCTCTGATTAAATTCATTACTTCATCTTTCTTTGAAGTAGATCCTATACCTCTAATATATACTTAATTAACTTTATTATACTTTCTTACATATCTATCACGTACGGAATCTACGTGAATGAGATGAATTAGTATCCATCAAAATGTACACATTTACCAAATGAACTGTGTTTTAATGGTACACAATGTTGTATGAGAAGTCCCTCAATCAAATAGTTGTAAGATCGAGTTCTACTTAAAACATGTGAGACAATTAAAAAAATTGATAGTTTAAAGAAACTCAAAATGTACACATTTTTAGGCTTATTAGACTCTTACATATTTAGAATTATCAACCGCGTGAACAATTAACGGTGTTGCCCTAATTACAATGATTCTATATTGTTACACATAAATAAACATACTTTTTTGTAACCACAGTTTATGATCTTTTGATCGTTTAATTCACAGGGTTTGAACTTAACGCTATACAAACTCAAATTTTTAAAAAGTTGCAACAGGTAGAGAGCGGGGTTTATGATATAAAACTTAGATGTTTACTCCTAATTATATCATCTGTAATATTTTTTTTGATAACTCAGAAAGTCAACATCCCTAAATTTGTGTGGATCAAATACATAGTTACATACCCTAAAAAACAATGACCAAAATCCATGCAAAATACAACCACAACAATTTCCAACAATAACGGAAAATCTATTATCATTTGATTCTATGTTTCATCAACTTCATACCCTTTTGATCCTCTTAGAAACCATGGGTAATTCACAATTATTTCAATTGATTATCCTCATAATAACATCGATATTCACATCCATAGACGCCGCCAAGCACCTAAACCGCAACCATCATAAAAATCCACCACCCCCTCCCCTCAGGCTAGACTACTACGCGAAAACATGTCCTAGGTTCCATGAAATAGTAAGAACAACCGTTGTCCCGAAACAATTGTCCCACCCAACAACCGCAGCTGCCACCCTACGTCTTTTTTCCATGATTGTATGGTGGGAGGTTGCGATGCGTCAGTGTTGATAGCGTCAAATGCGTATAATAAAGCTGAAAGAGATTATGACATTAACGAGTCTTTAGCTGGAGACGGATTTGATGTTGTTACTCGCGTGAAAATGGCGCTAGAAGTTGAATGTCCAGGTGTTGTTTCGTGCTCTGACGTCCTTGCGGTCACGACAAGGGATTTGTTGATTCAAGTAGGTGGCCCGCATTATGAAGTTAAATTAGGACGAAAAGATGGACTAGAGTCGAAAGCCTCTAATGTTGAAGGTAAGTTAGGGAGAGCAAATATGACGATTAATGAGATTATTCGTGTTTTTGAATCACATAAATATACGCATAGAGAAATGGTGGCATTGATGGGTGGTGGTCACACTATCGGATTCGCTCATTGTAAAGAGTTTGAAAGCCGGTTGTTTGGGCCAAAACCTGACCCTTCTGTCCATCCGAAATTAGTGGAGAGATTAAAAGCAATGTGTGTAAATAGCTCGAAGGATCCCTCAATATCGGCGTTTCTTGACCCGATTTCCGCAGGGAATTTTGATAATATGATATTTAAAAATATCTTAAACGGACTCGGGGTCTTGGGTACAGATCAAGCCATGGCATCTGACCCAAGAACCCGACCGGTTGTCGAGGAATATGCTAGGGATTCCGTAAAGTTTTTTAAGGATTTTGCGCGTGCAATGGAAAAGACAAGCGTGTACCAAGTAAAAACAGGGAATCAAGGAGAGGTTAGACGTAGATGTGACGCGTTTAATAATCAACCGAATGGCAAGAAAACGTAAACTTTTAATTTTCGAATTTGATTTAGATTCCATATATGTATATCTGGTATATATACATATTCTCGTGATTTTACCTGTTATTCTATTTAGATTTGCGAGTATATATGACAATTACGTTATGCTCAACATAATAGGTTGAAAATTTGAAATCAATTTCAAAGATACAATTTTCATTTTTGATCATATATCATCATTTGATTTTGAATTTTTGATGTCTTCGTACATCCCAAATGTGACCACAATAAGGTTGGTTCTCAAGATGTTTTGGGGCTTTAGAATGACAAACTGGCCCATACTATGATACTAATTCTGTAATCTTGAAAATTGAAATGACCACGTCGATCTCTTGAAAATAAAAGACTTCAACTAATTTGAGTTTGTGCGACGGTGGGTCAAAAACCGTGAACTAGTCGGTCAAAAGGTCAGAAAACATGGTTAACAAAAAAAAAAAAAAAAAAAAAAAAAAAAACTCATGTTAATTGGCAATTGTTAGACTATCTGTATATATGATTTTTAAACATTAATTGTCTCCAACTCGATTTGTTTATAGGTTTTGTTCTTCTGTATTTTTTTACTTTGATACAACTTTCAATATATGATACAACTTTGGATAATATATATGCCCCTTGTAATACAACTCGGATCCGAATAATGATAATTTTACATCAAGAGACAAATTAACATATAGAATAATATAATATTGTGCGTTTATCGCATTTATTGTTCGGACCTTATAAGCTATAACCACATGTTTGTGTAGTTAGTTCTTGCACTTTGCCATACATTCATTCCAGTCTAACCAACAATCCATGAGATCTTTTTTGCAACAATACTGAATGTTATCGTCAATATCAGCAGAAAAACATTTTTCTCTTGCCTTTGCCTGTTATAGTCGTAGCTTTGCTATCTATACATCAAAAGCCGGTTCTAGCATTAGATTCGATCAAAATAATCAAAATTTTAAAGTTATATATAAGCGAGAAAGATATCAAAAACTTAGATATTAAACATACAGAGAACAAAACAAAGTATTTTACACTGCACATTCCTAAACTACGTATACGAATTGGCCTGGTCACTTATATAAATTAGTCATCATTAGAAAGTATATGAATCATAATATGTACATAAACTCATTCACATAATTCTGAAAAGTTATTGAAAAGTTTACCTTGAACCATGAACGTAAGAACAAGGACAAGTAGAAAGGCAGTGAGCAAAGGAAAGGTCTTCATGTCAAAGTCTCTTTTGAAAACAATATATGCTCTATGAAAAGAAAACTGAAAACTCCATGAGCTTTGGTGAATATATATAAGGCGTTAGTTTGGTGTCTTCCATAATTGATTACATACGTGTTGCTTACCAAATTTTGTTAGCTTTGCTCACTGAATATTCTGTGGGGATTGTTGAGGTGTTGGTTTAGTGTCATCTTCAAGGTGTATTGACGTGATTGGATTTGATAGTTTATTGGTTTTATTTTCTTCACATAAACTAAAACACAAAATATATAGACAAAAGTTTATTTATGCGACATTTTTTTTTTTCTTTTTTTTTTTTTTTGAATTAAATGTGATTGTACCTTGTACATTCAACTCGACATACTAAGCTTTTTGGACGGCTGAGGTTCAATTTAGTTGGGCTATTAAAATGGCCCTTTAGCATAGTACGTATTTAAATATCACATTTTACTCTAGTATACATTGTGCCTGAGAAGCGAAACAATGTCGTTTTGGGCTATTGTATGTCGTTTTGTTATTTTGGTCATGTCGTTTGGTAGTTTGTTGGGCTATTTTTGTTTAGGGCCCGTTTTCGGATGCGGGTTGTTTTTTGGACCGTTTTCGTTATAAACTAGGGAGATTACTTACAAGGCAATATGCGTGTCTTCTTCAGTGCTACGTGTCTAAACCTTCAGCTCTCTGTCAGATGCTCAGAGTATCAACACATACGCAACCATCATCTCTTAAACAAATTTGGGGTCTTGGGTACAAATCAAGCCATGACATCTGACCCCAAGAACTCGACCGTTTGTCGAGGAATATGCTTAGGACTCCGTAAAGTTTTTTAAGGATTTTGCGCGTGCAATGGAAAAGACAAGCATGTACCAAAAAAAGGGAATCAAGGAGAGGTTAGACGTAGATGTGACGCGTTTAATAATCAACCGAATGGAAAGAAAACGTAAACTTTTAAGTTACGAATTGATTTAGTATTCCATATTTGTGTATCTGATAATTATACATGTTCTCGTGATTTTACCCGTTATTCTATTGCTTTTTATTTAGATTTACGATATATATGACAATTACGTTATGCTCAACAGATTTGAAATCAATTTCAAAGATACAATTTTCATTTTTGATATATCATCATTTGATTTTGATGCTTCATACGGGCCAAATGTGACCGCAATAAGGTTGGTTCTCAAGATGTTTTGGGCTTTAGAATGACAAACTGGCCCATCCTATGATACTCATATTGTAATCCAGCTGGTTGTCGAGGGACAATCGGGTATTCCCTAGAATTTAGAGGTGGACAAATTAATTGACGGCTTTAAAACCGGTTTGCATGTATAGATGTCAACCGGTTTGGCCTCAAACCGGTTTAAACCAGACCGGTTCAGGGTAATGAAACCGCTTTTTCATATTCAAAACTGGTTTCAAACCGAACTGGTTTGAATCAAAATAGTTTTTGACCGTTTGACTCGAACCAAAACCGATTTTATAACCGGTTTGGTTTAGATTTATAACCAAAATGTGCACCTCTACTAGCTGTGCATGTTGTCCTTTAGGGTCAAATATATACTTATGACTAATTGAACAAAGGGAATACGGGCAATACCAATAAAACCATATGATGGGTAATGGGTTGGTCTTTCCTAGATCAAAACATAAAGAAACGATATTGGTTAACCCAATGTCTTATCTACTGGTCTAAACTACAACGATCATATTACACATTTATTCAAATGAAAATTTTTGTAGGCATCATGTTTCATCGCTAAAGGCCTTTAACTTTCCTCGCCAAATTTTTTAGCGACGGGCCTATAACATTGTAATGTTAATCAGTAGAACATTGTATTAATTGGTAGCTTTATACGTGAACATATTCAGTTGACATGACACATCATATCGTTATTATTTTGTTTGACAAACATGGGTACGATACATAACGATATGATGTGATGTGTCAAAGATAATTTTCTACGAATCATCAGAAGTGCAATTGACCATGAAAACTTTCATGTACATAGATTTGTCCATTTTAAGGAAATTTCTAAGTTACTTGTTTGTTTATAAGTCAAAAAAGCTCGTGCATGTTTCTTCTAACTTTGAAAAGGATTCCTGAATTTACAAAGAAATTTCTGTTTGACATATTGAAATTGTTGTGGCATATAGAAAATGAACAAAATTATGAAATTTGATGTTTGTATATATTCCCAAATTTGATCCTTATTCATCAAATATATATCACGTGCTGGGTCTATTAGCTTGACAAATAGCAAAGTCTTATTAACAGCTAAGAGACAATTTATATTTTATCTTAACTAATCCAAGTATCTCAGTTTATACGTTTATTATCATTCACTGGCCGGCAAGTTGAAAACTAACATTTGCATCAAATGTTTTTGTTATATGAAATTTCCATGCAATTAATTTATGTGCTTCCTGGAACTTGAAAGAAAGCTTTAGTCGATCGCTATCTTATAAACATGTCATATCTTATCCTTTTTTTTTTTTTTTTTTTTTTAACTTTCAAAGTTGCATTGTATCAGTTTCTAACCACGAAAGTTCACCATTTCTTTCTTATTTTATTCTACTTTTCTTTTTTTGGAACGACATTTTATTTAAAAGAAAACTAGCAGCTTCTGAGCTTAAAGAGATCTGAAGATAAAGGTTTTAGCCGTCGTTCAATTTAAACGACGCTTTACATCGATTATGCTAGGTAGTAGCAACATGGAGTAAATTAATAGTCATACGATGTTTTTGGTTCTGATGGAACTCAACAATCGATGTCATGCAGGGTTGGCATGTTGTTGTCTCTCAAGTCTTAACCTCATAACTCTTAAATACATGTTACAAATACTTTTTTATGGACCTCATAATCTACCTATTATCAAATTAAAAAAGATAACAATTATAAAATTTGTGGTCCAAACAATCATTTAATTAGTGCCGGTACACTTGATGCATATGTATGATTCATTGAATGAAACTTCTTGGCCATCTGAACTTTTTTTTTTCTTTCTCTCCTCGAACAGTAATTATGTAGCAAAACAGCTAGCAACTAAAAAAGACTCGACGCAGTTAAAAACCCTAAAACGTGCTCTCTCTCTCTCCCCTTGGCGATTCCAGCCGCCACCCCTCTAATATTCCGGCTTAATCAATCTCTAAACACTACTAGAAATTGGACTTTCAGTGACAGAATTTCCGACGGACAGCTATCCGTCGCTAAATTACCGACGATGTTCCATCAGATCACCAACAAATGTTGCAGCTTATATAGAGCGACGTTTCTTCGACAGAGTTCTGACAGATTTCCGAGGGATATGACTTCTGTCGGAAATCTGTCACTAATTATATTATGTACCAACGACTTTCCGACCTATTAACGACAACCAGATTTTTCCTCGCTATTGCGCCAGAAAGGTTTAACTTATTATTAATTTTATATTTTCCTATTTCCGTAGGAAATCCGTCACAAATAAATATTATATCTAACGTAATTCCAACATATATATTAGAACATGTAGCTTGTTGACCTTTCTTGATCTAAATGATAACTTTCAAATAATATTTGGTACATGAAATAATATGAGCGTATAATGACTAAGTTTTAAACATAACTCTTTATAGATTTAGCTTCTATAATATATAGCTTATTTGTTACAATGCATAGCTTATCTGATACAATACTTCAAAATAATATACTATGGCATAATTTATTTAACCTCTATAATATTCAGCTTTTATGATACTTTTGATCTAAAATCTCAAAACATAAATGCACAATTTCAACAATCTCCATTTCACATTTTAACTTTTCACTTTAAACATAAATAATCCCCAACCACTCCCACACTTACACTTTTTCACATCAAGAGAAAAAATAACACATTTTAGATATCATTTTTCCCTCCATCGCATTGCATCGCCACCGTTCCTTGCCCGTCCGCCGTCAGTCGCATCGCAACCGTTCGCCGTCGACAACATCACCACCGTTCGCCGTCGATCGCATCACCACCGTTCGCCATCGATCGCATCACCACCGTTCGCCGTCAACAACATCACCACCGTTCGCCGTCGATCGCATCACCACAGTTCGCCGTTCGTCTGGCATCAACCACTTTGCCACCGTTCAAATCATTTTCATCAAGGTTTAATTCCTCTTTTCCAGTTGTGTTTGTTTCGTTTATGATAAGTTATTGTTTAATTTTGATATTTTTTCCTAATATGACTGAGTTAGTTTGCCCTAATTTGATTTGAGTGTTTGTTGTGATAAGTAGTTGTTTCGGAGTGCTTGGATGACATGAGTATTTTTTTGTGATAAGTAGTTGTTGTATTTATCAAATAGTTTCAAAGTGTTTGCCTGACATGAGCGTTTTGTTCTAATTAGTTTCGTTCGCACTAAAATGGATCATTGAGTGTTTGACTGATTTTGATTATCCTAGAATATATGTGTAAAACTGACTTTCAACTAACTGGACAAATAGAATCACTTGTGTTAGAGCTAAAACTGATTGTCTCACTAGTTGTAATAGATATATTACTACTTGTAACTCGTAATGGTTTGTTTCTTTGAGTCTTATGAGTTTATGTGAGCTACATCTACTTAATATAATTTGTTTTGCTAGTTAACTTGTAGATAATGTTGATTGTTTAGTTTAGTTTAGAAAATAAGCGAAATTAAGCTATTTTGAACTAGCATAGGCTAAATCGGTTGCTTTAGTTTAAATAAGTTAAAGTTGATAAAGTATCAACTGAACAACAATATAAGCTAAATTTGTAGTAGTGACATTGAAAGATGGTGGGACACTGATCGAAAGAGCTTTCAATTTGGTAAATCATGACCTCCTGCTGTTTTGACACAAGATATAGGCACGATAAGACTTAACTTATCGTGTATTCTTCTGTTTTATATATGGTCATTACTTGCAAACTTAGTGGTCATAGTGTGTGCATACTAGCAGGTATATGCATCTCACAAGCTTGAATAACATGGTTATAATCATAAGATGCTTAATAAAATTTCGATTTAGTCTGCACGGTTTTACTAGTATGTACCTTATTTATTTTCACTTTTCTCTAATTCACAAATAATGTATATCATGCTAATGTTACCAGCCATCATAACTTTCTGGCAATGCCGGTAGGTTTGAAGCAGAAGCATAACGGTAATACCATTGTGCAGAAGGTATCCACTTGACTGTATTACCATGTCTACACCTCTGTAAATATACACCAACAATATTTATGGTATGGATTTCATATAGTAGTCATCGAATATTAATGCATGAGAAACTTTAATAAAAACCTTTGATGAGATGCGTGCATAATTTGGGAAATTAGCCGCTTTCTGGGTCTTTCAGGTTCCTGTCTTACTTTTATGTACCTATGTTTATGTTTATTTATGCTTTATTTTATTTGTAGTTGTTTAATGTTTTGTTATGACAGTTGTCAATGCAAGTTACTCAGATCCTGGTCTTGTTTTATGTACACAGTTTGAACCAGACACTAATGGGATCTGCTACTGTGGGTGCAGATCTTCTTATGGTGATGTAGTCATCTTCACTCGACTAATAAGCTGCGAACTTAACGATTCAATAAGATAACTAGAGGTGGTAATGACGTAGTTGTCGGTGATGTAATACCTCTTAATATAGGTGATCAGGTAGGTTACGATATTTTGTATTACTTATAATTTAGTCACACTTCATTTTAACTTACCATCCCGATCTCTTGTTAGTATGCCACGCCCAAGTCCCTGCTGATGGTCTTCTAGTTAAGGGTCACTCTATATATTGAAAAATCAAGCATGACCGGTAAAGCAAGATTGTAAGTCGGATAATACTTTTGCTATATTAAATACAATAATTAAACTTCTTCTTTAAGATTAAATCATCTTTAGGTACACAAGGATCCAAAAGCACCGTCCGCTGCAAGGTATTAGATGTTGCTGGAACTATGCTGGTAACTAACCTATTGTTAACCTCTTTCGCTGGTTCAAAATTTAAGTATCTGGTACCATATACTGTATAAATTATGAAACATGGTGAGTTTAAAGTGATGAACTTCCGGTATCATTTATACGCTTGGTGTAATAACTCTTTCTCAGGTCACTAGTGTGGGAATAAATATGGAATGGGGACTCAGTAGCATCACTCGTGCTGACTGTCCTATTGGCTAGGTATATCTCTTCTGTTACACCCAGCCACTATTTATAGTAATGCTGTTAGCCATCGACTACTAACGGCTATTGCACATCTCTGCAGTGGCAGAGATCAGTAATTACCTAGTTGAGAAGAAGGTGAAAGACTTCACCGCCTACTACCAAATTCTGAAATTCGTATCTTTGATGACAGTAGCCACATGCTCTTTTTGGTATGGATTTCATATAGTAGTCATCAAATATTAAATTGTACACAGGTATATATGTATAATTACGACCCAATGTCATATACTTTGTCTAAATATCGCAGGATAAAAATCATGACTTGATTACTCTTTATGGGGATACCTTCAGAGGGTCCGGTTTTATTTGTTGGGTATCACATGATTATGGGACTTGAATTGGCACCTTTAATTATGGAGGCAGTTCCCGTATCACCCACTAATCTCTTTAAACTCTTCAAGACAAAGTCCCATATCTTGTTGTATCCAGGTGGGCATGCTCGAGGCTCTTCACAGAAAGGTAACATTATGTATTCTAATATTTGAAAATAGTTTACAGCTCTTTTCAGAAATGATTGAATTTCTAACATAAGAGGATAAGGAGTATAAGTTATTCTGGGCCGAGTAGTCTGAGTTTGTGAGGATGGCTGCTAGATTTGGAGCCAAAATCGCACCTTTTGGTGGTGTTGGAGAAGATGATATTGGTGAAGTAAGGCTCTTAGCTTTCTAATATGTCTTTTTTGAATAAAATAATCTTTGTAACTGTGTTCGAGTTATTAGAACTGAAAGTGCATTTTTTAGTGTAACCATTAGCTAACATAATTCATGAATTTTGTTTATTCAATTAGTTTTCGACTGTGAGGACCAAATAAAGATTCTATATGAGAAAATTTGCTGAGATGCGTGCTAATTTGGGAAAATTAGCCGTTTTCTGGATGTTTCAGGTTCCTGTCTTACTTTTATATACCTATGTTTATTTTTTTTCCGTTACTTGTTTGGGTCTGAACAGCAAGTTTACCCTTGACAGTTGTCAATGCAAGTTACTCAGATCCTGGTCTTCAAGCACAGGATATAATCGGGTAGATTATGTGGTCTATGGGTATCTCAATCGAGGCTACTGCTGACAACAAAAGCTAATCTCCAAATATTCGCCTGTAAACTACTTTGGCAAGGTTAGTGGTTGAATTGAGAGATATTTTTATCATTTAATGTCATGAGTTCCAACTTTTATGTACACAGTTTAAATCAGACACTAATGGGATCTGCTACGTGTGGTTGCAGATCTTCATATGGCGGGAATCTTTGTATGCCTACACCTGTACTTGAAGAGTTGAAGGTGCTGAATGGCTCGTTGTACTCGGGCCAATTTTTTAACATTATTGCTTCTTTTCGTTAGTGGGGATACCATTGCTTGAGGTTTGTTTTCATATCTTTGTGCATAATTTGCATTTTATCATATCTGTATTACACATGATGGATTATATTAGTTTAAGATTTTGGATCTTGAAATTGCATGCTTTTCGTGACTAGTGATTGGGCTACATTTACAAAACTTGCATTACATGCATCCTACTCACTTACAGAAGTTAATAGCTTAGTTTAGCTATTTTCCAGAAGTTAATTGCACCCTACTCGCTTACATACTTCATTGAGGTGTTTGTGGTTGCTTAGTTTCGCGTGATTTTTTAGTTTTCTGTGGAGAAGCAGTATGTAATGGGACTGAATACAATGCAGGTACAAACTTTGGAAGAGATAATAAGAAGATTGCAAGAGGACAATGCACAAATGAGATCACGATTCGAAAGAGATATGCATGGGCAGTTACAACGAGAAGTGGAACGTCAAGTGCTAGAACACATGCAACAACGGGAATTGGAGGCGAATGCTCATGAACAAGCTCGAAATAAAAGAATGTCTACAAAGGATGAATGACAGTAACTCGGTGTTAAAGAAGTTTACTGATTCACAACCCTCTCCTTAGTTCGATTATGTCATATCAATTTGAGTATCTGGAACTATACTTATATCTTGAAGGTTTTGAATGGGTCGATTTGGATTTTGATGTGACTACAACTTTTGTGATTTGAATGCTAATTTTCATAATTGATCTATTTAGTTTTGAATTATTCCTTTTATTTATTAGTTTCTTTTGGGGTATTTAAGATACATGATTACATAAATGTGAGCTTTAAGCTATAACAATATATGCATCTTTTTGTGACAGAATTGTGGCCCATTACCGACTACAACTTACTGACGGATTTCTGACAGACTTTTTTGCGACGATTTTCCGACAGATATTTAGCGAGAGACTTCCGACCGGAAAATCTACCAACAGATTTCCAACGCATGTTTTTCGTCGGTGTTTCCAACAGAATTCCGACGGACAGAAATTAGCGACCAGGATCCGCCGACAGACTATTTCCATCACAAATCTGTCGGAAACTGTTGTTACCGACGGATTTCTGACAGAACCGTCCGTCGCTAAAGACCTGTTATGTAGTAGTGAAAGCCACCTCTCTACCATGATATGATCTTTTTATTTTGGTATGCAATTGGTTTTAGAGTTGTATTTGTTTCTAGGGGTGGCGTGCTGTTGAAAACCTTATTGTCTAAACGTTTTTTTCATCAATTTTTTGGTGATTCGTTTTATTAGGGTTTGAATCGACTCAAGGGATCTGATTCGTTCCTATTATCATACTGATGTTATATATATGTTAGGGACGAGGGTTTTTTTAATCGATCTTGCTCTTTATTCATTAGTCGGTTATCAAATTGACTATATATCTATTATGGGTCGATCTGGCCGAAACCCTAAATATTTTTGCTGCCATCGATATTCCTATTATTTGGTGTATCGTAGTTTCTGTTAGGGTTCGGGTCTTTCTATGGTTCGCTTTGTTCTCGCGAAGCTCATCATATTATTTTTGAGGCGGTTTGGTTGTGGATTGCTGCTCTTAATCGATATATGAAACCCGATTAGTGGTTTTGTGTTTTATTATCGATGGTGCCTACACCGTGCATGATGGTGGAAGGTGATGCCGATCCGGATGTTATTTGGTACGTTAATGTTCGTTGATCTCCGGTCGAATCATGAAGGTTGTGGGATGATCGTGGGTTATCGAGAGAGTGGAAGTCAGTGTTGGGAGTTCGACGTTTGATGTATTCTTCGATGGAATCAAACCATTGTGGTTTTGATTTTTGCTTATTCGCTATCTCTACAACACATGTTCATTGAATGGTGCCTATGGTGCTACCGGTCATTGTGGTATGGTATATTCATGGAAGTCGGTCATCTGTTTGCGACTTGTTCCTTGTCACGATTTGTTTATCATGGTGATTGGGTCAGTCCGATGGCTTTGATTCGTTTGGGTTTTGATTACCCAAGATATGTTGCAAGATCATGAAGGTTTTGTTTGTGTTTTTGTTGCTAATACAAACAAAGGTTATGTTGATGAATGCTGGATGGTCTTACGGGATTCTTCATGGAAGTTAAAGTGGACTACAATAGTGATATAGAAGGCTTAAGTACTTTTCTTGAGTTGTATTATATTATTTTATGTACTTTGTCATTATTGGTAGGTTCATTTTATTGTATGTTATAAGAATGGTGTGTCATTCTTATATTCGAGTCTGTAAGTGTCCTAAGGACCGAGATGAGGAAATCACCTCATCCTTTGTACCTCAACGCTTTTTGAGTAATACATTTACCGGTGAATTAACCCTTTTACCCAAAAAAAAACAGCTAGCAACTAGCTGACGGATGAACTTAATCAACATTATATATACAAACTAGCTTAGGTCATCTGATCACCTTTTAACTCTTGTATAAGACATACTTTTCCTTAATGAAGTGCATTTTTACGATATATATGAAGAGTATATGAGTGTGGTCCGACCCGGATGAGTGTGGTCTGTTGATGGATGCGTCGGTGGACTACCAAATAAATATGTATTTGATTGCCCAAGATACATATGAACAGTATATGATTGCGAATTTTTCTATATGTGATTTATGTGTGTTCTTCAAGAACTAGCTTATTTAAGTAGCTAGAATTTTATTAATAGGGATTGAGTCGTAGAATAAGAACGCACTTTTCAAGTGTTCTCGCTTTTGGTATGTGTATTTTTTAAGCTATAGAATAGCAATATATTTCCATAAGTGTTCGCCTTGCAGTACGTGTACTTTTTAAGTCGTAGAATAGCGATGTATTTTATAGTGTTCCAATTTGGACGTGGATGACGTATCAAATTGGAACACTTATGAAAGTGACGCACTCAAATTGGAACACTTATGAAAATTATATTGATATTCTACAACTTAAAAAAAGACACGCACTTAAACGACATTTATTTAAAAATACATTGTTATTCTACATCTTAAAAAGACACGCACTGCGTCGTGACACTGAAAAAAATGCGTTGGATTCTACCACTCAATCCCTTATTAATATGATCCCGTTAAAGATTTTGATTTTCATACTATTAAGAGTTGATTACTTAAATGGTTCATGTGGTTTGTCGAATATCACAGATTTAGACATTTAGTCTTTATTTTTATTTATTTTTTTTTTAATTGAATTCTTTTTTTATGGTTTTGACCCGTTACAGGTTTAGTCCGTTGACTACTAATTATGTTAGTTAACCGATAAAATGCATGTTTGATGAGGTAAAAGGACAAAAGTACCCCTGTTGTTGTTGTTGTTATTATTATTATTATTATTATTATTATTATTATTATTATTATTATTACTATTGTTTTTGTTGTTGCTGTTTAATAATAAATACATCATCTGCACATATCCAACAATAGATAACACAAACATATATTTTCATCTTTAACCTCTTCAAACTCATTCAAAAATCTAGAAACATAATTCAACCCCTTCTCAATTCATTTTCTTTACCCTTATTAAAAACCTAATTCAAACCTTGGATTTGATCCAATGGTTCAAATCAAAAGTTGTTTTGATTTGGTCATTGGGATTAAATCCAACTACTATATTCATGTGACTTGTTAGATGTATACAACTCGGAGGATCTCGCTTTTCACTTAAGAACCAGATCCTCTCAAGTCACAGATACAACTCGAGTCGAGTTAGAGAGTATGACACATCATATCGTTATTATTTTGTTTGACAAACATGGGTACGATACATAATAATAACGATATGATGTGATGTGTCAAAGATAATTTTCTATGAGTCCATAAGAAGTGCAATTGACCATGAAAACTTTCATGTACATAGATTTGTCCATTTTAAGGAAATTTCTAAGTTACTTGTTTGTTTATAAGTCAAAAAAGCTCGTGCATGTTTCTTCTAACTTTGAAAAGGATTCCTGAATTTACGAAGAAATTTCTGTTTGACATATTGAAATTGTTGTGGCATATAGAAAAGAACAAGATTATGAAATTTGATGTTTGTATATATATATTCACAAATTTGATCCTTCTTCATCAAATATATCACGTGCTGGGTCTATTAGCTTGACAAATAGCAGTCTTATTAACAGCTAACAGATAATTTATATGTTATCTTAACTAATCCAAGTATCTCAGTTTATATGTTTAATATCATTCACTGGCCGGCAAGTTGAAAATTAACATTTGCATCGAATGTTTTTTGTTATATGAAATTTCCATGCAATTAATTTATGTGCTTCCTGGAACTTGAAAGAAGGCTTTAGTCGATCGCTATCTTATAAACATGTCATATCTTATCCTTTTTTTTTTTTTTTTTTTTTTAACTTTCAAAGTTGCATTGTATCAGTTTCTAACCACGAAAGTTCACGATTTCTTTCTTATTTTATTCTACTTTTATAAACAACTGATGTTTCATGTTGTATAGCTTCGTCGATTATGCTAGGTAGTAGCAACATGGAGTAAATTAATAGTCATACGATGTTTTTGGTTCTGATTGAACTCAACAATCGATGTCATGCAGGGTTGGTATGTTGTTGTCTCTCAAGTCTTAACCTCATAACTCTTAAATACATGTTACAAATACTTTTTATGGACCTCTCAATCTACCTATTATCAAATTAAAAAAGAAAATAATTATAAAATTTGTGGTCCAAACAATCATTTAATTTGTGCCGGTATACTAGCTTGATGCGTATGTATATGATTCATTGTATGAAACTTCTTGGCCATCTGAACTTTTTTTTTTTCTTTTCTTTCTTTCTACGAACAGTAATTAATTAGCAAAACAGCTAGCAACTAGCTGAAGGATGAACTTAATCAACATTATATATACAAACTAGCTTAGGTCATCTGATCACCTTTTAACTCTTGTATAAGACATACTTTTCCTTAATGAAGTGCATTTTTACGATATATATGAACGAGTATATGAGTGTGGTCCCTTTTTTTTTTGGTAAAAGGTCAAAGACCCGGATGAGTGTGGTCCGTTGATGGATGCGTCTGTGGACTACCAAATAAATATGTATTTGATTGCCCAAGATACATATGAACGAGTATATGATTGCAGCAATTTTTCTATATGTGGATTTATGTGTGTTCTTCGGCAACTAGCTTATTTAAGTAGCTAGAATTTTATTAATAGGGATTGAACAGTAGAATAGAACGTCTTTTTCGTGTTACTCGCTTTGATGTGTATTTTTTTAAGTTGTAGAATAGCGATATATTTTCATAGTTGTCCTGTTTCAAGACGCGTGCACTTTTTAAACAGATAGAAGAACGATTCTTTCATAAGTGTTCCATTTAAGACGTGGACGCATCAAATCGAAACACTTACGAAAGTTTTACGCACCAAACTGGAACACTTATGAAAATTATATCGCTATTCTACAACTTAAAAAAACACGATCGAATCCAACACTTATGTAAAGACATTGTTATTCTACATCTTAAAAAAAGACACGCACTGTAACGTGACACTGAAAAAGACGCTGGTATTATACCACTCAATCCCTTATTAATATGATCCCGTTAAAGATTTTGATTTTCATACTATTGAGAGTTGATTACTTAAATGGTTCATGTGGTTTGTCGAATATCACGATTTAGACATTTAGTCTTTATTTTATTTATTTATTTTTTAATTGAATTTTTTATTATTAATTTCATGAGCTTAAATTGTTGACTACTAATTATGTTAGTTAACCGGTAAAATGCATGTTTGATGAGGTAAAAGGACAAAAGTACTCTTGTTGTTATTATTATTATTATTATTATTATTATTATTATTGTTGTTTTTGTTGTTGTTGTTTAATAATAAATACACCATCTGCACATATCCAACAATAGATAACACAAACATATATTTTCATCTTTAACCTCTTTAAACTCATTCAAAAATCTAGAAACATAATTCAACCCCTTCTCAATTCATTTTCTTTACCCTTATGAAAAAAACCTAATTCAAACCTTTTCCCTTAAGAACTAAGATCCTCTCAAGTTGTGGATACAACTTGAGTCAAGTTAGGTTATTGTGAGTCATTGGATTTGATCCAATGGTTCAAATCAAAAGAAGTTATTTTGATTTGAGCCATTGGATCAAATCCAATGGCTCATAATTACACAACTTGACTCAAGTTGTATAACACAACTTGAGAGGATCTTGCTCCTTCATTTAAATACCCATCTCTAACTATTAATACACTTTCATATAAAACACTATATACACATATTACCCCCCCCCCACCCCACAAACACACCCCCACACCCACACACATGCATAAACACACTCAGATCAGATGATGTTGATGGGGATGACGGTGCATTGGCGGTGGTGGCGATTGAGTGACATCCTAGTATAGATTGTGGTGAATGAAGTGGTCGGAGATCAAATCAGTCTGTTGAGCTATATTGGTGTGCTATTGGTTGTTGGTTTTTTTAGAACGTGATAATACATATTGGGATGTGTTTTCAAGATCTTACGATTAAAGTTCAAACTTTTGATTGTGATTTTGGGTTTTATATAAAACTTAAATTAAATTTATGTCTCATTATCAAGAACAAAGATACGATTTGTAATTAGTTTCAAGAGGTGAGTTTTGATTATTTTGTGACACTAGTTTCAAAAGTGTCATTGATAGGATGTATAAGCTGGCATAATTACCCTATTACTCAAGAAGAAATCACCTCAACATGTGAGAAACATTGGTCATTATTATTGATAGCGTATCAATATTAATGGCTCAAGCCCACTAATTACATGCTCAAATCAAGCCCATCATCAAGGCCTATAAAAACTTGATAAAAGCCCGACTTAAATCCCAGGCCACGTAGAGCCTGGAAAGACCTCTTAGGTCTGACTGAGTAAGACAATGCTACTGCTCTCGAACTATCACTAGCGGTTAAGATGTACCATCTAAAACCGCACAGTGGGGACGCACGACAAGCATCACTACGTACGAGCTAAAGGACGAATGACATTTGTCCTCTTTTTCTGCTCTCGGATGATCAATACCTGGCTCTCTAGCAGCCGTTGATCATCCTCAAAGGGTTTATCTCTAAACTCTATAATACCTCTCTATAAAAAGAGAGCAACACATACAATCACACAAGTTTTCACACACTTGGGCAAATATTGCCTCAAAGCAGTGCAACATGGTTCTTGTTTAAGTGTTACCCGAGCTTCTTGATTTACATCAATCTCATTGGGTCCTTACCGTTCAACACGGGAAAACAAACAACAAAACCATTCCCATCCCACATCTAAACCGATTTACATACCATACGTAAATAATTATAGCCTTCATTTTCCATGCTTTGTTTCATTGAGTGTACCGTTAATGTCATAAATTCTAGAACTTACTTAAGTGATGCATCCCGAGACCACTAGTGATATCTCATTCGTGTGATTAGAATTTAATAAATGATATAAGGCATCACGATTAACCCATGTTTTTAGCCTGCGTATGTTATAATAATTTGACTTCATTGGTCATTAAATTATCCTCCACCCTTTTGTTGCACTCATTTTTAGTGCAAGATACATTGGAACACCTTTTTGAGCCTTTTTTTTTCGTTTTGTTTATACCCTATAATAAAATGTTACACCCAAATCGCCTTAGTCCACATTTATTGTTTATGTGTTCAAACCGTTGTTTAGCGTATAGATAATTATATGTTCTAAGATTGTACTATCTTGAGTCTAATAAGGCATATAAAATTATGGACAAATGTAACAGCTCTCTCGTCCCATATTCCCGTACTTGGGCTTGGCGTAGATAAATTAGGGGTGGCCAAAATGAGTCTCAAATAAATGATCTCCTAATCCCACTACAATTTTTTGCCCTATTCCCTCCCCTGACTCTTGGTTATTCAATCTTGATCCATCAAAACCTTTCTCAGTTCCATTAGTTCATTAAACATTGATTCTTCAATTCTGTCAATAGTAGGTTCCAAAATCCGTTGGAATAATGCCATTTCTATTACAATAAATATATTTACATGGGTGTTAAGGTTGGATCATCTTCCAACAAGATGTAACCTTGATGATCATGGTTCTACGAGAGTATCATCGATCATGCTAAACCAAATCAAGTCTAATCACAAAGCTAGCCACTTGTGAATGGCTAACCGTAATAGACTTAAACCGCTTAAAACACAAATACAATGAAGTCCTGGAGAATAGAATGAATTTCGGTCGCTTAGTCCCACTGGAGACTCAATGGTGTGTCAAAACAAACTCAGATGATAGAGTGATCACTAAGGATAGTGATCTGTAAAGGTTAGATTGATTGAACAATTATAACTAAGGAAAAAGGAAATAAATTACAGAGGCTTAAATGCAAATTAAAGAAAGTTAAAAAGATAAAAAATATTAAATAAACGCTATCACTATTTTTAAAATTGATGAACGTTTAAAACTTAAAACTTACGTTTAAATAAAATTACGTAAACGTACAAAATAAAAAGTGAGAATAAAGAAGGAAAATACCTATGGATATGAAAAATACATTTTTACAATCCTAAATATAAAAGGAAATTATTAGAAAAGGAAAATTATTTTTACAACTATTTATTTAATTATTATTAGTTAAAAACTATTTATTAAGTATTTAAAATGCACTAAAATATAAGAAAATACAAAATTAACCTAGAAAAATGAAATTATAACTTAGAAAAATCTAAAATATGATAAAACTTATTTTAAAACTGAAAATATATTTTTTAGACTTTTTATGTATTTATTATTAATTTAATACTATTTAAAACTAATTAAAATTCTAGAAAATACTATTTAGGCTAAGAAAATTATGGAAAAATATTTTTTTGGCTTTTTATATTTATCTTAACTTAAGAAAAATGAAAAATTATTTTTTTGAAACTTTTCTTAATTAATTGTATTTAAAGCTAATTAAAAATGATTAAAAACTATTTTAAATTAAGAAAAATAGTAAACAGTAGCTAAAAATTATGAAAAATTCAGGGAAATACTAAAATGATATTCTAAAGCTATGAAAATAGAAAACAAGGGCTTATGTGGATGAAATAAGGTCATTGCAGTAATCGATGTAAAAATAAGACTGACAATAAGCAAATAAGCACTATATTGCACCAAACTACTACAGAGGCTACTTTATACTATAACTACTCTAAAGCAACTTAATGAAACTACTCCTAACTTCTTAAATGCAATCTACCAATAAATTAGCTAACCGCCATTTAAGCAAAACAATAATATGGCCTCACTTTGCAGTTGCACCACTTATTTAATAAGCTAAAGAGCAAACCAAAAGTGGATATCAAGAAACCACCTAGCAAACTGCAAATGTGCCAAATATTAGACCCTAGTTACTTGAAATGAACACTCATGAGGTCGCAATATTCGCACAAAACTGTTGACATGTGTTCGACTTCTAAAAACAGCTTAAGAAAGTTGACTTTGGTGAGATTCAAGATCAAATGTAGAGCGATTAAGGATATAAAATGATGAAATGGAAGCAATGCAAGCTGGTTTATCAAAGTCTTAACCCATATGGAATGATTATAGTGATCGGTTTTAACAGATTGAGTATAAGATCGCTTATGGTGCAAAATTGACTAAAGGTGCAAATGGTTGCAAAACAAGGATGATATGAGATCAATCCACTATAGTAGGCCTAACTCAACTGATCTACTCCATTATTAGACCTCTAAAACAGCTTTTAAGCTTTGATCCAAACACCCCTTTATTAACTCTAGCAAACAAATTACACTACCACCATCGATTCTACTTAAGCAAGCATTCTAACAACTGAAAACCGAGATCATAGAGCATCAAATAACATAAAACAAGCATCAAACAAAGAGCCATAAAATCATTCATAAAACAGATTTGAGAAGAAAGAAAAGACTACTCACTTGGTTATTCCAACCAAATTGAAAGCAGAGTAACAACATCAAACAAGTGTGAAACATCAACCAACAACCCAATCATGCATCACAATCAACCCATTCCAATTTCTGAACCAAATGAGCAATGCAGTTGACTTTCGTTGACCATATGACAAATTTGTTTGAAAATGACTCATAAGTTTGCAAAAAGCTATGATAAGCTTAAATAAGCTTATTTGAGCTAAAACAAACCTATTTGGAAGCTTTAACACAGGAATTTGAAACTAGCTTTTTCAACAGTGAGCTTGAAATCATAAAATGAAATTAAAACCTTGAATTACCACTTAAAACTGGATTGCAACTGTTAAACAACTGAGTTTGATACATATGAACTTGAAATTACAACTTTTAATCTAAACTACAACATTTTATTGAAAAACGACATAAAGGAAAAACTTAAAAACTAACTACTTCCTTCTCATCTCCTCTTTCTCCTTCTTATATGCAAAACAACTCTCCTTTGACTTCTGAGTTGATCCCACCATCATTTTGGTCCATTGACGAGCTTAAGTTACTTTTGACCGCTTGATCGAATTTATGAAATGGTATTAGCCAAATAAGTGAGGTTGAGGATATGAGGGGAAGGAATTTAATGCATCTTGTTTTGTGTAGAGGTGGAGGGACAAGGGAAGGAAGAGAGTGAGGAGGGATGGGATATGCTCAGCGAAAGGTGATAGCAGGCAGTGGTCGGGAGAGAAGAAAAAGTATGCAGACTTTGTTTGACCAGGTGTTGACCGATATTAATAATCAAGGGGTCAAAACAGGGGTCCAAAAGGCTAATGACAGGGGTCACTTGGTTTGTGATAGGTCCAATAGGTTTAAAGGGTTTAATATCACAAGGACTAGATATGCAATTTCAAAATCAAGGGACTACTTCGCCAATTATGCAAAGCTATTCCAAGGGACCACAAGTGACAAGTTTCAATAGTATAAGGACCAAACTTGACAATTTCCAATTTCCAAGGACCATTTTGCCACTTTTCAAAGTCAAGGACCTTTTCCGCCATTTGACTAAAGATTCATTCAAGGACTGTTTTGACAATTTAAAATATTTCGTGGACCTTGAATGATATTTTCTTTATTTAGATATACTAGGACCCATTTTGACAATTTTTGAAACTGGGGACTAAACCGCCATTTTGCAAATTTGATACGTTTTCATCCGATTTTGATATTTTGCATTTAAAACACATAAAACACTTGTTTGTGATATTTTCATCATTTTAATGCATTTCTGAGTGTTTTCAGATGATTTTGCAGTTTAGATTGTACAAAAATGATGAGTATTTAGACACTCATCAATCACACTCTCAAGTCACTCACACAAGCTCAAAAATCGCAATTATTCAAAGTTCTGAGGGTAGAAAGGGATGCTGGAGGATGTCAGGGAAAGGGTCCGACAAACATGCAACTCGGGTCGCTTTATACACACTTATCGGGAAAAACTCAGGTAAACGCATACCAAATCACTTGTCCTTATCCGCATTATTCAACATATAGCAATCAGACCAAACCACTATCTGAGAACTACCCTGGGGATAACACACAGAAAGGCACATTGGCATTCCCCTCCTAGCCCGTACCCTAGACATAACATGCAACCTACCTTACACTTAGAACAAGCCTAAAAAAGGTACCTTGCAAAGTCAAACACTAAGGAACTCACATAGAGTAAACCAGAGCATCTAGCCAGTCCACTCAAACCCAACTACCCTGACACATAACTCGGAGTAGAGAACAATACACAAAAGGAACGAGAGTCCTGCAGGAAACAGGTACAAAGTGTCAACAATATTCAATCATGGCACTCAGGCACAAAGAGAGGCAACGAGGTCATGGAAACCTGGAAACGTACCCCACCGAGAAGCATTCCGTGGGATACATTCATACCATCATCTGATCCAGTGGTCATAACAGTAATGATAGCCTCATATAGGGTGAGTAGGATATACATCGACGGGGGGAGTTCAATTAACATAATGTACGGACATTGTTTCAACAAGCTCCCAGCACAAATCATGTCAAACCTTAGGCCTCTAACCACGCCACTAATCAGTTTCTCTGGAGAGAGATTATACCCTGAAGGAGTAGTCACTTTAGAGCTTACAATAGGAACACACCCGCTGTCGAGAACAATCTTGTTACAGTTCCACATTGTCAAGTCTATATCCAAATATAATGTCATACTCGGAAGGACAACTCTTCAAAAGCTCGGCATGGAAGTTTCTACCATTAGGTCTTTAGTTGAATTCTAATAAGGTGTAAGTTTATACGTTTTTAAAGGGTCATTTAGTCTCTAAATCCTTACATATACAATCATTTATTGCACTAAATCGTTTCTATTTGAGTTTTAGGTACTTGGGAAGCAAATGTTGTAAAATAGTACGTTTTAGGCTCGATTAGACAGAAAAATGAAGAAAACAACAACATCAAGAAAACCTCACAGAAAAGGCTCTGTGACAACGTCACAACCACTAAGTGACGCCGTCACTTGAAGAATTCGAAGATCATGAAGTTTCAAAAATTACAAGTGACGACTCAAGCGATGGAGACGGCCTCGAGCTGACGGCGTCATGACCAAAATAATGAAAGGCGATGATATCACAAACCACAACCTGATTTCGTCACATTAAGTCGATGCAAGATTCGAAACCTTAATGACGGCGAGCTGAAGACATCACAATTAACAAGTGACGCCGTCACAGATGTAATCCTATATATATTCTCGTATTATTTTATTTGTAAGGTGTGCAACTCTGAAAGAAAAACCCTAGAATGATTTTCTACAGTTTTGTAGGCCTTTTGGCTATTGAAGTCTTCATGTTTGGTGAAAGATAAGTTCTTCAATTATCATTCAATCATGCCTATGTGTTATTGTTTGATTTATTTAATTGCTTTTCTTTTCATTACCATGCTAGGCTAGATCCATTAGTATTTACTTAGGATGGCATGAAACGTAGTTATTGATTATTGTGTGTCGTCTCTTGTTTGATTAGTAGATTTTGCGTTAGGAGTAGGAAAACTGGCTAGGTCAAATTATACTAGCTTGAACATTCGACTAAACGCTTAGTTATTATATTAACTTAATGTTCGTTGTATTTAATGCGTGAATTCTTAGTTGCAACGCGAAAGATGGGCACGACATTCTTAGACGCCACCTATTTAGATGGAATTCATAGGATGTGAGGAATAACCAACCCTCGATTGATATTAAAGAATATAATGCCCAAATTAAACAAGGACGTGATAATTCGACTAATCAATAAAAGATAACTAGAAAGTAATGAAGTTCTAAGTAAATACAATTTTCTCATATAAGAAGTTCACCAATTTACTTTTCTGCATAATTAGTTTAGTTTTAATTTAGTTTAATTAGTTTTAAAAACCAACTCTTCCAAATACCCGAGATTTTACTTGCTTTAATATAAAATATAAAAAGGCCAGAAATAATCTTCCCTCAACCCTTAGACTTAATTTGACGTACACTTTGAGCCTACCTCACTATTCCTCTAGACAACGATCAATCCCCCGTGTCTTACCTATACTACACTACAACGGTTATGTACTTTTCCTAGGAAGATTGTAAAACTTTGCGTGTTTGCAATATCCGCTTCAAATTCCCAACAAGAGCAGGAGTCGCTATAGTAAAAAGTAACTACCCAGGCAAAGATGCAAGTCTAGCAGCCGAGGTAGAGGAAATTAAAACCTTAAACCATTTAAAACAGTGACACCTAGACTTAATTAGAATCAGCTCACATAGCTCTTGGGACAACCTCGGTTTACTGACATTACATCGCACATGACCGGGTACACCGCCTGTGAGTGCATAAGTGGACCATAGGTAAACCGGACATTATAAATATTAAAACCGTCGAAAACCGCATCAAGTTTTTTGGCGCCGCCGGGAGCTATATTAGTATTTTTAATAATTTGGCGCACGGGAGCTATATTAGGATTTCTAATAAGTCTATTTTTATTTAATTTTCTTTTTCTTTTGTAATGTCAAGATTCAAAACCAGAAGCTCCAAGCCGTTTCTGGCCACTCCATTTGACAATCCGGAAAGACAGTTCCGAACAAAAAAAGACTACTCACCTATTCCTATCCATAATATTTTCTCATTTTACAAGTCTGATCAATCTGATGCTGAGCCCGAAACAATTGAGGAAGTTAATGTTGAAGGGGTAACAATGGAACAGTATCTAGAGCAAACCAACATAAACTGTCAAAGAGCTTTCACGCAAAACTCTAAAATGGTGGAATTCTCCATTCCACCGCCCATCCGGAATTAAATGAGCTACGCCGTGAGACAAGAATGAAGATGTGCAAGATCATGTGGAAGAAGTGCTTTATTTTTCTTCTCTTTTTAGCATCCGAAATGTTTCTAGGTATTCTGTTATGGTAAAAATTTTCCTTATGACTCTCACGGAAACAGCTAAAAGGTGGTTTAGTAGACTCCCTGCTGAATGCAAGGGAACGTGGGATCAACTCAGGAGAGAGTTTGTTCAACAATTCTTCCCTCCTTCTAAATATGCTAAGCTTCTCAGTAATATCTATAAGTTCGTTCAAGGGAGTGAAGAAACATTGTATCAAGCATGGGAAGGATACAATGAGCTTCTCTATGTTTTCTATAGAGGCATTAACGCCGAGACCCGTCAACTTCTCGATTCACATTGACCTATTCCAGGCATGACGCCCGACCAGGCTTTGGAGTCTATTCGACAGATATCTGACCATTGCTACAGATGGCATGTGGAAACCGGTTATGGACCCAAAGATAATTTCCAGCACAAGGTAATGAAAACGTTGACCAAGAAGGAAAACGATTATGGAGCAATGTTTGAAAAGAGGAGACTGAAGAGGGCTAATGAGAATGAGGCTTTTAGGGTAGAAGAAGTGAAAAGTTTATGTGGGACTAAGGTAGAAAATAACTTGGAAAAGATGATTCTTAATCACATTGAAGAATCAAAGAAACGTGACGAGAGGGAAGAAAAAATGATGAGAGAATTTGTTGAGAGCACGGTATCTTCCCTTAGAATTCATGATGATCGGATCAAAGGCTTGGAAAAGAAATTGGAATTGTGCTCAAAAGCCATTACTGATTATCTTGATAATCGAGATGAAGAAATTGTCAATTCAGTAACAATTGAGACAGTTTCTGAGGAGCCAACTACCTTCTCCGAGAAGGTCAAAAGAAGGATCAACAAGAAGAAACTCCTACTTCATGATATTGGAGCTCTTTCGGTAAATATCCCTTTAATTAATTCCCTTAAAACTAATCCTAATCATGTTTTGCAAGAATTAAGTGATGAGAAGAATGTCCTTAATGAGATGATGCCAGTGCAACTAAATGAGCGGTGTTCGGCAATTTTAAGAAATGAATTGCCACAAAAAGAAAAAGATCCAGGTTGATTTACTCTCCATTGCCTAATTGGGAATCTTAACATCTGCAATGCTTTGGCTGACCTTGGGGCAAGCATTATCATCATGCCTCATTCAATGTTCTTATGCACGGGGATCGGAAGTCTAAAGCTGGTAAAAATGAACATCAAAATGGCGGATAGATCCATGCAATCACCTCTGGCGATTGTAGAAAACGTATTAGTAAAAATTAACAAGTTCCTCTTCCCGGTAGACTTCATTATCCTGGATATTGCTGAAGATAATAGGATACCAATCATTCTAGGTAGGCCCATGCTCGCTACTGCCCATACGAAAGTTGATGTTTTTGCTCAGAAGATGACGCTTGAAGCTAATGGAGAAATTGCTACATTCAAAGCAAATGAACTTTTGTCTATCCCTAAGAAGGTTTGTGCAATAGACCCTAACGACGATTTTGGTAATGCCTTAGAAGAATTTTTAAGTGAAGCTCCAAAGACTCCTTCAAATCCTAACGATATCGCTTCAGGAAAAGATTTTGACGTATTTTTTAACTTTGAAGAAGAGGAGGAGAGTTTGGGAATCAGTGCGGATGAATTTTCTAGTGACATCGACATGGTCCCTTGGCACAACAATTCAGAGGAAACTTTTTCGCGATCAGACCGACATATGTTTTATGAGATGGGAACTCAGATTCATCATAGAAACCTTTATAACCTTCAAATTTCATGTAAGATAGGGTTCATCGACTTCCATCCCTTCATTGACACGAATTCCCCGGTAAAAATCATATCAAAAGAATGTTACAACCAAGAAATGGTGAAAGAATTGGAGTATAAAGGGAATAATTTTCTTGGAATCCCAACGAATGTTCATGTCTTTGTCGGAACACATACCTTCTTGGTCAGTTTTGTGGTATTAGATGACACTAAAGAATTCGTGGAGGACGGACTCTCTGGTGTAATTTTGGGAAAGCCCTTCCAGGAATTATCTAGTCTTGATGGGAATGAAAAGGAAGGACTGGTGTGGTTGAAAATTGGCAACGATAAAACAATCTTCGTAATGCCAAGAATCGTGGAAGAATCGGAAAAGAAGCAATTAATCCATGCTCAGCCACTTCTTGACGGAAGTGACGAAGACAAAGCCAACGGGATTAATCACCCGTACCAAAAAATCAAAAATTTCTATTTGGATTGCTTAGAGCTTGGCACGAATTATAAGCAGGATGGGAATCTCATCAATTGGATTCAGCGTGGAGATTGCCACATCCACGAAATGACAAAAAAACATTTTTACTCCATGGCTTTGAGTCAAACTTAAAGACTCGGTAATAAAGAAAAGTGCTATTTCGGGAGACAACACGAATTATCCTTTTTATTTCTTTTATTTCATTTTTTGTTGGGTTTGTGTGTTTAACATTTTTGCAGGAATTGGAGATGAATTCACAAGTGACTAAAACAGGGACCTGTACTGTCCAACAGTTACGGCGTAATTCATCCTCTTGTTACACCGTAACATATCCTCAGTGTTGATTATCTCCAAGACATAAACCATTACGGCGTAATCTCATTATATGGTTACGCATAACTATTCTCCAGTGGCCAATTGCTAGGTTTTACCTCAATTACGGCGTAACTCCTCCTTTGGGTTACGTCGTAATTCTCCTGCAGTTCTAATTTTTCCTATATTAACGCAATAACCCTCTATTAGTTTTTAAATGAACTTTGTGGGTATGTTTTGTTAATAAAAATAAGCCGTAAAAATGTTTATTTATATTTTACGATCTTCTAATGTTTTGTCGATAACAAACGTAAAATCATTTTAACGAAACAAATAAAATACGTAAAGGGTTTGAGCCAATAGTTTACTAACACACTTACGTTTTCACATAAAACATTAAACAAGTAAATGTGGTTTTATGATTTAGTAATACATATGTACTACAACTAGTGTTTACATATTGGGTAGATATATACATAATTAGTATGTATTATAATGGGTAGAAGTTTAAGTATTTGACCCATTGACTAAATACATTGAATGTTGTTGGGTAAAAACCAAAGTCCATGACCCATACCCATGGAGCATAACCTATAACCCATTGCATGACATTATGCATAAGTCATATATGGATATTATCCATGACCCATGATTTTTAACCCATGACCCATGGACTAGATGCATTGCATCTTGTAGATACATTGTATCTACTAGCTTGGATACCCATGGTCTAAAGTCTAGGACCCATGACCCATAATCCATGACCCATGACCCAAACCCAATGGGCAAAGAGGAGCGTCCCACGGATCCCCATAATTACACTGGACGGATCCGTGGAACAATAGCTAAAATCCCTGTATAAATAGTGAGTCATTTCTTCATTTTGGGTTGCCACTCCCACACATACTTTCTCCAAGTATTGTAACCTTCTAACCTCAGATCCTAAGGATCTCTCTATGTAGTTTGTGTTTTGCTTTTGTGTGATTCTCTAGGTTCCTCTTAAAGGCGAGATCACCACTTCTTGAAGATGAGCAAGCTCAAGTCCATGAGTTGCCATGCTTAGTCATCATCAAGACTACTGAGGTTCTCTTGTTGATAGTTCTTTCTTCCTTCATAGAGGTGTTGTGTCAAAGGCATTAGTGAAGGATGCTGAAAGAGTCAAGACGAAAGCATTAGTGAAAGATGCTTAACCTCCATGTCAAAAGCATTAGTAAAGAATGCTAAAGGAGTCAAGACGAAGGCATTAGTGAAAGGTGCCAAACGTCCGTGTCAAGGGCATTAGTGAATGATGCATAGAAGTCAAGTCAAGTGGCATTAGTGAAAGATGGCAAGGTTGTATAATCGATGAGGTGCATCGATATACAAATAAAGATAGGTTGTATCTAAGGATATTGATATCCTTGATGATGTTGTAATAAGGAGTGGGTCTCTTCAAGGTGTTGTGTAGTGTTGGGTAGTAGTTCCTCCATTGTAATGGAACTCGGTATCTAGCCTAGTACCGGATAAAGGGTAGGCGACGTTGTGATAGGTGTGGTTCTACCTTGTGGAAGAACCCGATGTCTCGCCTAGTACCGGAAAAAGAGTAGGCGACGTTGTGAAGGCTTCTCCGCCATAAGGAGTTGGTGTCGTAGTGATTACGAACTCTCGAGTAGGTGACTCGGGAGTGAAGTGGGGCAAGAAGGTGTCCTTGTAGCGAACCACTATAAATACTGTGTCGTGGTTATGTGCTTCACTCTTAATCTTTCATTACACATTTATATATTTATCTATCAACGTCCAACATACACATCTAAATAGATTGACATAAGTCGGTCTAAATATTTTAAAATGAAGTTTTAATCGCTAAAACTATTCAACCCCCCCTTTTAGTTTTCCACATTTTTCATGTAAGCCCTCACGAGACTACACTCGTCCACTTGGGACAGCAAATGGTTTAAAAGGCTTGTTGCATATGCTAAATGCAACCGTGATTCCTACGAAAGTGAGTTAGATTTCTTTTTCTTTTTGTTTTTGTTTTTTAGAATTATGCTTGTCGGTTAGTGTGATTTCAGGGAATGAAGTTTGCTCGTGGATGCTTAAGCGAAGGCACGATTCTCTTCGTGGGCCTTCTTTCTTTTTAAGGAGCAAATTTCAGAGAAGTTCTCGTTCTAATTCTACTTTATCTTCACCTGTATTTAACGTTTAGTACAAAAGGGACTTTGTACATCTCAAGTGGAGGGACGGGAGTAGAATTATTACTTGAACTTAATTACCCTCATTTTTCTAGTTTATTTTGAAAAATTATGACATTTTAAAAATTTTGACATGTTTTTCTTAACCTAACTAGATTAGACCTTAGCCGAGCACATTATAACCCTTGATATTTTATGGTGAGATTAGCCTTATCCGTTTCAAATTATTTATCCAAATCCACCAAATTATGAGTGTGCCGGTAGCTTGTAAACTTAAGAACTTGGCCTTTGCATCATTTCGAGACCATAGACGAGGTATGTTGAGTTCGCTTAATGTATATGGAATAATCAGTTTGAGAAGGCAATAATTTTTGGATTATCACCCAAATAGCTCATCCTTGTGTGTCAATCGATTAGTCACCTCGACTTTTCGACCCCCATGTTAAACCCTTTTGTTGCACTAACCATTAGTTCAAGATACCCCTAGATACACCCGTCTGAGTCATTCCTTTCCTTTTGTTCACCCAATATATATTGTTTCGTTACACTCATTCGCCTTAGCCTACCGTGTAGTCTTAATTTGTGATCGGGAAGTCATTGTTCGCCTAAGTTCAAGGTTCAAGTAAAGAGGTTCGGAAATCATGCTTTCGACAAAGACTTATATTTGAAGATCATTGGAGACCCCCCAGATTCTCATTATATGTTCATCTCAAGTGGGGGGATGATATGTTTAGTTATGATGTAATGAAAATAAAATATAATAGTAGTTTATTGATTATTGTAAAGTGCAATGTTATAAGCACTATGATTGGACCTCATCAAAGATTAAGCATCGAGGAGGCCACCTTGATCACATTTGAATAATTGAGTTGGTAATTATTGCGCCAACAGTTGAAGAACAGGTAATGTGCCCATCATGACGTCCGCTAACGGCACATCTACTTGATTAGATCATGATCCGGTTTCTTCACCTTAAAGCTCGAACTTTGGATGAACGGTACGCGGTGATAACTTGGTTATAGGTTAAGACTATTTGCTTTGTTACTTTCATTTTACACCAATTATTTCCCATGTCTTACCCTACGCTTTTAGTCATGAAGCGTGTGTAGGTGATGAAACGAGCAATCTTTGGTGTCTTGGCCATGGATTTTGTCATGTATCATTGATTTTGTCCACTTTGTCGTGACATGTTAGTAACGACATTACACCCTTAACCCATGTTGTGTCTACCCATATTGCCTTCAACAATTTTTTAGTCCTTAACTCTAGTGGTGGAGATTTGTGTAACCGCCAAGCTTATAATAGAATACATGCTATGACTGTGCTTTGAGTGATCACCCCAAAACTGACACTTAGACTAGTTGAGAGAATTTAAGTGTTTTGTTCCTATTTCGTGAGGTGTTTGGCTTTGATTTATTCTAGCATAAGAGATTTTTAAACTCATATCTTCCAGGTAATAGGGGATATCTTTTTAGAAAATTTTCTAATAAGGTCTACTTGAGGGCAAGTATAGTTCAAGTGGAGGGATATTTGATAACATCAAATAGTCTTGAATTTTAATTGCCAATTTCCCCCGATGATGCTCGTATTTTATATCATTTATATGGATTTACACTTGTATTCCTTTATACTTCACTTTCAGGTAAATTACGAGCATTGAAGCTTATGAGACGCGGATTTGGAGATTTTCTTAAAGATTTATGATAGTATGCCAACTGTGAAGAAGTTACGATGTAACTCTCTCTCACACATTACGCCGTAGCTAGTGCGTTGACTCAGAAGACCAACTTTACATTAGTTACGACGTAACTCCCAACTAAGGTTATGCCGTAATCAACTAGGTCAAGAAATTTTTTGCGCCTCCATCAACTACGCCGTAAATCCTCACAAGGATTACGCCGTAGTCCTTATAAAAGTGACCTGTATTGAAGATACGGTGTAACCTTTCCCAAGTGTTACGCCGTAACCTGCTTAACGAGAGCATTATGTGAGCAATTATTGAAGTTACGACGTAACTCTCAACTCAAGTTACGCCGTAACTATATCGCGCCTATAAGTACCAGCCCAAATTTTTGCATTTCACATCATTCACTCACCACTCAAAGCAGAGAACGTGAAGAGGGATCCAAAGGCAGATCATTCGGAGCATACGAAGCCATCTCCAAGGGAAAAATCACTCCCTAACGATAAGCATTAGCGATCATTTTATCTTTTACTTTTGGTTCATGTATTTAATTATGTTAAACATTGAATTCTTTGTTTATTTTAATATGATCGGCTAAACACCTTTGGTGCTAGCCTAGTTATGATTCCTTAAATGTTTTTATTTATGTTTTCATGCTTCCTTATAATTGTTTCTAGTGTATGCATGCATAGTTCGTTGGTATTTACCCTAGCTTCGGTAGTTTTGAAATGTGGTCGTATCTAGTTTAAGGAGAATTGACCAACTAACCTTAAGTAGTTAGGTAGAGTTGGGAAGGGTAAGAATTGACCAACTGATGACCCTTCCTTGCTTATGTGAACTGACCAAATGATCATCAGTCGTTTGGATGAACTTAAGAAGTTAGAGATGAGTGTCTAAGATGCTAGCGCCCGGGCACTCATTATTTCGAATCTTGCATGTAGGGTACTTAATGACTTGGCTTAGGCGACTAAAAACCACTCGACTATCAAGGGTAGAATCTTGACCTCGTGTAGGAGCCTTTGTTGATAGGTTAGAACGAACTGACCAAATGCTGTCCTAGCGACTTAAACCCCCACTTGAATCAATTGGAAGTAATAAAACGTGAACATTATATGATAGGATGAGTAATTAGGTTAGCACAGTTTCCCTCTATTGATCACAACCTCTATTTTCTTTACTTGTTTTTATTTCTTGTTTATTAGTTAATTAATCATTTCAAACCTTAAACCATTTAAAAACAGTGACACCTGGACTTAATTAGAATCCACTCACATAGCCCTTGGGACAACCTCGGTTTTACCGATTACTACACTACACATGACCGGGTACACTGCCCGTGAGTGCATAAGGTGGACCATAGGTAAACGAGACACTATAAATATTAAAACCTAGTTAGAAAACCTGCATCACCATGGATTCCCAGGTCACGAACGTAATCCAGGCAGATACCTTGCGACTAGAGGTGGCAAAACGGGCGGGTCAAGGGCACGGGCTAAGGCTAAACGGGCACGGGCCAAATGGGCACATGTTATACAAATTGTTTAATAAAAGACTTAAAACGACGAAATAAATTTCTTTAAGCGTAATATCTTATTTATATTAAAAAACTTAATTATATTATATAAAAAAAATCTTTAAAATGATCGTAATGTTCTACAATTGAGAGAAAAAAATGTTCCCGTTAGTGCCCATTTAAATTTTCAATGGGCTATATGTGCCCATTACAAAAAAAGGAGGGGGCTAAATGTGCCAAAATCTTTCAAAAATGTGCCCATTTAGCCAATCTTTTTGCTTTTGGGCACATTTTGCCACCTCTACGTGCGACCGGTCAAATATCAAACCTGGGTCTCAAGCCCAGTTATAGTCAATAAAGTCAATGGCATATGGCGCATGTGCGTTGACTTGAAAAACTTAAACAAGACATGTCCTAAAGACAACTACCCTTTACCTCCTATCGACTGGAAGGTAGAATCTTTGGCTGATTTCAAATACAAGTGCTCTCTCGATGCATACAAAGGATACCACCAGATTCTAATTAAGGAGTCTGACAAAGACAAAACAACATTCTACACCAATCAATGTCTCCATTGCTACACCAAGATGCCTTTCAGTCTAAAAAACGCAGGTACTACCTACCAAGCACTGGTAGACAGAGAATTAAAATCTCGGATAGGTGTCAACCTTGAGAAATATGTTGACGACATGATTATCAAAAGTAAGACAGAGGATGCCCTATTGCGCGACATCATAGAAACCTTCCAAAACCTCCGACGCATCAACATGAAGCTAAACCCAGCTAAGTGCAAATTCAGAGTGGAAGAGGGCCAGTTCTTCGGTCACGTAATCAATGCCAACCCTAAAAAGATTCAAGCAGTACTAAACATGACTCCTCCCAAGAACCTGAGAGAGCTACAAAGCTTAAACAGGAAACTCGCAGCTCTCAGCCGACTTTTTTTGCGAGCATCAGAAACGCAGTTCGTATTCTTTAAAGTATTGATCGAATGAAAAAAATTATATGAGTGTACAGAAGAGGTTGAAGTGGCATTTCAGGACCTCAAGGTGTTCCTAAACCAACTACCCACCCTGACGGCTCCAGTACCAGGTGAAACTCTCACCATGTACCTAGCAGCATCCCAGGATACAATCAGGTCAGTACTCTTAGAGGAACGAGATAAGGTTCAAAGCCAATCTACTTCTTTATCAAGATCTTGCAAGATGCACAAATTAACTATCCTCCACTGGAAAAACTGGCATTTGCCCTACTACTTTCATCCAGGCGGTTCAAAAGGTTTTCCAGGCTCATCCGGTACACTACCTGATAGACAAGCCCCCGAAATAGTTTCTATCGAACCTCGAGTACACAGGCAGAATGTCAAAATGGGTGATCGAGCTAAGTGAGCACGAACACCTTTGGATCCAGACACTCAATGAAGGGGAAAATAATGGCAGACTTTCTCGCCGAGGTCGATACACCGCCTCCAACAATAACAGGAAAGAATTTGAAAACATAGCCAACACCCACGAGTCACGATGATGAAACTTGGACTTTATACACTGATGATGCATCATGTAAACAAGGTTCAGGGACAGGGTTAGTGCTTACAAGCCCATCGGGGCACGACTTTGTGTATGCCCTAAAGTTCAAATCTGAAGCCTTAAACAATGAGTCAGAATACGAAGCGCTACTAGCAGGCTTACGCACAGCCAAAACAATAGAAGTCAAAAGAATCAAGGTATTCACAGACTCATTGTTGGTAGCCTCCCAAGTACGGGGTGAATACACTACAAAGAAGGAGCCAATGAAGCTATACTTGGCACTGGTCACCTAGATCATGCCATACTTCACGTCCTTCTCAATTACTCAAATCCCCATGGGACAAAACTAGTGAGCAGATGCTCTAAGCAAAGTCACTGTTCTTACTTTCAGACACTTCAGAAGAGAGATCCTAGTAGAAGACTTTAATGAGAAATCCATCCTCCAACCTACGGAAGTATCACAGGTCGAGACAGATGACACATGGATGACTCCTATTTTCAACGGGCTATCTCAAGGTATCTTGCCACCTGAAAAAGTAGAGGCACTGAGAATCAGGCACAAGGCCATCATGTACTCCATCACCTGTAGTATATACCACAAAACATTCAGAGATCCAGTGGTATGATGTGTTGGACCAACAAAGGCATGGAAAATCATTCAAGACATCCATAATGGAATGTGTGGCATGTACTCAAGGTCCCACGTTGTAGCAACAAAGGCAATCAGAATGGGGGTACTACTGGCCAAAAGTAAATAAGGACACGGAAGTTAAGCTCAAGACATGCCAAGAATGTCACATTTCCACTAACCTCCAATGCATGCTAAAACACAACCTCATCCCTATTACCACACCCTGGCCATTCCATCAATGGGGCATCAATATATGCAGACCGCCCCTACGCCTTAGAAATGTCAAACACATGATCAGAGTCAGAGACTACTTCACCAAATGGGTCGAAGCAAAACCGCTAATCTCCATCACTTCAAGGAAAATCTTAACCTTCGTCTACGATCAAATCATCACTCGATTCAGCATGCCACAAACACTAATCACTGATAATGGAACGAAATTCGTCGACAAACCATTCAAATCATGTTACAAAAATCAGGGTATCCTTAGGGCTAGTACATCTCCCTACCATTCTCAGGCTAAGTAGCCAACAGATAAATTGTGAAAGACATCAAGAAATGAATGAAGGAATACAAAACTTGTTGGGTGGACGAGCTCAAGCAGACAAGGGCACACGTAACCACACCAAAGGAAAGCACATGTGAAACACCCTTGACCGGTCTATGGAATCAAGCCGTGAGACTGTTGAATTGCTCATCCAAACTGAAAGAGTTGCTATGGTAAACAAGGATGAAAACGAAGACTCCCTCAAGCTGGACCTTGCACTAGCCGAGGAAAAGCGCGACCTCGCCGCCATCCGCCTAGCACATTCCAAAAACAAAATGGCAAAGTATTACAACAGAAAAGTCCACCCAGAGTCTTTCGAACCTGAAGACCATGTAATGCGCATAAATGAGGTTAGTAAGGCCGTAGGTCAAGGCAAGCTCGCTCCCAATTGGGAAAGGCCATACATCATTCATCAGGCAAACGAAAATGGTTCCTACCTGTTGACAACGCCTGAAGGGGAAGACATTCACCTAACGTGGCACGCATCCAACCTCAAACGATATTACATCTGAGGTGGATCGCTGCCTCAGAAACAAGAACTACCTGCTAGGAACCACCTAAGGAGGATTACACTCTCCTCTAGTCGAAAACATATAGCCTGTTGGCATGCTACACTTAGGTGAATTTTTATTTTTCTTAAAAAGTGTCACATACAACTAACTATTCATACAAGCAAACATTTACTCGAACATAAATTAGCCTTTATGACATGCTCATGAACAAAAGGTGCCTACGGGTAATAAAGCACGGAATACACCTGACGACGCTTTAGATAAGGTTTCATCGTGAAATCCCATTCTAAAGTACAAATACACACAACTTTCCAGTAGTGAGTTACTAGTAGATAGCCAGTCTATAGTTACTAGTTATAATTTGCACGACAAAACATAAGTACTTATTACCACAACCATCAGGGTCAAACAGATCCTCGATCAGGCTACACATAGCCAGTCTACACATTCTTCATGTTTAACTAATCAATAAACATAAGAATATAATATATACAATAAATTGGCTCGAATGCTAATTTCGTTAAGAGTTCAGGGTTGCAATACCCTAACTAAAAACCCACGCTTGCACGAGCCTGGTAACATACATACAATAAATTGGCTTGAACGCTAATGTCATTATGAGTTCAAAGTTACAAAATCCTAACTAAAAATGGCCTACACACACCTGGTAAACGCAAAATAATAAATTGACGAACAGTTTTATTCATTATAAAATCAGGGTAAACCACCCTATTACAAAACCCATGACTATACATGCCTGGTACATTCTACAAAATAATCCTGATACATCACGGATTACAAAGCCTCACATAAAAAGTAGCTAATAACGACCTAGGATACTCAGGCTCTAGCCTACTAAAAGGCAGTGCCACATTGGCCCATTATAGGGTAGTTCATGCCAGAAAATAAGCGAAAGAGGAACAAAGCAATGCAAATGAGTCATCTTGGCAGCTCATGCTGCAGTTGGTTCATTCAACTCGGCTCTAAAGTGCGGATTACCTAAGCGTCAAATTTAACCTTTTTGAAGTCGGTCGCCAAAGAGCTCGAACAAAACAAAAGAGGGAGTGAAGATTCAACTGAGGCAGCTAGGTTCATTCATACAGCCTGCACCACTTCAGTCCCACCAACAACAGCCTAAGATGGCCACGCTACCCATCCCTAAACATCCCTCGACCACATATAAGGACACACATGATAGGTCAAGAGGGAATCCTCAAGGAAAGCTATGACTCTAAGGCTACACCCTAGCACCTACGGAAAATCCGTACACTCTATGATGACACAGGGAGTCAGGGACATAAGATGTCACATCTAAGTCTCCCACATGCTTAAACAGTTCGCCTTAACCATACGGTGTAACATTTAAGTTTCTCATCAAGACGATCAAATCACCCTGATAGGAGTTGAAAGATGATAGAAAGTATGATACAAGACCTCTGCGCCTTCCACTACAACAATCACTTGCAAAACTCCACAGGATCTAAATACACCCAAAGGATAGCAACGTTAGACAAGGATGAAAGAAGAGTCCACATATCCAACCCCAATACATGGTAAGGATCCCAGATCGCAAAAGTCTTCACCATCAAAATGACTAGTCTTCATCTCACACCACAAAAACTGAAGGAAGATAAAATGCCCTTCGTAAAAAAACTATGAAAAACCTATGAAAAAATCTACTTGAAAGTAGTTTTTAAGGTTTGGGAATGATGTGAAAAAATGGGAAAAAAGACTCTATTGTTTTAAGTTGTAACCTCCCCACCTTTCTAGCCCTATTTATAGGCAAATAAAATGAATCATCGAGTTACACTTGGCAAACGCCCACTAAGTCAAAACACATTTAATGAGGCGCGTGATAAACACCCTGCAAAGGCGCGAGTATAACTGATGTCAACACAAACGTCACGTATAGTCGAAGGGACAAGCTATACACACCGCTCATGAAAATGTCAGGATGACGCCATCTATAGTTTCAAAGGCAATAAAGATAAGTCAAATCCACGAATAAACCCGAAGCGGGATATTCCTTCAATTCCCCATGAAAAAATCGAGTACACACCTTTCCCAACTCAGCTTACAACCCTGATCGAGGTAAAAAAATCCTGCATCTAGTTATCATTACAAAAGATAAAATGTGACCCTCAACTTGGCAATAAAGGGCTTGAGAGTGAACCCTGGTAGCACAAGCACAAACCGGGGGGACTTAGGTACAAAATTTCCGAGCATCACATCATCAGCGCATGATCTAATACTAGACTGGGGAGACTTGATAGCGTATCAATATTAATGGCCGAAGCCCACTAATTACACGCTCGAATCGAGCCCATCACCAAGGCCTATCAACACTGGATAAAATCCCAGCATAAAACCCAGGCCACATAGAGCCTGGACAGACCTCTCACGCCTGACTATGTAAGACAGTCCTACTGTTCCCCAATTGTCACTAGCGGTTAAGATTTACCATCTGATACCACACAGTGGAGACGCATGACAAGCACCACTATATACGAGCTAAAGGACAAATGACATCTTTTCTCCTTGTCTGTTCTTGGATGATCAACACCTGGCTCTCTAGCAACCATTGATCATCTTCAAAGGGTTTATCTCTAAATCCTACAAAGTCTCTCTACTAAAGGAGAGCAACACACACAATGCATCATGGTTTTTGTTTAAGTGTTATCCGAGCTTCTTGATCTATATCAATCTTATCGGGTCCTTACCGTTCAACACGAGAAACTAAACAACAAACCATTCCCATCCTATCTCTAAACCAATTTACATACCATACGTAAACAATTATAGCCTTCATTTTTCATGCTTTTGTTTCATTGAGTGTACCGTTAATGTCATAAATTCTAGAACTTACTTAAGTGATGCGTCCCGAGACCACTAGTGATATCACATTCGTGTGATTAGAATTTACTAAATGATAAGAGGCATTACGATTAACCCATGTTTTTAGCCTGCATATGTTATAATTATTTGACTTTAATCGTCACTAAATTATCCTTCACCCTTTTGTTGCACTCATTTTTAGTGCAAGATACATTGGAACACCCTTTTGAGCCTATATTTTCATTTTGTTTTCACCCCATAAAAAATGTTACACCCAAATCGCCTTAACCCGCATCTATTGTTTTTATGTTCAAACCATTGTTTAGTGTATAGATAACTACATGTTCCAAGATTGTACTATTTGAGTTTAATAAGGCATATAAAATTGTGGACAGCGGTAACAATTCTCTCGTCCTATATTCTCGTACTTGGGCTTGGCTTAGATCAATTAGGGGTGGCCAAAAGGAGTCTCAATTAAATGATCTTCTATACTACTACAAAGTTTTTCCCTATTCCCTTCCCCGACTCTTGGTCATTCAATCTTGATCCATCAAAACCTTTCTCAGTTTCATTAATTCATGAAACATTGATTCTTCAATTATGTCAATAGTAGGTTCCAAAATCCGTTGGAATAATGCCATTCCCATTAAAGTAAACATACATACGTGGTTGTTAGGGTTGGATCGTCTTCCAACAAGACATAACCTTGATGATGGTGGCATTGATTTGGATTTCACTCGTAGCCCGGTATGTGATAATGCGTTGGAAACTTCAAAACATCTCTTCGTTGAGTAATCATTGCTTCATTTCTTTGGAAAGCCATCTCGGCTTGGTATGGTTTCTCCATTTACCCGATCTTTTAACTTAGAGTGACACAACAAACCTAGGCTCTATATCGAAACAAGTTTTGATGCGATTATACAAACAACAACTTGGAGTATTTGGAGATTTTGAAATCGTGTTTGCTTTGACTCAAAACCGCCAAGAAAGGACACTCTTACATAAAAATCAAAGTCTTATTTCAGTTATGGATTTTACATAGATTTTTAAAATCGATGCCATTTCGGTAGGGCTAGATAGGTGACCGAAAAACTGCTTGCATAAACTTTAAGTAATTCTTTTTTTTTTAAATGAAAATGCTTTAAAAAACTAAATGGAAAAGAACGATTGGGATACGAGTATGCCAAATTAAATTTTGAGATACCCGACGCCAATAAAATCATGTAATGGACATTCGATCTCTACATTAAAAATTGAAATGTTCAAATCTCGTGAATTTTTTCAAATAGTTTAAGCTGATTATAGAGACGAAACCATAACAGAAGAGACCATAAATAGTTAAAAGGACCGGTGCAATACAAATTAAAGCATAGAGAAGAGACTAACTAAATAATAGTCGACACATTTTTAGAACCGAATGCATTTTGGCAAAATCGGATTATTTTATTAAAAAAAACTGCATTACGGAGCAAAATTTCATCGGTTTCATGTAACAATGCAAAACCCTCTGGTTTCGTCACTGGCAGATGACGTAAGTTTGGCTCAAACTCGACAACCCATTTTTAATATTTTAATAAGTTAACAATCATATATACATACCAAAACAGCGCCCTATTTTCGTGAACCCATATATGTAGCAACTCTTTCTTTTGCGTGTGTGGGGTTGATGTGGTACTCAAGATTTCTCATGGAAATTACTCCTTCAGTCGGTGAAGATTTCAATTGTTAGTTTCTTTATATACAGAAAATGTTAGATTTTACAGTATTTAAACATTGCTACTGCATGTAATCTTCAACAACATAATTTCAAACCCTAATTTGGTATATTTAATCTACATCATCTTTTTTCACAAATTTTAAACTTTCTAAAAGAACGCGAATTTTAGTCCAAACAGAATCACAAGAACATTTGATAAATGAGCTTATGCTTATTTCCTCTCTTTTTTAGTTATTGTAAACTTATTACGATTGACCTTTTTTTTGCAGGCGAGAGGGAAGCATCATTCAAGATTTCTGTAACACTTTTGCAATACTTTTATAGGGTCCATGGAGAACTCTTTTGATTATGTGAGTATATGTTCTTCTTTAATTACTTCCATTACACAACCGTTAGTTGTATATCGGTAATTTTTATAAAAGAAACTCATCTCGTTTTACATGAACTTCGTTTGCTGCTCCAAAGTCGTATTTCCGGCTTGTGGGAGAGCTTCTGACGACAAATCTTAACGTTGACCTGTCAAATAAGATGGCTATAAACACAAGTGGCTTATCTTGGCTACACCAATCAATCACCTTTCACGTTCATGTTGGAATAGTTTATATCTTATTCAATCACATTAATGCTTTTTTTTTCCTCTCTCAAATACTATAACATAATTTCCTAATTTAGTATACCAATCTAAAACCTTTGATGGTGTTTTGACTTTTATTCTTACTCAAATGGTTTGAAACGACAATTATTGGTAGTATATCCATAAATAACGAAATAAGACTTGTACTCTGTAATTTTTTTATGTGATATGATATACTAAAATATTATTCTACACTATTTTGAACCAAGTGTTACTAATTCAGTTTGAAGACAATTTTCTGTGTTGTATGAAGGATTTGTACTTGTTTTTATATCAAACAATCTTGTCTAAATCCTTTTTTACCTTATAATGTATCTCAAATTTGGTTAATTTCATTGATTATAATCTTTTGTTATTAACACTTTAATTTTATACAAAATGTTGCTGGATGTATCAATGTAAGTAGTCTCACTACTTTCAGATTTATTTTGTGATTGAGTAGCAGGGACAGAGCTACTAATTAGTACTTGGGATTGGCCATGGCCTACCCTGAAATTTTACTTCGTATTAGTAATTCTATCCATATATAGTACTAGTAACTTGCAAGGTATTTATTTCACCATCTTCTTCTTTTGCCCACCCCAAAGTAAAAGTAGTGGCCCGTCTAGATACAAATTAGGAGTTAGATGTGGCATGCTGGCGTTAGATTAAAAATAAAAATGAAGGAAGTTTGATCGGCAATAAATGAACAAAATAATTATAAGTTAATGAACTACACCATTCTTCAATTGTTCATTTGTTTTACTTGTCATGAGTATAAAAAATGTTGGTTATTATTGTTAAGGATTAATACTTTTACTACTTATAGTTTGAATATTTTTTGGCCCACTCCTGGTTTCGTCACTGTTGAGTAGGATCTGTTTCCATGCAAGTAAGATCTGTTTACATGTTGTTGTTGTATAAAAAATGTTGTTTGCCTCTGTTACAACACAGTCTGATTAATTAAGTTACTTTCATCTTTTTGTTAATGTACGTAAATTTAAATACGTTATTGCAGCTAGTGTATCCAATTATAACATTGATTAGGTTACACCGTATTAAAGAACATTGATTTGGCATGCGGACACAGTTTTAAAACTCATGTGACGGCAAAATTATACCTCTCATAAAAGTATTAATACTGATTAAAGATAATAGTGCTACAGATCGATAATGCTAAAAAAAATAATTAAAAAAACAAATTAATTAAAAAAAATTTACTAATTAAATGTGAAATGAATAATGTATTTTGTCGTAATTTATTCCTAGGCCGGTCTTTAATATGGGATACAAATATGTGTTTGGCATCCAATAATCTTATCTCTTCGTAGAAATCTAGTTGAATTGTTTCACTTAGGAAAGAATAAAATATAATTCTTGAATGACTATTCAAAAGAATCCAAAAAACATCAATTAAAGTAAACTTGTTTTTATTAGCAGTAGACCAGTAGTACACATTTCCTTTATCGCACATGATATATAAATATTGTATTTTAATTTCTTCTATTATAGACCTATGATATGACATATGACCATATATGTATCTTAAGCGATGTTTTGAAACCCGGGTCGAACCGGTCGGGTTAACTGGTTAGACCGGTTCCGGGCAAAAAAAACCTGAGTTTCTAAAACCGGGTTAACCGGTTATATCCGTCGGGTTTTGAGTGACCCGGGTCGACCCGGTTCTCGAAATCTGGGCGGGTTTGATTTTTTTCAAAATATTTTTATAAAAACCGGGTTGACCCGTCGGTTGAACCGATTGACCCGGCGGTCGAACCGATTGACCCGTTTATTTTTATTTTTTAATGGAAAACCGGGTTGACCCGGCGGTCGAACCGGTTGACCCAGTGACCGGTGACTCGACCAGATCGATTATAAACCCGGTTTTCAAAACATTGATGATAAGGTTTATATTTATAAATATATATGACGGGAAGATAACTATAACTTGTTAATAATTTAACAGGTCAACAAGGCATATACAAGTTTAAAACCAAAAAGCTATAAGCTAAAGTTTTAACAAAAGTTGCTTCTCCGATTTTCACCGGAAAAGTGATCAAAGGGGAAGGAAGTTGTGGCAACGAGTCCATCGAAGTCATATTAGTTGACAGTCAAACAGATGAGCCCATCACTAACGAGCCTGCAGCTTTTAAACGAGTGAGGATAGTACTTCTTCCCGAAGATTTTGATGGTGTCTGGACACATTCACAATTCAAAAAGAGTATCATTACCGATTGGGAAAACAAGAAAAATATTCTTTTAGGTGATCATTTTTTCCATCTTAAGCATGGGAAAGGATTTGTTGGTAAAATTTGGATCAAACACGACAGAAATCATTTTAGCAAGGTTAAATTTCGATTAGGAGCAATAATTGATAATTGTTCTTATGAGATAGAAGAAGCTATAACTGATACGTTTGAAGTCAAGGACCAACGCAATGAATGTAAGTTTTGTATTCCTTGACAACGCCAAAGGCTGTATAAATCTAGTATTTTATGTACTAAACAAATGCTTTTGTGTGCAGTAAAGAGTAAAAAAGCTCGTCTGCTCAAACTGACGGATAAGGTGTCTCAGTTGAAGTTTATCGGGAAAAAAGGCGTGGAGCGTCTTGAAGGTGAAAATATTTTGTCAGTGAAAGATTTTCTCGATAGGCTCTCTTTGAACCCTTTAGCTCTTCAAAAGGTATACTTTCTTTGCTCAAAACATAATATTGTAACTGATAATGCAGCCTAACAGTGAATGTAAAATGATTTTAGATATGTGGTAGCAACGGGAAAAGGTGGGAGGACACCGTTCGTCATGCAAAAACATCCATCTCCGATAAAAAGGTATGTTTCATGTTACTCATGAGGTACAAATCACCTTGTTAAAATCTTAACTAACCTTTTATACATTCCTTATTTTTCTAGTGCAGCATATGTGGATCAATTGGATTTACCTCCCAGGGACTAGACAACATGCCACTAGTTGATCACGATGAGTGTACTGAAGTCGAGGTTGACTCGTATGAGCCAAGCCCATCATCTGACAACACGATGACATTTGATGATTTTCATCTCCAAGAACATGATCAAGACCTCTCCTTCGACACAATGGACGAACTAGTATTAATGCTTATTAGTTAGAAACGTGAGACCAGAGTCTAACAAGTCTCATAAAATGATGGTCTAGACTGCGGTGCATGCTCGGGGAGACATCTAGCAAGGTCAGAGATGTGTTTCGACTCTCTTAGACTAAGATCGACGTACATATGGCTGTCACTCGTCGACGAGTAGTATTTTAAAGGAAAAAGGCTATAAATGCTTAACGTACTTTCCCCAAAAACTCATTATCTTCTATGTCTTGAATATTGTCATTATACATAACCATTTTCATTTTAATTGGTTATGTCTCTTCGTCAGATAGCCACTGTTGAACGGGTTAAAAGTTGACCCATTTATGCATACAACCTCAATCCTCTTGTTCGGATAGAATAAAAGCAGATAAAAGGCAACTTTTGCTAGCGGTCGACTTACTCATATCGACCCATACTAAAAATCACAGTTTCAACCTGGACTTGTAACAAAACGCGTGCGACCAAGCAAACTTTATACTTTTGCTTACTAGGTATGCAACGACGGGATGAAGTAAACATACTCGAGGAGAATCCATTGAAAAGCATTAATTCACCTACAAGCACAAGGTGTCGATCGTCATCGTGAGTGGAATCCTGAAGCCAAAATGAACATGACGATGCCATTGTAAAACATGTATAAGACAAAATGTGGATTACTCACAATATCACATAAACCGATCAAACTTTAGTTATAATCAATAAAGTGTCGGTCCATTATACTCTATGTCTTACCGTGAAAACTCATTATCTTTCTCAACTTTTTATTGTCATTATACATAAAGAAGTAATTAAGCATAATGAGTCGAAAATGGAAACAACGTTAAGTATAATGATAATAAAAAAGTGAGAAAGATAATAAGTTTTGGTAAGAATGCATAAGATTTTTGCTTTTTTCCTTTTTAAATTGTTGCATCAAACAATAGATGTGTTTTGAAGAATGATATTATATATGTGTATTTTATTTATTTATTTATTTTTATTTGTTTATGTATAAATATAATCCAAGACATTAAACTCTCATAACAACTTTTTTATTTATATATCCGGGCCACCGAAAAACATTTCTTAATTCTTTACGTTAGAAGGACGGGTGATACGTAAATATAAAGCTGTAAAGTTACTGTTAAAAGCGTTAAAGAATTCCAAATTTTAACGTGGAAAAACAAGTACTAATAACGAATGGTTTAAACTTTAAAAAGAGAGGTGATTTGCACAATTTTTAAATTGATTGACATACTCTAATTTAGAGTGTTTTGATATTTATACACTCACATTACTTTTATACATTTTCATCATGTGAGGGTATAAATGTCAATATACTCTAAACTAAAGTGTGCTAATCAATTTAAAAAAGATGCAAATCACCTCTCATTTAAAAATGTATCGTCAAAATAGTTGACCAACGACCAACATACCATATAAATAAGGGTCCTCCTATGCAGGCACCCCATGGTAGGGGGTGGCTGCATTTTTGCAAATGGGTGCCTCGATTTCCGTGCCAATCATGGGTATTCAATCATTGGTAATGATTGGTTTCTCAATTTCCGTGCCAAGTTTTTTTACAACTTATTTTTTTTACCACTTATTTTTTACAAGTTTTTATACACTTTTTTACATGTTTTTTTTTGCTTTTTTACAAGTTTTTTATAACTTATACCACTTTTTACAACTTTTTTTGTTTTACAAGTTTATTTATGATAAAATTCAGTTTTAAAACTTTAAAAAAACGTAGTCGGAAAATTTTGAGGCTCGATTCGAAGGTTGCAAAGTGAGATTTTATCCCACTTTCTTTGTCATTCGGTTTTCATCATCGCCTCGGAAAGTTTTAGGCTCAAAATCATCATCGCCTCGGAAAATTTTTAGCTCAAACTGAAGGTTGCAAAGTGAGATTTGATCTCACTTTACCGTCCATTCGGTTTTATCATCATCGCCTCGGAAAGTTTTAAAGTTTTAGGCTCAAAATCATCATCGCCGGAAAGTTTTAGTCACAATCAGCACAAAGTCACCGGTTCATATGAACGCACAAAACCGCACTCACAAAACTACACAAACCTCACAACCAGCACAAGCCTCACAAACCGCACAAGCCTCACAACCGCACAAGCACAAGACTCACCAGTTTCACAGGTTTCACAAGTTACACAAGTTACACGTTTTGAACATGATTCTCACAAGTTACCACTGCAAAAGTTCACAAGGTGTACTAAGATTCTCAAAAGTTCACAAGGTGTACTAAGATTCTCAAAGGCAATACTTCTCAAAGGCACCCCATATAATCTCAGGTGAAAGCAACAACACCAACAACAATACCCGGTGAAAGCAAGCTACACCAACAAGTGGTCCGAAACAACACCAACAATAATATAATCCTGGCGGACCTATATAATCCCAGTGAAAGCAACAACACAAACAAGTGGTCCAGATCAACAACAATCAACCAACAACAAGAACTAGTGGTCCGGATCAACAACAACAATCAACCACCATGTCTAGTTCACCATTTAACACACAAGAGGTAAATAACTTATCAAAGGCTCGGATTATTAGCTTTATAGCTCATGTTGGTACAAATTCGGTTTGCCTCGCCAAAACTCTTTTAAGTTTTTTTAAAAAAAAATCATCATTACCTTTTTATTTCATTAAAGTTGCAAATGACCTTGAATGGTCACTTACCATCCAAGAATGAAATTTTTTATACCAAAACACTAATTTTTTTTCATTAAAGTTGCAATGTGAATCACTTTACCATCCAGTAATGCCAAGGATAACGTAGGGTGCCTGCCAAGGATAACGTGGGGTGCCTGTGTAGGCTTTGCCCACAACAAAAGGGTCCTTCTATGCAGGCAAACCTGCAAAAAAAACATACAAACATATAAGTATAATACTTGTTAGATCTAATTTTTTTTTTAAGAAAATCAAACGAACCTAACCTTTTTTTTAAAAACCTCACAATTTTTTCAACAAAATATACGTTTCAAAATTTAAAATTAGTTTTCGATCTAAAAACTTTAACAACGTAACATACGTAAACCACCACAGCATCACCACAGTTGAGTCAACAAACAATATCATCACAAAATTAAAGATCTAACAAGTATAATACTTGTTAGATCTAATTTTTTTTAAGAAAATCAAACGAACCTAACCTTTTTTTTAAAAACCTCACAATTGTTTCAACAAAATATACGTTTCAAGATCTAAATTTAGTTTTAGATCTAAAAACTTTAACAACGTAACATACGTAAAAACACCACAACATCACCACTACCACCACAGTTGAGTCACAAAACAATATCATCACAAAATTAAAGATCTAACAAGTATAATACTTGTTAGATCTAATTTTTTTTAAGAAAATCAAACGAACTCACCTTTTTTTTACAAACCTCATAATTTTTTCAACAAAATATACGTTTCAAGATCTAAAATTAGTTTTAGATCTAAAAACTTTAACAACGTAACATACGTAAAACACCACAAGATCACCACTACCACCACGGTTGAGTCACAAACAATATCATCAAAAATTAAAGATCTAACAAGTATAATACTTGTTAGATCTATTTTTTTTTAAGAAAATCAAACGAACTCACCTTTTTTTTACACACCTCACAATTTTTTCAACAAAATATACGTTTCAAGATCAAAAATTAGTTTTAGATCTAAAAACTTTAACAACGTAACATACGTAAACCACCACAGCATCACCACTACCACCACAACATCACCACTACATCCACAGCATCACAAAATTAAAGATCTAACAAGTATAACACTTATTAGATCAAAATTTTAGATCTAAAATGTTAGATCTAGAATTTTTAGAGAGAGAGAGTGGTATGCAAAAGTGAGAGAGAGAGTGGTTTACGTTTGACAGAAGTGAGAGAGAGACAGGGAATATCTACTGCCAAACCATGTGCGAGAGAGAGTGGTATACAACGAAACACGTACAACGTTCGAGAACCACACACGTAGCAAAACAAACACAAACACGTTTTATAAACGTTTTTTTTTATAAACGTTTTTTTTTTAAGTTTAATAAAAGTAATTATAAAAGTTTGTAAAGATACTAAAAAGTATTTATAAAATTTTGTAAAAAATTAGTATTTATAAAAGTTTTTTAAAAAAATTTGTACAAGGTTGTATTTTTTATCAAAGTTTTTTATAAAAGGTTGTTGTGTTTTTATATTGTATAGGTGTTGATCGAAGTTGATTTAATTAATTGGGTGCGATATCTTCTTGAATCGATTGGTTTTGTTATTGTTATTGGAAAAAGTAAAACAGATAGGGGCTATAAGTACTCTATCGAATTTTTGTGTTCTAGACATGGGACGTCTTCACGTGAAGGTTTAGAAGATGAACTTCAACGGCGAGACTAGTGCAAGGCAAATGTAATTGCCCATTCAAATTACTAGCGAAATTTATAAAACGTTTTAATGGTTAGATATTGAAGGTTAAGTGTCCGGCATAATCATAATTTTCGGACTCGTTGCATGGTTTTTCACGAGCCATGCGATTAAAAGAAAGTGAGTTAGTTTTGTGAGGCGAGATGACAAAAGCAGTGTAGCACCACGAATTATACTTTCTTCAATAAAGAGATGGATCCAAATAACGTGTCAACCATTAAAGCGGTGTATAATGCACAAGAAACGATCGTCGCGACAATCGTGGTGATTTGACTCGATACAACCGCTTTTAGTACATTTGCGGCGTAAGGTTATACATATTACCCTAGGATAAATGACCACACAAATGAGCTCGATGAAATATTTTTGTTCACCCGACGTCATATGCCCCGTGGACAACATATCCGAAATCATCTTGATGGACTCACATACAACACCAACATGTTTAAACGCCATTCTTCTACAGTTGTTGGGGTTACTCCAACAAACACAACATTCTCGATGGCGTTTAGCTTTTGGACAAGGAAAAAAGCCAAATTTCAAATGGGTGTTGGAATGTGTTAAGTTGGTGATACAAGAACAATATTACCCATGGGTTATCGTCGCAGACGATTTAGCGTTGCTTGGGGCATGCGAGAATAATTCCCAAACGCTATAGAACTCTGCCGAGTGGCATATCAATCAAAATGTGCTAAAGCATTGCGAATATGATTCGATACGTTAAAGGAGTATGAGTCCGTTAGATTGACATGGTATTCGATGATTACAGCTCCGACCGAAGAAGTGTTCACGCATTATTATCAGCACCTACGTGGTTTATTGGTCCGAAAAAAGGGTACTCGAATTGTTATTTAATAATACATTTTTTTATTATTATTTAATAAATAACTACTCGAATTGTCTTCTCACTTTAGTAATTCTTTGTTTTCTCATATGTTTTCCGGTATTTTCGTAACTGGCTGCGAGATTACGATCGCATGTTTGTGTCGTACATTACCGATCAATATCGCAGCTTCGACCAAACAACAACATGTAGAGTTGAGAGTCAACACGTATTTGTTGAAGTTATACTGGGCTCCACACAGTCCGGCTTAGACACGTTGTTGTGTTCGGTCGACAAGATTATAGTTTAGCAAGCAAAAACTGCGATCTGAGCCTCTTTGAATATAAGCAAAATCAAGCGCATGCTTGTAAGAGCACTCTATTTAGCGAATTGTGGTATAATGTTTCAATGGATGCTTTAAGGCTCATACTGCAGAAGTAACGGATGTTGACCCATGCATGTGGTCATCGGATCTTGGTTAGTGTATGGTTTACCATGCTATCACCAATCGTATTGGCTTCAAGAAAGCGGTATGTATTTTAAAATTTATGCCTATCAAGTTATTCTTCCGTCAATACCGATAATTTTAACTAATTCCTTTTTGGAATCTGAGTTGCCAATTCCGCTTGATTTTGTTGATAATTTTGGAGAACACTAAGCGTTCCACGGCCTTGTCCAAAATACTCAAGAGCTCGATGAGCTCGAATATCCTCAAGAGCCTCAAGGGCTGAAGAGCTCGAATATTTTCTTGTCAAGATGACGTACAAAAATTCCAAAGTTTTTATACGAGCATCGTCGTTTGTCAAAAAGATATGTTAAACATGCTCGGAGGTATATACGCTCCTCGAATCATGTCGACCAACAACTCCTGTCAAAGAAAGTAATCGTGGACGTCCGAGCGCAAAGGACAACAAATCCAAGTCTAAACCAAATATCCGGTTTGAGCGAAGAACCCCCACAAGGCACCGCAGAAGCTACACAAAACCTAAAAGTCCCGAGTAAATAAAGAATCTGCGAGACACATTTCTTATGTGGAGAGCCTTCTAACGTCCTGACTTAAGCGAAGGACCTAGCGAGGCGACTTAAGACACCACTTGTACATTCCAGATTACTTTAGCGAATATTGTATGACTGAACTTCCAGCTCTTTTCCGACGTTGGATCCTAGGGATCTTTAACGTGGAGGGTGATGGAAATTGTGGCTATCGAGCTCTTGCCATAGGTCTTGGCCATCAGCAAGAAATGTGGCCCATAATTCGAGCTCTTGCCAGGGAAGAGGTAGACAATCACGAGGAAGTTTACAGGGAAATGTGGGGTAATTCTTTTACATCTACACGTAACTCGATGAATTGGTTCAACGATGCGAGACCGGCGTTATTGGATGACTATGCGAGAAATGGGAGTGGTTATTGCTACACTCTTAACCGTCTCTATTGTATAACCAATTCACAATCTCTTTTGTGTCTTCCATGAGAGGTTCTCCGATTCAACGTAAATATTGTCTCGGTTGTGATTCTTCGTGTGGGGAACAATGATTGTGCTCACTTCGCTTCTTGCGGTTCTTGATGAAGACTCACCACTCCCGTATAATCACCCACAATGGAAATATTTTAGAAATGCGTGGCGCTCCATGGGAACATGTGTTTACTCAACGCAGAGGATGTTTAGATATCGTGAAAGCGATTATTGATTTATATTGTAAATGACAAAACATGTATGAGCGATTCGATTTATAGCAACGACTCGTCATCTTTTGTTCTGATTTACGCTCCTGCTCAGGTTCTTCCTCGTGTTTTATTCACAGAATCGGATGACATTCGATGGAGGACATTCATTGTGTCAACCACACACCGCCGTGTTGAGAGTCCAGATTATGTGCTTTATTCACAATCTTATGTGCCTCCTCTCGGCTATATATCCAGTGCAGATGAGGACAATTTTATACACCGTTCTCGGTTCTTCCTCATCTTTTATTACTGACCGTCTCGCGTTGACGAGTACGAGCGAGATTGACGATTGAGAGGCGATTTGAGTTAGAGTCTCGTGTGGGACAGATGGCGGCATCATTGAGGCGACTACGCCTCGGCGTGATTGATCTTAGTTTCTAGTTATATTGTAATTTTGTGAACCATGTATCAACTATTAATCTATAACAAGATTGGTTATTGTGAACCATGATATTACTAATTTATGTTGTGAATAATTATACAAATTCTTTGGCGGATCAACAAGAAAATCCTTTCTTGTGTCGTTGTCAACGATGGATTAATAATTGAAAGAACATCTCACAAGCCCAAAACTTGGTGCAAGTATTATGCACGTCGCTGTCGAAAGGTAAATAATTATCGTTTGCTTATTTGCGTAAATATATCAATAACTTGTTTGTTTAGAATACATTTCTTATAATTGTTTCGCCATGTATGACTGGGACTAAAGACTATGGGTGTCGATACTTCATGTGGAAGGAAATATTTCAACAAAAGTACTTTGGTGAAGCTCTTCTTCAACGCAGCGGCTCAAATTATGAAACTAAAGATACAACGATCAACATCTTTATTGGTGAAAACAATTTGTTGCGAGGCAAAAATAAAGGCGTTGGAGGCATCATCTGGAATTGGCAAGAAATCAGGTTGATCACGCATGTCGGTAGGGTGGAATACTCTATGAGCTTATAGATGACATTAATAATCTTCGTGTGAAGTAGATTTCGTTGTATTATTGAAAACATTGTTGTTTTACTTGTTTAATGTTTTAATGTCAATGTTTTATTGTTATTGTTTAATTAAATGGAAACAAACACACAATTAAAAAGCATAACGTAAAATAAATATTATATAAAACACTACTGTGATTAAATCACTATACATATAAAACACTCTACACAAATTAAATACACTATATCTGATATACATAAATTAAACACTACACACATTAAAAAAAAAAAAAAAAAAAAGAAAAGTACCGCCGCCAGACGGAAGGGGGGACTGAAAAGCATAAATGAGTTGGAAGCTCTCAGAAACTACAATTCGGGATCTAAGTTAAACTTTATTGTTTTTCAAACAAGTGAGATATGCATCTGATACACCAACATCCTTCAATCGCCAAATGTCTTTCATACACTAATATTTTTGGTTTTGTCATCTAAAATAATTTAAAGCCAACTTTTTCTCCCAATTCTCGTGCTCTAACAAAACCGTAGCGAAATGGTGGCTGAATACTATCATTCTAATTCTTGTCTTTAAGAGAAAAATGAAGATAAAAATTGAAAGCCGAAAGTTTCTAGGAAAACGATATATGATATATCCAACTACATTTTCTATCTACTTATATTTTTACCCATACAAATGCAACAAGTGTACGTTAGAAAGATAGTATGAGATGATAAAAGAAATAAGTGGTTTTCACTTGTCATCTTCTCGTCTCCATAAGTAGAAAGATCTCAATTCCGCTTAATCTTCAGTTGTTCACTGGAAAAATTGAATATTCCGTAGTCTATATATGGGGACATGATGTAGAAATGTCACATACAAGACAATAACAAACAAACAAGTTGCTTTATTGGTCAAATTTTTTTTTTCTTTAGAAAGATAAGCATGTATGTTCCTTTAACTTTATTATAATTCTATCTTAGTCGGATAGATTGGAGTTGTAACTTGTAACCCGTGTCATGCTAATTTACAGCTAAAGGGAATGTTTAAAACAAAGTAGATGTTATAATTTAGAGAAAAAAAAAAAAAAAAAAAAAAAAAAAAAAAACAAAAAACTTTATGGTTTTTTTGAAAGGTAAACTCAATCACCCAAATATATACATTTTTACATGATCACAATGCAACAAGGTCACTTAATAATGACTTAGAGATTCTTAATTTATAAATAAGTAAATTTATTAAGTCACTAATTGAATATTTGTTTGGTGCTTAATTTAAATGGATGATCTCTTAAAAAAAAACTATGAAAATGAGGGTCTCTATATATTAAGTCATCACTCTTATCATACTTTTACATATTTACCTTTCCGCTTTTTAACCTCTAATCAATACTTATCCGTGACATGAACTTATAACATCGTGGTTGAAAACATAACTATATTACGGATACAATTGAACCAAATGCCCATTAGTAAAAGACATTATGTAATACAATTAAAATAATATTTACATTTATCTTCTCATCTTCACAAGGAAATGGATATCAGCATGAATAATTTACACGAAAATAATTCGTTGGTATTTTTTTCTGAAGAGCCATAAAATCACAGTATGTGAACTACTGTAAAACTTATGTAATCCGTCATATCTAGATTACTTATATTCTGGAAGGCTTGTCGATGTGGTCAAGAGTTCAGTAGCTAGTGTGGGTTGCTATCCAGGAAACTACCTGGACTTTACATCAAGTGTGGGAATGTGGATTGCTATCAATTGTCCTTTTCAAGATTTTTTCAAGCCCTAATAAAAAAGATCAAAAGTCGTGTGAAAAGCTTAATTGAACCCCTTTGATCTCTCATCATCATCTTCTTTTAATATCTTCAACCCTCCATCAAAGATCCATCATTTTTAGATGATAAAAAACTTAAAAGCACTTTTATGATCATGATATTATCATGAACACCTAATTTATTGTTCAAAAATCTTAGCCTATTGGTATCATCTCTATCTTATCGATCAGAGATTGTAAGTTCAAGAACTTCAAAGATTAAACCCTTGAATCTCTCCAGCTAATTTACAAAGAAGCTAGAAATACTTATTTCATATTTGTCATGATCCATTTTTTTCAACATAAAAACCCTAAAAACTAACATGTGATTTTGGAAAGATAGACTTAATTAAACTCCATTTGATGTTTCATCTTTAACTTTGTTTGTTTCTCAGGTGTAGAAGGTTGCTTTCTAGATTTCTTGATCTTTTTTTCAAGTATTTGCTCAACAAAGCTAACAGCACCATGGAAAATCATTATCATTATGAACATGTGAGTTTAGTTCTCTTCAATTAATTTCTTCAAAGTAAATTATAAACGCGACTAGCCTATATTTTTTCTTTGTTTTAAATATCTTACGAAAAGAATAAACACCAGCTCGTGGCATAGTGGTGGTCGGATCCATGAGCCAGATTTCTATTTTCAACTAAAGTTTATAGCTAAATTCAATAATTATGCAAAACCAATTCGTTAATAGCAAAAACAAAAAGTAAATCAGTAATCTAGGATCCGTAGACCCTTTTACGAGTCTTCTGGTGTGTAAGAAGCCGCATAAGTTTCCGACAGCTCTACTTACGTTACCATCGTTGACGCCTTGTTTTTAGTTAGCAGGACGGCCATAAGTGAAAGTTGCCTTATTATAATTCTACCAATGAACCATCTTAATTCACATTCTTTTGGATAATATTGTTAATCCTCGTCATTTTCGAAAATGTTTTAAAATTGTTTTAGACATACATATGTAAGTTTGCTTTTATCAAAAACTCAAAACTATTTTACATGATTTTGTGCAAATTTATTATAAACTGAAATCATAACCTTTATTATTTTGAGAGTCAATTATATTAAAAAAGAAAAGGGATAATTGCATGGAAATTATTTAACTTGTCACCTCTTATAATTTTGTAGCCATTTATTTTGTTTCTTGTAGCATACTTCTGAATTCAATTTTTGTATGTATTGTGTGATCAGTTGTGTGTATTATATGACGATTTTACCTTTAATTTACACACTCAAATTTAACCGGAAGATGAGTAAATCGGTCAAATAATACACAAAGTTGGTCATACGAAAAATATAAAAATGAAATTTAAAAGTATCCTACTTGAGCAAAAAAACTACTTTGCTAATTAAACAAAACTGTAAAAAGTGACGAGTTATAATTAGTCCATTAAAAAACCTCTTGAAATAATTCATATTAAAAACCTTAAATAAAACTCCTATTTTTTACTTTATAAAGTTGACTATACTAAATAGGGTTTTATCCAGTTGTTTGCCATATTTCTACTAACAGTAATCACATAAAGCAATTTTGGCTATGGGCAAGTCGCAAAATTAAAAAATCCTACTAAATAAAGGTTTTATCCGGTTGTTTGCTATATTTCTACTAAAGTACATTTAGCAATGTAGCTATGGGCAAGTTGCAAAGTGCTAATGCCACACCCAATGAGAAAAGAGTGAACAGTGAAACGCACAATAACTAACGGTCGTTAGTTAACGACCGTTATCTACTAACGGTCGTTGACTTTTTTTTTTAAAATACTTTTTTAAAAAACCAAAAATGCGGCAAGAGTCCCTGAGGTTTAACTTGCGTTGCAAAATAGGTCCTCTAATGACTAACGATGTATATTTTTTTTACATAATTGGTCCTTCCTGTTAAACGTTCGTTACACAAACAGTCCTATTAACCGCCGTTACTTAACGGTTGTTAAATAACGACATTCTATCATTTTAATTAAAAGTTTCTATATAAACGCAACGCAATGCAAGACTTGATAACATACTTTTGGTAAATTTGCAACCGCTTAATTATATTGCTCACGGTTAAAATATTAAACATATCTAATAGGAACATACTTAGCTTTAACGTTAAATAATACTTATGTATGCAAACACCCCGCTGCGAAGCGCGGGCTAAAAACCTTGTATGAAGACAAATTCAAGTCGTTCCACTATAAAATGTTAACAGTGAGATATAATTAATTTGTAAGATTGAGACCTATAACACTTTTATAATGATAATCATTAAATATAAATTTGATGTTGATGCGTATACGCTTTGTATATTGTATTTTGTATATTGTAATAAGTCGATGTTACAACAAAGAAATATATTAATTTTAGCCCATTTCCTTAATTAACAGGACACTGAGGCATCAGAAAGAAAAAAATTATTGTTTTCAACTCTTATCGTGTTTGTTAAAATCATTAGAATACAGAAAGCATAACATTCCTTGTTTAACGATAACGCTCCTATGAACGATTAGAGTTTGGATCACTTGTTTAGAAAAAAATTACAGTAGTCTTTAATTTTACCTCGATAGGATAATGAGGCATCTGCAAGTTCAAAACCAGTAAACTTGGAGCTAATTTTTCCATCTAGAGTTGCATCTCCTGTGTACACCGGAAGAAGGATTACTGGAGAAGTTCATGGTGGAACCGAGTCTATCAAAATCATGTTGATTGATAGCCAGACACGACAACAAGTAATCAGCGGGAATGTATCCTCGCTAAAAGTGAAGATGGTACTTATTCGTGGAGATTTTGATGGAGTGACTACTGGTGATAGCAACATTTGGACACATGAAGAGTTCAAAGAAAAGATCGTAGTTAATTGGAAAAACAAGAAAAATCTTCTTCTTGGTAATCTTTCTCTCGTTCTTAAAAATGGGATTGGGACAGTCGGTGAAATGAGAATCAAACACGATAGCAAACCTCTTAAAAATGTCAAATTTCGTCTAGGAGCAATGGTTGATGATGATAATTGTCCGTTTGAGATTAAAGAGGCTATAACAAATCTTTTTGAAGTTAAGGATCGTCGCAATGAATCTAAGTACTTAGGACCGTTGTCTCCAAATGATTGGGTGTGGCAATTAGTAAATATCTCAAAAAAAGGCCCTATTCGTACGCGTCTCGAGAATAAAAAGATCTCAACAGTGAGGGATTTTCTAAATATGTACTCTTCAAACCCTCAAGTACTCCAACAGGTAACTGATTACTAATGTTCTTCAACCCTTGAAGCAAAGAAATACATATATAACACTTGAATAGAGTCGATATATGACATTTTTTAATAATAGGTTTGTGGATTTAAAGGCAAAAAGTGGCAAATGACGGTTAATCACGCGAAAACAAGCCTCTTCGAAACTATGGTATGTTTCTGTTAACAATCAAACTAACTCAACCATTGTTTTATCATAATCTGTGTCTCGCTTAATAACAAGTGAGTCTTTTCTTCAACCTTAATTCGGCTAAAAAAAGTGTTCTTTTTGTAGTGTGATACCAATGGACGAGCTAGATCCAGCTTTCAACAATCAAACACAATGCCGTCCTTTAATTACACTGGTAGCATCGACTTCAATAACAACTGTTATAAGCCACAACCTTGTGAAAATGATCTGTTCGGTGACATGATGATAGTGGATTGCAACTTTTCGACCCAAGATGTTGAAGTATGGGATGTATGTATCCTTGAGTTTGAACCACAGCGAGATGGAATTGACGGTGCATCAACTTCAGTTCACAATGGAGCGAAAGGGAAAGATGATTTGGCTAAGAAAAGATGGATGAGATTGCGAGCTACAATATGGTTCTGGATGGTGTCGTTCACGAAGAAAGTTGAGTCATGTGTTTGTTCACCCTAGTGGTGTAGTAGGTTAAGGTGTTGTTTATTTCAACTTAAGTACTTTGTAAATGTTAGATTATGTATTTATGTTTGTATGCGTGGTTTACTCCTTTTTATGTTTGAGTGACTTAGATACAACACTTTCTCCAACTTGGTTATTACTATGTTGTGACTTATTTACTTTTCAGAGTTGCATAGATTAGTTATACATAAAGTTGGTTGGAAGTACTTAGCAATTCATGTATATACTTTAAACATAATCATTTTGCATGATTTTAAAACAATAGAACAAAATTTAAAGTTTAATAATTTTTATAGTTAATGTATTTAGTTTGTCATTTTTTAAAAGCAAAGTTTTGGGTATAGTTTGAGACTTTTGGGCCATTCTATCAGCCTTCATAAAGCAGAGCAGTCCAATGATATTGGGTTATGCATTATTGCCATTAAGCATATACAATTGTAGTGGTATTTTTTAAGTAGATATTTGTTATTCAAAAAGCTAATGGTTAAAAAATGTACTCTTTTCGTCCAATATTATAAATTCATATTGCTAATTTTTGTTCTCCCAAAATATTTGTCCATTTTTATATCCCAACCAATCAAAAGAGACTTTAGTAGAGAGAAATGATATTTGATTGATTAGTAGAGTAGTTAGTGGGAATTTATTAAACTTTATGCAAAATGGAAGTAGACTTATAATTTTGGACGGAAGGAGTATTTAGTTTGTCTATTATTTTTTGTGTATTCGACTTTCTAGTTTTCTATAGTGTGTACATAACTTCTAATAATTCATATTGTGTTTATTATTAAGTTAAAGACGAAAAAAAGGAGGGGTAAAAAGACTAAAATGGCCTTAGTTAAATTGTGCCACGTTATCTAACCACTTTAATGATACACACAATAGTAATTATTGAAATTTAAGTACACACAATAAGAAAGTAAATGTTAACAATGTAGAAAAAGAAAAATGCGACAAATTTGATGTATTTTTAAATCATCATCTATATTCAAAACGTATCATCAAATAACAAACTTGTTACCGATATTAAAATAATAATAATAATAATAAATAAATAAATAAATAAAATATGCCGGTAAACAATGCTAAAAGAGTACAACAAAATGTAAACAAAAAAAGTCGTGAAAAGCGAAGAAGCACGACACAAACCTGACATAAAGTTAAATAAGTTTAGGTTGAGGATAAATATGTTTGGGTCAAAAACAGGTCAACCGGTTAACTTTTTTAATAAAAAGGTCATGTTTGAGTTGCGTAAAAGTCAACCCATGAAATCATTAAGTGTATAAGCCTTTAAAAAATAAAATATATAAGTTTGATTTTATATTAGATTTGGATCAAATGCATTGTATTACGTATTTAATATGACAATGAATTACGATTATAAATAACCTTAAGAAACTCTTCTCTCTGACGAAAAAAGCGATTAACGATTCCCTAATATCCCATATTTATTCTTAAAACTTTTTTTAGGCTAGTCACAATCGTGACCAGAGATGACCCAGTCATCGGTCTGCCATCGCCTTTCCTCTCCCACGACCCGCATACGACTGTGATGCCACAGTCGATAACCTAAGGTTCTTTTTGTTTTTTGTTTTTTCTTTTTTTTAATTCAAACATTTTAAACATTAAATTTAAATTCATTAAAATTAAAAAAAAAAACATTACAATACGAAATTAAAACAAAAAAAAATTACAATACGAAATTAAAATAAAGATTACAATACTTAAACTAATAATCTAAATCGTAGTGTGCCTTGATTGTTTCCTTGACTTTCATCAATTCTTGTAGTTGTCGTGCGGTCAAAGTTGGGTCGATTGGGGTGTTGTAGAAGATTATGTCGGTCTCCCGTTTTGATAGCCTCAAGAGCTCAATTTTCTCTTTTTTTCATCTCCAGCTCTTTTTCCCTCAACCGTATCCAAGCATCTTCTAAACCCTCTTTATTCTTACCTTTCTCCCCTTTTGACGTCTTCTTGGTCTTGAAGAAAGTTTTGGCCAACGATTTTACAAATGATTCTGATGGTTCATCACTATCACGAGAGGAGGAGGATGGTTTCTTCATTGCTTTGTCATGACCAGCCGGTCGTGATTCTCTAGTCCCTTCCTCATCAGAATCGTCAACATCTTGGACATCGAAAGGATCACGAGCTTGGGTTGAACCAGAGGTAGTGGTAGAACCCTTTGTTTTCTTCCGACTATTCGTTTGGAAAGCCGGCATCTCAGTGTTCTTTCAAGCAGCATGACCCTTTAAAACCTTCCAACACTTCTCCAAAGTGAAATCATGATCGCACGTCATACGGTATTCTCTAAGAGCTTTTGAAGTGTCGTCTATATCATTCTCACCACTTCCATGGTTATTCTTGATATTCTCCATGATAGCACAATAATTACCAACCCTATTACGAATCCTACTCTTCCATTTGGTAGTGATGAGTCATAGGTTCAGTCTGAGCCAGTTTTTTTTTTAAAAGTAGTCTATCACTAACTCCCAAAACTTGAAGCGGTTTAGGGCGTTTTATCTCTCCGAGTTTTCCAACATATAAACCCAAGCTTTACAAAGTGCGACCTCTTCCGTCTTTGTCCATGGCTCAACGGACTTCTTGGCTTTCCCCTTGCTTGTTTCGGGCTTCTTGCCTTTGTCCTTGGCCTTTGAAGCACGCCTTAATGGCTGCTTTGGTTTGATGGGGGAAATTTCTTCAGCGGAAGCGGTTTTTCATCATCAGAATCTTCAACGAGAATGGAACCGTGGTGCGAACCGTGACCCGAACCTTGGCCCATCGAAGCATCTTGACTTTGGTAGTTTTGTGTATTATACTCCGGCATATAATCTTCCAAATTCATGTCAAGATTAGTACTTCGAATCGGGGAATAAGGTTGATACGGTTGAGAAGGATAAATGAAGTCCATGTTTGGATGGTACGACGACCCACTAGGTTCTTGCCGGTAATCGGTGTAAGGACGTTGCGGTGGGATAAAAGGACGGTTAATGTAAAACGGGTTTTGGTTTTGATTTGGTTGGGCTAGTTGTGATTGATATTCAAAACTTTGTGGATGAAAGCGAATAGGCCGGTTTTGTTGTGGTGTTATGCCGGTTAACTCGAAGTTGTTTTCCGGCGAGAAATTCATATTCGGTTGATTTTGTGGTAGTCGGGATCGTCGGTTTTTGATGCTTGGGGTATTTTTCTTTGACATTTTGAACTTGGATGAGAATTAGATTGAAATGAATATAGATGAGAAATGGTGAGTGGTGAATTGTGTTTGAGGTGAAGTTGGTATTTATAAAGTGGTAAAATTGTTTAAAAAAAAAGTTCTTTTTTTTTTTTTTTTTTTTTTTTTTTTTTTTATGACCAAACGGTCAAAAATTTTAAAATATTTTTTAACTTTAGCCCAAACGGGCAAAATGGCTTGGGAAAGAGTGGTATTAACTTCGGTCATTTTTTAGCCCGATGTCCCCCAAAAAAGCACCACGAGCGATGTCCCAACCGATGTCCACATCCATCTTGCCCGATGTTCACATCGGTCGTGGGTCGTTTTTTGTGGTGCCCAACCGATTTCCAAAGCACGATTGCGACTAGCCTTAGTTTCTTTAATCTTTCTCCACTTTAGTATCTTCAATTAATTTATTATTTTATTATGTGATGTGGGTGGAGCTAAGCAAATAGTTTTAGCGGCTTGTAGGGAATCTGCTTTCATTCGCTCTTTGTCTATTTTGCATGAGGTTATATTCGTTCTAAATTTATATATACGTCATTAATCGCTAGAGTTTTTTTTGCTCATCTAATTCTCCACAAAGATCGATTATACTTCCCTAGACTGAGTGTATCATAGTTGGCTCCTTGGAACGATTAGGTTTTTATTTAGTTAGGGTTTGTTTGGTTGGTTTTGTATCTTTTCTATTGATTGTTGTGATTGATGTTGTGTTTAATATGTAATGTGTCTTGGTGGTTTTCGATCTAAAACCCTAATTACTTAGGGTTTTCCGCGTTTACTAAATATTATACGCTGCTTGTTCTTCTTGTTTTTGTATTGAGAATCATTGATGATGAAAGCGGTTTTCTTAGATTCGGGTGGAGGAGGCAAGAAGAAGAAAAAGAAAGACGGTAATGATTCTAGTGATGCTAGTTTGGATCCTTCTACTATGGAGTCTAACTTTCCTTTACTAAGCGAATTAGCATCTAAAGTTTACAAGCATGAATCAAAGTTAGTTGGATCAGATGGAAAACCACACAAACCTAGGAGAGGAACGAATGAGTAAATTGGTGGGGCTTCTATGGAGACTCACCCAAATACTGAACCGATTACTCTTGATGCTATTGGTATTAATAAGAGCCATATCGCTTTTACTGATTTGGATTCTGGTAATATTGATCTATTGAATGTTATACCCGTTACTCTAATTGCGTCTACTATTCATTATGTGGATGTGGTACAACTTAAGAATCTGGTATGAATATCAAAACAAAGGATGCACATGTTTATATTAATACAACTTATGTATTTTTAGACGTTCTATATAGGGGGCGCAATAACGACTGTTCTTTGGAGAAGTCAACTGCTTTTGCATGTAAAAGTTTTGATGTGGCCATGCAAATATCCCTAGTTCTTCACATGATAACTCTAATATAGAGACACGTAACACCATTACTAATGTTATCGATAACAGTATAGATAATATTGATAATGTGGTAAAGCATGTTGAAGCAGCAAAAACGAGTGTTGATGTTGCTTTTAAGTCACAAAATTTTGGTACGAATATGATTATGGATTCGACTACCAAAGCTACATGTACGAGTTTTGAAGAGAAACTTTGTGGTGTTTCTAATGCTAATGCTTCTATACCTTATAATGAAAATGTGGATAAATACCCGCGACTAATTTTAGTGTGGATGTCCTCTCATCTTATGCTTCTAAAATCAGTCCTTCCTATTCTAAATTGGCTAACTTTTGGAAAATGGAATAGATAGATCCTAAGGATGCTGATTACGATGTAATTTTACCTATTGATTCGGTTCATAAGGTGAATGAGAGGTTGAAAAATTTGTTTTGTGGGTATTTTATTGGCAAAAGACTTGCATTTCCCGTTTTTGAATGGTTTATGCACAACAATTTAGAAAAGTATGGAATTCAGAATGTTACGATGAATGAGAATGGGTTTTCCTTTTTCAAGTTCTCGTCTTTACTGGGTGATGAGTCTGTTTTTCAGGATGGGCCTTGGATAATTGATGTGTGTTTTACACGCTTTAAATGTATAATACTAGATTTACCGGTTTTCGACTAAAAACACAATATGGGCAAGTATACCCTTTCGAAAGTAATATAATCTAGGTAAGTCTAGGTCGTCCCAAGAGAATTTTAGTTTTCTCATAATGTTATTAAAGTGTTAAGGCTAAAATGATTGTCACGTATCAAATTAACCAAACGTGTATATAAACCAAGATTATAACGAGAATAAAATATAAAGAACCAAGCAAATGATGAAGCATGTTTGTTTAGGCTATGATTACTAAGAGTTGCAGATGTTTAGGATAGTGTTTATAAGTTAGAAATAAAGATAACACAAGTTACAAATCCTTCGACTCATAAGTAAACAAGTGTTTTTATCAATTAATAACAACGAATCATTTCGACCTTTAGACTTTGTTACAATCAATATATATTGTGGAATGATAGAACAATAATTTATAAAGTACCCTTTCAGCCTATATAATTAGACAAATCATGTTAAACCATTACAACACACACACACAACCAAACACTACATATCCAAGATCACAATACGCCAAACAAACACAAAACGACTACTCCATATTAAATATCATGATAAACATAGTATATAGTGTAAACTCATAATATTTCATCAAAATATAAATAGGAAAGTTACCAATTTGTTGCAAAAGCAAGTGTTTACAAAACTAGGAATCTGAAACCATGAATTCCCTTATAACTAATACCAAAGTACAACCAATAATTCCAATAGCAACCCTTAATCTAAAGCTTCTGAAATGACCCACGATATGTCACCTATCTTCTGTTAATTCAGCAACTCGAACAATATTGCACGAACATGGGTGTTTGGAAACGGGTTTAGCGTATGACACTTGGAAGAATTTGGTGTGAATCCTTCAAGTGTGTATGTTCTAGATTCTGGAAATGTAAGACTAAGGTATGTAAATAGTCTTGGGTTACTGGAAAACGTGGTAGATGGTGATGGTGATGAATGTGTGATAACAAGGGGTGTTTGGATCAAAGGATTATCAATCCCTTTTCACTAAATTCATGGTTCCAAGTGGTGTTCTTGGGTTATGGTGATAAAGATAGAGTTCATGTGACCAAATGGTGGAATATAAACATTTTCCAATACTTAGGGAACAAGTTGGGGGTCTATGATCAGTTTTTTAGACAAAATAAGCTCATTTACTGCATCAGAAGGGAAGTGCTCCGTAGTTAATTGCAAAACCCGTTGTTAATACAAATAAGCCGTAAAAACGTTTATTTATATTTTACGATCTTCTAATGTTTTGTCGAAAACAAACGTAAAATCATTTTAACGAAAAAAATAAAATACGTAATTGGTTTGAGCCAATAGTTTTCTAACACACATATGTTTTCACATAAAACACTAAAACAAGTATAAGTGATTTTATGATTTAAATAATACATATGTACAACAACTAGTGTTTACATATTGGGCAAATATATACATACCTAGTATGTATTATAATGGTTAATACAATTGGGTAGAAACTTAAGTATTTGACCCATTGACCAAATACATTGAATGTAGTTGGGTACAACCCAAAGTCCATGACCCATAACCCATTGCATGACATCATGCTTTAGTCATACATGGTTTCAATCCATGGCCCATAGTTTTAATCCATGAACCATGGAATAGATGCATTGCATCTTATAGATACATTGTATCTACTTGGATACCCATGATCTATAACCCATGACCCATCACTCAAAACCCATGGGCAAAGAGGAGCGTCCCACGGATCCCCAGTATTACACTGAACGGATCCCTCAAGTAAGGGATCTGTGGAACAGTAGATGTTTTTCCTCTATAAATAGTGAGCCATTTATTCATTGTTTATCACCCCTTTCTCACATATTTTCTCTTTGAGATATTAACTCTCTAACCTCAGATCCAAGTGATCTATGTATGTAGTTTTGTTTTTGTGTGATTCTCTAGGTTCATCTTAAAGGCGAGATCACCATCTTTTGAAGACGAGCAAGCTCAAGTCCATGAGTTGCCATGCTTTCTCATAAGGCGTTATCATTAAGACTATTGAGGTTCTCTTGTTGATAGTTTTATTCTTTCTCATAAGAAGTGTAGTGTTGAAGACATTAGTGAAAGATGTCTAAGAGAGTCAAGACGAAGACATTAGTAAAGGGTGTTGATCGTCCGTATTGAAAGCACTAGTGAAGGGTGCTTAGAAGTCAAGGCCAAAGCATTAGTGAAAGGTGCCTTGAAGATCGAGTCAAAGGCATTAGTGAAAGGTGCCTTGAAGATCGAGTCAAAGGCATTAGTGAAAGGTGCCATGAAGATCGAGTCAAAGGTTAGTGAAAGGTGCCTAAGGTGTACATTCGATATGGTGTGATTCGATGTACAAGATAGATTAGTATTGGGTCAAAGGATGTTGATATCCTTGATGGTGTTGTAATAAGGAGTGGGTCTCCTTTGGGGTTCGGTGTTGTGTAGTGATTGGGTAGTAGTTCCTCCATTGTAATGGAACTCGGTATCTAGCTTAGTACCGGATAAAGGGTAGACAACGTTGTGATAGGTTTGGTTCTACCTCATGGAAGAACCCGGTATCTAGCCTTGTACCGGATAAAGAGTAGGCAACGCTGTGAAGGCTTCTCCGCCATAAGGAGTTGGTGTCGTGTAGTGATTACGAACTCTCGAGTAGGCGACTAGGGGAATGGAGTAGGGCAAGAAAGGTGTCCTTGTAGCAGAACCACTATAAATACTCTCGTTGTCGTTTTGTGCTTCTTACTCCTTATCTTTTCATTACATACTTATATATGCTTGTCTATCAACATCCAACACACATGTTTAATAGATTGACATAAGTTGATCTAAATAGTTTAAAACCAAGTTTTAATCGGTAAAACTATTCAACCCCCTTCTAGTTTTCCACAGTTGGTATCAGAGCTTCGTTACCAAGTTTCTTAAAGTATATTGTACTTTAAAAACTTGATACGACCCGTGTTTAATTGAAAACTACAAAGAAGGTCTTTTACAAAAACAAGCACCATGTTTTTTAAAACGCCTTGTTTGGATGTTGATTAGATAACAATATTTTTTTTATTTAATTGCACTAACCTTCTTTGTCATGTTGCTTAGTTAAAGCTCATACCTACCAAGCCATAAGAATTACTTGCTAACAAGACTACCTTCCCTAAGAAGGTATCTTAAACACGAAGGAACCGAATTGTCTTCTAACATTTGTTGTGTCATTTGTAAAGACATTCCTAAGTGTTTTAGAGGTATGATTTTCCGCTTATCTCTAAATAACATTAGATTAATAAATAAGTATGCTTATATATGTATCTATATGATTATCTTTTGTGCATATTCATATATTACACGTAGCTTCGTTAGGAAACTTTTTCTCACATACGTGTTACTCTTTCGTCTAAAGTCGAGGTTTATAAAATTAGTGTTTTAATTTATTTAATCCATAAATCATATCTTTCTAATAATAAAACAAAACACAAATCTCAAAAATTCCTCCTTCCCCATAAAAACCCCCTCCGACGTCCACTCCACCAAATCCTCATTTTTTTTTCAAATCTTACACTTTAAAAAATTACCTCTCATTTAAAACTTCATCTTCCTCCTCATCTCATCTCATCTCAAACCAAAATCAAGAAGGTTCTTCATCAATATGGTTTACGTCGCCCTCGTACTCATCGCCCTAACACTCATCGCTCTCGTGTTTCCTATGATGAAGTTCACGTATAGAGACATATACTTTGTGTTGTTAATCAACATTGGTGTTATATACCCAATCCTTTGTATCGTTCTTAGCATTGAAATGAAATATTACTATTGTTCTAGTTTATCTAGTTAATTTCTCATAATGTGTTTGTCATTTCTTTTGCTTTATATCTATCATATTTTTGGATCTTGAGTTACTTTTGAAACCGACAATGCATGCTATAGTAAAACTTGGCTAAAATACATACCTTTGTATAAACATATAAGATGCAAAAACCCTTTTTCGTCAAAACCTTTTTCTGTCACTATAGATCCGCGGATCCCTGTAGGTATACTAGCCGGATCCTTCATAAAAGGGAACCGTGAGAACCGTCATTCTAAAAAATAGTTTTTCATGCAATATAAAAACCGTTTTCTTCCTAAAATAAATATTCCACTTGATTGTCAAACATTAAGTGAGTTAATTATCATTGTTAATAATCATCTTTGTAAAAACGTTAGGTAATCATTGCTTTGTCCGTAATACGTCACATTAACTCATCCTTTCTATAGGCCTCACTATGTCGCATGAGTATGAGTTTAATTTTTCACTCACTAGCGTCTACACCCCTAACATCTCTCTTGAGCCCAACACACCTGGCAATCATGTCTGTGGGTTCAATAATCTCGAAACCCGTCATTTCCATGAAGGACGTATTGTGGACACTCCTCTACAATACGAAGAAGGCATCAATACCTCCTTCCGAACCATAGGACTAGAATGTCTTCTCGAAATTAACGAGAAAATATGTCCGAGGTTTTGGAATCTTCCATCAAGTTGAACTCGTTCGTAACGAGGATCACTCTCTATCCCTTTGGTTTTGGATCAAAAACCAAAAGTTTGCTCTAACCCTTGGGCAATTTGCTCACATCCTCCGAATTCCAAATCATGGACAATGTGCCTTCACTAAAGATTGGTCTCTTGATTCTCTCTTCAACATTCGTGAAGAAAATAGTCCATATTGTTCACACATACCTTCCCCGCAAGACTTGACTCGCACGATATGCGAACCTCGACCCTATTACTCCGATCCAAACATTATCTATACACGGGATATCCGAGAAGAGTAAAAGGCTCTCGCACTCATCCTACGTGAAAATGTTTGAAGTCTTGGGGGAAATCGAGAAATCCTTCCCGCTTGTTGTGCTCACATAATGTATTGTTTGCTAACACAACAACCATACAATCTCGCCTACTTTTTTGCAAGGCAAATTGTAAATCTTCAAGGCTCCAAGAATAAACTAATCCCTTATGGAATGTTCTTAACATGCCTTTATCATCACATCATGTACTTCCACCTTCAATTTCAAAGTTCGTTGTACGTACTTGTAAATAAGATGATGGAACCATTAAACACATCTCTCATGAAGACTTTCTTCATTCCTCAATCGACAAACACTCATCAACCATTTGATGATCCATCTAGCGAAAACGCTCAAGGAACTTAGTTTTCTTTCAAATAGGGACAATCCTTAGTACCCATGTTTTATCAATGTAATTTCCTTCATGAAATAAAACATCTTACATTTGATATCTCTACTATATTAGTGTTAGAACTTAGAAAACGCTAACTTTGAAATATGATGCATTGTGCAACCCTTGCATATCTTTTGTAATGGTTCTGCTTAGCAGAGAGACGGATCCCAAATTTTGTGCTAGATGGATTGATAACATCAAATAGTCCTGAATATTAAGTGTCAATTTCCCCGATAATGCTCGTTATTTATATCATTTATATGGATTTACTCTTGTTTTCCATTGTTTTCCACTTTCAGGTAAATTACGAGCATTGGAGCTAAAGAGACGCGGAAATGGAAACATTACTAAAGATTTACCACAGTATGCCTATTTTGAAAAAGTTACGGCGTAACTCGCCTCTTACATTACGCCGTAACTATTGCGTGACCCAGAAGTCCAACTTATCAAGAGGTTACGGCGTAACTCTTCCCAAAGGTTACGACGTAACTTCATTAGGTCAAAAGAGGTTCCACGCCGCTGTTATTTACGCCGTAACTACTGCATCAATTACGACGTAATCGAGTTTATTGAAGACTACGGCATAATCACTTATAAGGTTATGCCGTAACTAGCAGATCTAGTGCATTTACGAAGAAATAGAAGGTTACGGCGTAAATCCTCTATTGGTTACGCCGTAACCTCGACCGGCCTATAAATACCCCACTAATTCAAGCATTTCAAAGCATCTCATTCCACACACAACACTCGAGAACGTGGGAAAAAGCTCAAGGCGGTCTAGGGGAGCATACGGAGTCGTTTCAAGGGAGAAGTCACACCATTACGATAAGCTTTAGCGTTTTTATTTCTTTTACTTTCAATTCATGTATTTTGTACCTTTGAATATTGAATTGATTTGCATGATTAATATGAGCGCTAAGCACCCTTTGGTGCTAGCCTAGTTATGATTCCTTAATTGTTTTGATTGCGTTTACCTTTACTTTCGTATAATTATTTCTAAGTGTATGCATGCATAGTTCTTTGGTAGTCACCCTTGGTTTGGTAGTTTTGAATGGCAATGAGGCCAATTGCCTAGAGATATGACCAACCGACCCTAAGTGAGCGGATTTGAGACGAGAAGGGTAAGATATGACCAAATGGCGACCCTTTCTACTTGTGCTATTTGACCAACCGATCACCTATCGTTTGGATGAACTTAAGAATTGGGGTGTAGTGTCTAAGTTCCTAACGGCCGGCACTCACTATTTAGAATCTAGCATGTAGCGGTACTTAATGACTCGGCTTAGGGACCGGAACAACAGGACTTATGACGGTGCGCTTGATTTCTCTTGTGGTGGCATCTTTGTCGATAGGTTAGGGCGAATTGACCAAATATTGTCCTCTCGAATTTGACCCCACCAAGTAATTGGAAGTAGGTAGACGTGAGACATAACTAGCTAGGAGGATTGACTAGGTTAGCACCACTATTCCTCTATTGATTTCCTTTACCATTTATTTGCTTTTATTTTATTCGCATTAGTAGTTTAATTAATTAAATCCCTATCGAAACCATTATTATTCGTGACAATTAGACTTAGTAATTGATCCGCAAAACCGTCAAGTTTTCTCACGCAAGGTGACCACTTGTGAATGGCCAACTGTAAGAAGCTTAAAAGCAGTTAAGCACGAATGCAATGAAGATCGGGGAGTATAGTGTTTCCCACAGTCGTTATGTCCCAATGAGCTATGCGAAGAATCACCAAACGAATAGTGATCGAGAGATTTGAGCGAAAAGAGGATTTGAATGATTTATTATACTAAGGAAAAGTACATAAACTACAAGGGCTTAAATGCAAATTAAAGGAAATTAAAAGATAAAAATATTAAATAAACGCTATCACTATATTTAAAATGATGTTTTGATTTTATGTTTTATAAAACTTGAATTAAAAATTACGTAACGTACAAGTGAAAGAGTGAAACTTATACAATATAAATCCTAAAAATATGAAAAATACATTTTTACAATCCTAATGATAAAAGAAAATTTATAGAAAAAGAAAATTATTTTTATAACTATTAAATTAATTATTATTAATTAAAAACTATTTTTAACTATTAAATAATAACTTAAAATACAAGAAAATAGGAAATAAAGCTAGAAAAATAAAATTATGACTTGGAAAAGTCTAAAATAACAAAAGAGAATTTTCAAAACTATTTTGTATTTTTCTAATATTTTGTATTTTTTATGAATTAAAAACTATTAAAAACTAATTAAATAGCTTAAAAATACAAATTTAACTAAGAAAAATCTAGAAAAATATTTTTTTTGTATTTTTATATTTATCTTAACTTAAGAAAATTGAAAAATTAATTTTTTGATACTTTTCTTAATTTTTTGTATTTAAAGCTAATTAAAAATGCTTAAAGACTAATTTAAATTAAGAAAAATGGCAAACAAGCTTGGAAAAATATGAAAATTTCAGGAAAACTCTAAAATTATATTTAGAATCTAAAAAAAATATAAAAAACAGGGTTGTGAGGAGGAATTTGAAGCGATGTGGAATGTGCTTAAAATAAGCACTAAGGATAAGCTAAAAGGACCAAGTGACTACCAAACTGAAACAAAAGCTACAATAAGCTAAAACTACCTAAATGCAACTAGAAACAACAAGCATAAACCCCAATTGCAAACTACCAAGATTTGATGATGTGAGCTTTCAAATGCAAAAACAGTTTTAGGGGTCTACTTTAAGCCCAAGAATAAGCACTCAAATAAGCTAGCAACCAAAAACCAAAACTTGGAACTTACACTAGACCTGGGTGAGAACTTGTGAACCAAAAAAAGCAGACCTAAAGGAGCTATGATAAGCTCAGGCAAGAGCGCAAAATCAGCATAATCCCATGCGAGCTCGATTGCTACACAGGCAATTAGTCCCATTTTGACAAGCTCTTTTAGAGCTTAAGAAAAATTTACAAAATTTGACAAAAATGATAATGATAAAATAGACCAGGAGAGGTTTTAAAAGCCACAAGTTTCACTGATTTTGGCCCAAAGATGAGTCCAAGAAAATTCCTTTCAGTTGGGCTCAAAACAGACTTTCCAAATTTTGACTTTTGAAGCAATTTTGTATAGTTGACTTATTTGAACTTTGATTCCATTTTGAGGACTGATTATGGTATATTATGATGAAATGACACTAATGCAAGCTTTATCTAAGAACCTTAAACACAAAACAAGAGTTTCTCCTTGCAAAAACACAACAGTAAGCAAGTTTAAGACAGATGAACCAAGATTTGACTATGAGAGTTTTGCAGGTACAAACTAAGACAGATAAGAGCTCAATTGAGCTAAACAAACATATAACTACTAAGCCTAACCACTGAATATTCCTTAAAGACAGATAGATCAGCAGATCCAAACACCCTTGTAAACACTTGATATGCAATTTACACTACCCCAACTGCTAGATCAGCTATTGCAGTTGATCAAACTGAGCTTACTTAACCTAAACACAACTTATTAAACAAATTTTAACTACTTATAACAACAAGAACAGATTATGCTAAGAAACTTGAAATATGCACTTACAATGGGTCCCTAGCCACTATGGCTTGAAACTAATCAATGAACATCTAACCTATCTATATCAACCCAATAAACTATAAATCAACCCAATTCCATTCTGAACCAACCCATATCCATCTACGCATCATTTTGCCCGTTTTGACTTTTGTTGACCAATATTCAAAGTTGCATGAAAGTTAAATGCAGGCTTACAAAAAGCTATTATAAGCTTATATAAGCTTGTATGAGCTTATAAATGAGCTGCTGGAGATTTGAACATAAGCAATTGAAACTCAAAATGGCAACAGTGGACAAAAAATATGAAAGGTGAACTAACACTTGAATTGAAACTTGGTAAGAGTTTTAATACAATGAAACTACTGAGTTTGATACAAAATCAACTTGAAATTACCATTTAGAACTATTTAAGACATGTTAATCTAAAAAAATGACATACATTGTTAAAAAATAAACTAACTACCCTTTATCTCCTTCTCTTTCTTCCTTTTTATACACCAATGTTGCTCCCCTGTCACTTCTGAGCTTTTCCCACATCTATTTGAGACCCTTGGATGAGTGGAGACAATCTTGGCCATAGATCACATTTTGGCGGGAAATGTTTTATAACAACTGTTGGGGTTGAGTGAGGGGAAGGAGGTGCATTAAATGCACCTTGGATGGATGTTGAGGAGGAGGGGACATGGAGGAGTAGGGTGGCTGGAGGGGGGATGGTGTTGCAGGCTATATGTTGGGGAAGAAGGAAAAGGCGCGTAGGGGGTGATTGTTTGACTTGGGAGGTTTGACCAGAGTATATTATGAAGGGGGTCAAAAGTAGGAGTCCAAATGGCTATGGCAGGGTCCATGTGGTTAGTGACAAGGTCCAAAATGCTATAAAGGCTTAATAATACATAGGGACCTTTCGTGTAAATTCTGAATTTCAAGGGACCACTCCTGCCAATTATGCAAAGTTGTTCCAAGGACTAAAAGTGACAAGTTTCAATAATGCAAGGACCAAACTTGACATTTTCCAATTTTCCAAGGACTAATTTTGCCAAATTTTAAACTTGGAGGACCAATCTTGTAATTTTCTCAAACTTTTTATATTTTTTCACCAAAGGACTAATTTTGACAAGTTATGATTTAAAAAGGACCTTTGGTGATTTTTCTTTGAAATTAGGACCGGGGACTATTTTTACAATTTTAGAAACTTGGGGACTGAAGCGCCATTTATGCAAACTTTGCTCATTTTCATCGATTTTAAACATTTTGCATCCGAAACATATAAAATGCAATTTTGGAATATTTTCGATATTTTGATGCATTTCGAGCATTTTTAGACGTTTTGCGCTTACGATTTAACAAAATGATGAGTATTTACACACTCATCAATCCCCACACTAAACTATTGCTAGTCCCTAGCAATCTTTTGAAAAAACTTAATGGATTTGAATCTCTTTACCAAAAGCCATTACTCGGAGTAGCCAAATGTTTCGATTCAAGTAAGAACTATGGTACATCGATAACCATGTGATTTTGAGCAAACCACCGACTTCCAACGGTTTGATTTGTCTTTACCGAAGCCGTTTGCTCGGACTAGCCAACTCTTAGATAAATTATCAATATTATCTTTGGTGAGTGATTACCAATTATGGATTTTCCATCGCCTTTACCACAAGCCATAAACTTGCGGGCTAGCCAACTCTTCACTTTTTAGGATATGGTGAATAATACCATACAATTTTGGGCAAATTGCAAGCCGTCAACGGATTTGAGATATCTTTACCAAGAGCCGTTTGCTCTGGATTAGCCAATCCTTTAGTTTATTAGACATGGTGGATGATAACCAAATGAGTAAGTGTAAAACACTTACTCCAAAAAAAAAAAATTTGGCCAAAAGCGGGAATTAGGCGGTATAATTATATAATAAAATTATGAGAATCCCCTACACTTAGAAATGAATATTGCCCTCAATATTCAAAGTACCCATGTTATGCGAGACAAAGAACGTAAAAGGGAAATACTACGGCCATTATTTAGAAAGATTTTTTTATTTTATTTTTATTTTATTTTTTTTTTTTTTTTATTTTTACCAAACTTATATATATATAACATGTGGGCAACTCCCCACACTAGGGTGGTACACACGGTGAAAACCCATGTTTAGCTCTTGTTTTTGATTACCGAGTCGCTAGCTTAACTCGACCCGAATTCATTGGTTCATGGGAAGCAAGTGGAAGAGACAATCTCCATCGGACTTTCATTCAAGATGTTTGGACAAACATTTGAAGCACGTGAAAGTTCCACACCGATGAGATATACATAGAACCGGCTCAAAATGATAAATGAAAATGCCGGGTCAAAGATAGTGTCTTCGTTCCCGAAGGAATGAAGATGGAGAAATCACAAGATATTTGAGGAAAGGAAGAAAGATTTTGATAACAATCAAGATCCATTCTTCATCCTCAAATCGTATATATCGGGAGGAAGGGTGAGGTATTATCATTAATAAGCAAACTCATACGATAGAGTACACCTTCCTCCGAGCCAATATCATCCTCAAGATCAAAATAGAAATGATCATGTTCCGAGGAGATATGTCATGAGAGAGTTCACCGGAGAACTCTTCATGAGGAGAATCATTCACATGAGGTGAAATTGTGAGCTCTTGTTCCATTGTGGGCTCATCACTATCCTCGATCCCGAGTATCAAAGAGTGGATTCTCGAAATTAAAGTGAATTCAGTCGAATTGAATAGAGGATTGGTTAAAGTAGCTTTGAATGTTTCGGGAACAAAGTGATCAACATTCTCAATTGACCTGTTAGGATGAGAAGTGAGTGAGCGATCATTATCAATGAGACTTCGGTCTCTCCCGGATGGGCTTGAAATCAAAGAGTGGATTGATGTGAGTGAGTTCATCGGTGAACTCCTCAAGAAGAGGGTCGACCTGGGAGTGATGCCTCAACATACTCGATGTTTCTATAGGAAGCACAATCGTCGCTACAATTGGAAAAAGTTTCCAAATGATCATTTGAACACTCAAGAGGGAAGGAGAATCACACATATGGTCGAAGTTCCCGTGACTCTCTCGGATTGGGACAAGGTTCTCAACACTAGACTTTATGAATTGTTCGATTCCTTTTCGAGAACAATGTCGGATGCTCGTCCCCATGTTCGGAGAGTGAGTGGGAGCTTGGTGTGATAGCGCTTGTTTGAGAATGAATCTCAATCTGCTGGGATATCAACGATGAACTTGATGAATCTTTATAGAATTGAAGGATATCAAGTGTATCCTCATCATCACCGTCATCGAGAATAAAACGAAATTGAGAGCTAGATCCGGTTGCTTTTTCTTTTGCAATTGATTCCTAATAGATTTTTCAAAAGCAATTTGGGAATTTATTTTAGCACACGCTCTTGACTAACAATTCTTCCATGGATTTTGGATTATCTTGGGAATGTTTACATTCCTTCAAATCTTCACTAAATCCAAAGATCAAGGAGAAGATTTTGAGAAGTGGCTCGGCCGAGGTGGTGCTGATTCACTTGGTCTTGTAGAGGTTGGTCATGATACGAAGAGTCGTAATTGTTACAAGGAAATGGATTCCTTGTTTGACAATCGAGCTAAAGTGAGGACCTCCACAATACTCACAACAAGAAAGCCGATGTGGTATGAGTCATATGTGTTGTAGTCATAATTATTATCGGGAACCCGCTCATAGACAAGCGTGTTTCCGATTGACAATCGAATCGAGTGTGAACCACCACAAGACTTCACAACAAGAAACTACTTGAGTCTCGCGGTGTGGTAGGCGATGGAATAAATCGGTTGTGTTATGGTAGGAATAGGGATCCCGATTATAGATGCACCCGTTTCCGACTCCACCATGCTACAAGCCGGGGCAATTGCCACCATTATAAGGACCATCACACCATTGACAACCAAGAGGGTGAGGATAAGACATAGAAAGAATCAAAGGTTTTCGGAGGGTAGGGATGAAGAATCAAAGATGTGAGAGGTAAAGATGGATATTTTGAATTTTTGGATAAACATTTTGTAAAACAAAGAATGAAAATCTTTTGGGTTTTGATCTTTATACGAAAATATAAATACATACAGATGGTATAAACAAAGAGTGAATATTCAAATCACTAATCGCTAAGCGGAAGATAATCAAGACTGACTCCCGTGTGCGGCGCTAAAAATTTGATCCGTGCAAAACCGTCAGTTTTCTCATGGTGACCACTTGTGAATGGCCAATCAGAAGAAGCTTAAAACGACTTAAGCACGAATGCAATGAAGATCTGGGGAGTATAGTGTTTCCCCTGGTCGTTATGTCCCAGCGAGCTATGCGAAGAATCACCAAACGAATAGTGATCGAGAGATTTGAACGGAAAAGAGGGATTTGAATGATTTATTATACTAAGGAAAAAGTACATAAACTACAAGGGCTTAAATGCAAATTAAAGGAAATTAAAAAGATAAAAAATATTAAATAAACGCTATCACTATATTTAAAATGATGTTTTTGATTTTATGTTTTTATAAAACTTGAATTAAAAATTACGTAACGTACAAGTGAAAGAGTGAAACTTATACAATATAAATCCTAAAAATATGAAAATACATTTTACAATCCTAATGATAAAAGAAAATTTATAGAAAAGAAAATTATTTTATAACTATTAAATTAATTATTATTAATTAAAAGCTGCTTTTAACTATTAAATAATAACTTAAAATACAAGAAAATAGGAAATAAAGCTAGAAAAATAAAATTATGACTTGGAAAAGTCTAAAATAACAAAAGAGAATTTTCAAAACTATTTTTGTATTTTTCTGAATATTTTTGTATTTTTTATGAATTAAAAACTACTAAAAACTAATTAAATAGCTTAAAAATACAAATTTAACTAAGAAAAATCTAGAATTTTTTTTTGTCTTTTTATATTTATCTTAACTTAAGAAAATTGAAAAATTAATTTTTTGAGACTTTTCTTAATTTTTTGTATTTAAAGCTAATTAAAAATGCTTAAAGACTAATTTGAATTAAGAAAAATGGCAAACAAGCTTGGAAAAATATGAAAATTTCAGGAAAACTCTAAAATTATATTTAGAATCTAAGAAAAATATAAAAAACAGGGGTTGTGAGGAGCAATTTGAAACTGATGTGGAATGTGCTTAAAAATAAGCACTAAGGATAAGCTAAAAGGACCAAGTGACTACCAAACTGAAACAAAAGCTACAATAAGCTAAAACTACCTAAATGCAACTAGAAACAACAAGCATAAACCCCAGAATTGCAAACTACCAAGATTTGATGATGTGAGCTTTCAAATGCAAAAACAGTTTTAGGGGTCTACTTTAAGCCCAAGAATAAGCACTCAAATAAGCTAGCAACCAAAAACCAAAACTTGGAACTTACACTAGACCTGGGTGAGAACTTGTGAACCAAAAAACAGACCTAAAGGAGCTATGATAAGCTCGTGCAAGAGCGCAAAATCACATAATCCTGCAGGCTCGGTGCCTGCAGCAGGCAATTAGTCCCATTTTGACAAGCTCTTTTAGAGCTTAAGAAAAATTTACAAAATTTGACAAAATGATAATGATAAAATAGACCGGAGAAGTTTTAAAAGCCACAAGTTTCACCGATTTTGGCCCAAAGATGAGTCCAAGAAAATTCCTTTCGGTTGGGCTCAAAACAGACTTTCAAATTTTGACTTTTGAAGCAATTTTGTATAGTTGACTTATTTGAACTTTGATTCCATTTGAGGACTGATTATGGTATATTATGATGAAATGACACTAATGCAAGCTTTATCTAAGAACCTTAAACACAAAACAAGAGTTTCTCCTTGCAAAACACAACAAGAAGCAAGTTTAAGACGGATGAACCAAGATTTGACTATGAGAGTTTTGCGGTACAAACTAAGATGATAAGAGCTCAATTGAGCTAAACAAACATATAACTACTAAGCCTAACCACCGAATATTCCTTAAAGGCAGATAGTCAATGATCCAAACACCCTTGTAAACACTTGATATGCAATTTACACTACCCCAACTGCTAGATCGGCTATTGCGATTGATCAATGAGCTTACTTAACCTAAACACAACTTATTAAACAAATTTTAACTACTTATAACAACAAAACAGTTATGCTAAGAAACTTGAAATATGCACTTACAATGGGTCCCTAGCCACTATGGCTTGAAACTGATCCAATGAACATCTAACCTATCTATATCAACCCAATAAACTATAAATCAACCCAATTCCAGCTCTGAACCAACCCATATCCATCTCATCATTTTTTCCCGTTTTGACTTTTGTTGACCAATATTCAAAGTTGCATGAAAGTTAAATGCGAAGCTTACAAAAGCTATTATAAACTTATATAAGCTTGTATGAGCTTATAAATGAGTCTTGGAGATTTGAACATAAGCAATTGAAACTCAAAATGGCAACAAAGGACAAAAATATGAAAGGTGAACTAACACTTGAATTGAAACTTGGTAAGAGTTTTAATACAATGAAACTACGAGTTTGATACAAAATCAACTTGAAATTACCATTTAGAACTATTTAAGACATGTTAATCTAAAAATGACATACATTGTTAAAAATAAACTAACTACCCTTTATCTCCTTCTCTTCTTCTTTTATACACCAATGTTGCTCCCCGTCACTTCGAGCTTTTCCCACATCTATTTGAGACCCTTGGATGAGTGGAGACAATCTTGGCCATAGATCGCATTTTGGCGGAAATGTTTTATAACAAATTGTTGGGGTTGAGTGAGGGGAAGGAGGTGCATTAAATGCACCTTGGATGGATGTTGAGGAGGAGGGGACATGGAGGAGTAGGGTGGCTGGAGGGGGGATGGTGTTGCAGGCTATATGTTGGGGAAGAAGGAAAAAGGCGCGTAGGGGGTGATTGTTTGACTTGGGAGGTTTGACCAGAGTATATTATGAAGGGGGTCAAAAGTGGGAGTCCAAATGGCTATGGCAGGGTCCATGTGGTTAGTGACAAGGTCCAAAATGGTATAAAGGCTTAATAATACATAGGGACCTTTTGTGTAAATTCAGAATTTCAAGGACCCTCACAATTATGCAAAGTTGTTCCAAGGACTAAAGTGACAAGTTTCAATAATGCAAGGACCAAACTTGACATTTTCCAATTTTCCAAGGACTAATTTTGCCAAATTTTAAACTTGGAGGACCAATCTTGTAATTTTCTCAAACTTTTATATTTTTTCACCAAAGGACTAATTTTGACAAGTTATGATTTAAAAGGACCTTTGGTGATTTTTCTTTGAAATTAGGACTCGGGACTATTTTTGACAATTTTAGAAACTTGGGGGACTGAACGCCATTTATGCAAACTTTGCTCATTTTTCATCGATTTTAAACATTTTGCATCCGAAACATATAAATGCAATTTTGGAATATTTTCGATATTTTGATGCATTTCGAACATTTTAGGCGTTTTGCGTTCAGATTAACAAAAATGATGAGTATTTACACACTCATCAAGAATAATCCACACACATAGCTCTTGGGACGACCTCGGCTTTACCATTTACTACACTACACACGACCGGGTACACGCCCGTTAGTGCATTAGGGTAGAC
>CM040242.1:73080007-73125246 GCA_022545495.1 Chrysanthemum lavandulifolium | reverse complement strand
AGTGTAATTATCCATCAAAATCATTTCGATCACTATCCTTGGTGATCATTCTATCATCGATCAAGTGTTTACACACCATTGAGTCTCCGGGACTTAACGACCCGTGAATTCACTATATTCCTCGATCTTAATTGCATTTGGTGTGAACTGTTTTGAGTTTCTACGGTTGGTCGTTCAGTGGCTAGCTTGCGTGAGATAACAGCGGTTTTGCATCGATCGGGCCTAAAAGCGAGTTTTATAATTAGCCTTGCTCGATACCACTTGTTGTTCCCGTTCACTATCGTTTAAAGCAGTTCAAGTTTATAAAACAAGTTAAAGTGAACTATGGTGAAATTAACATAAAGAAAACACACTAAGTAATTTTCAACATCATATTCTTATTAGAAATAAATCAACAAAGAATCGTTACCCAGTACTTGCGGAATAGTACTTGGGATTGAAATGACAAAGTTGGGTGATTCCTCTCTAAGCTGGGGCTATGTCCGAGCACAACTCTTAGAGCTCATTTGAGCTATCTCAGAACTAAGTTGTATTTGGAGGGTGAAAAGATGGCTTGCGTGTATGTGTTTTACAATTCACAAGCATAACCTTTTCACTCCATCTCTTATGCTATTTATACATGTATGATATTTGACTCTTTCCTAAGTGACAAACCGACATCATACTGAAGACAAAATCTTGATGTATTTTGTCTCTATTCTAAAGACTATTCTAGGTAAGAGACAAGACTACTTTCCTAAATTCGGTGATGACACCGAGCGATGTTTTGCCATTAGGAAAGTTGACTTTATTTGATAAGGACTTCGTCTTATCGATTCAACCTTTCCCGCCTTGTCCGCTCTTTCTTGATCTTTACATTCTTGATCTTCTACTTGGTTTGTCTTGATGTAAGAAGTTGGATAGGAATCTTAGGGATTCGAGTGAGTTATTGTCATCACTCACTGAATCCATCATCTTCTTCTTGACTCGGTCTTCACCCTTTAAGTTCCGCCATCGAGTGGGAGACTTCTTCTTTGCCTCTTCTTGAGTATCCGAAGGCGACTCATCGAGAGACTATGCACTCGGTGACTGTTTGTGTTAACGGATTAAATACTTGGGCTATTTTCTATTCAAATCCTAGATTAAGGGTTTGGGTATTTCTTGAACCCAACGGATCTTTTAGAAGTTTAAAGAAAGGCATGACCTCGGTTAAATAACATTCTTTCATTTGTTCAAAACCCTTTCTCCTTGATTATACCGATGGGTGTGATCCTTTTCTTGCAAGTTTTCTCAAAATCAACAAATAGTTGAAATATAACGTATTGGCTAATTAAGGTCTTGCTTTTAGTGGCAATTGTTCTAGAACAAGATGCATTGGTGTATTAGGAGGATACACGGTCGCTCTGAGGCATTTTCAAAGGGAGGGTTTGTTTCAACAATATTTTGACTTTCCGCTTATCTAAATCCATTTTCTAGAAGACTTGTTAGGAGTCGACAATGTCCGAGGCTTAAACTTGTTCAAGAAATCCGGTTTTCCTTTTTGTAGTCATGAGGAGTGATAATTACTTTTTCTCTTTGCATTTAGGAGCATTTAGTTTCTTATTCATCTTCTCCCTAGTGATTTCATCTAGTTTCTTATCATCCTCTGTGCACTCAACGCAACTAGGTTTTGTCTAGGTTTAAGAATCTCATTGCCATCATAGATCACACTTTGAGTGCTTTTGCTATCTTTCCGTACTCGGGGTTGGGTTTATCTATAATGGGAACACTATGCTTATCGCTTAGAACTCTATGCTTAGTGATCATGTGAGCGATCTGAATGGTGTTTCCTTGTATGTACAACTTGTTTTCAAGTTTGTTTTCAAAGTTTTCGATTAGAAAAGTCTCTCAATAGTTTTGATTCCTTTGCATTAAATTCTTGCTAAGCATTTTCACATTTTCTTGAAGTTCTTGTTTTGCTTAGCCGTTTTAGAAAGCTTTTCTTGCAAGGAATTTAACTCTTGTTTCAATACTTCTTCTCTAAAATTACTTTTTCTAATGACCGTACGCACTTGGTCATCCATTTCACCGCTCACGAGTGGTCAACTCAAATTTTGCACGTTGTTCATAAATAGCAACACGTTCTTTATAGGCATTTAGTTCGAAATTACGAATTATCGTGGGCGCATGCGGTGTATTCATCAAAAACATAGTCATTGTTGATGCGGAAGATGCATCACTTGGTACAACTTCACTTTCACTTTGTTTCACATATTGATCATATGAGACAATATCGATATTACCCATATTTTCAACATTTGATTCAATAGTTTGATTGATTGTACTTTGTCATGCATATGTTGCACATCAAGCATCATCGTATAGTTTTAATACCTCGAGATGAGTTTGTCCTTTGATGAGCCGGTTTGTGGTGAAGAAGAGACCTTGGGAGAAACCATTGGAGAAATGCTAGCCATAAAAATTGTGTGTGCGATGGGTCCATCATCCACATCAGTCGTATGCATCACAATCGGCGACTTGAAAGGCATTCGATGATTGTGACCTATCTCTCGAATAGGTGCTCATCCACATCTCGCATCATAGGTCTTGGCATTGCCTCGGCTAGAAACAACAATTCTTCTTCATCCAGCGGCACCATTATCCCGAGCTTGTACAAGCGACATCTTATCTCAAGTAATCGGCGATACAGTGGACGCTTTGGAGATGTGCGGTTCCTTGCAATGTGTCCCTCACCACCACAGTTATAACATTTGATCGGCTTAGCTTGACCTTGATTACCATTCCTTCCTCGATTCGATTACCAACATAACCTCTACCGACTCCACCTCTTCCCCGATCATACTGTCTTTCTGAGCCGGTTACACCACGATCCTCCCATCTTTAATGAGAGCTTGATTGTGTGGGTTAGATCTTTGTTACGAGGTTGTTGTTGGTTTGTGGGAGAATTCATGTTTTGACTAATCGGAAGAGCTAGTTGATTAATGAAGTTACCAGCGTGTGCATCAACATCGACTTGTTTGAACATAGGATCGGGAATGAGTTTGTGATTACCATTACCCAAAGGTATGACTTGTGAGGCTTTGGTTGTGATTCCGATGTTTGAGTAGAAGGCGGTTGAGTCATTAGGCGAGCTTGACTCTCCACGGTTGGTTTTAAAGCGATTAAGAATCATTTTTTCAAACATAGCATGTCTCGTTACGAAGAGGAAGGCATAGAGTTGCTCATAGTTTGTATTCTTCAATCCTTTAGTGAGCTTCATAGGGTGACAAACTTGTGCCATTCGGGATTCATGTTGTTCACAAATTTTGAGTTCGGTGAATGTTAGGCATAGTCATTCGATGTTCCTCATATCATTCACCAACTTGTGAAATCTCACATGGTACTCATAGACACTCTCATCTGGTTTCATCTTGAAGTGTTCAAATTCGTCATAGAGTTATGATTCTCTGTCTTCCATAGTTAATTCGAACACGAGAGAAGCATCTTGACATTATCCCATCACGCCTTTGCTTCGTGTTGTGATTGATCGACTTGTAGATGTCTTTAGGAAGACCTTGAAGAACAATGTTAGAAGCCACGATATCTCGCATCGAATCTCTTTTGTCCTTATCATCAAGCTCATCATACATTTTAGGTGCATCCATTCCGTAAATAGGGTTCCATCTTCATTAGTATCAAGTATATCTCTAGTCGTCTCAACTCGATACGGTCCTTCATCAATGGATTTGAGAATGTTGACACCATTTTCCTTTCCAAGGCGATCTAATCGATTCGTTGAGCCCAAGAATCGTAGTAAGTTCATCAAGCATGGGTGGATGAGTATCTGAACCGGTGCTTGAACATCCTCGACAGCGGTGGATATGATAGTAGGAGCGTTGGTAGACATGTTAACAGTTATACGAGTTTTATAACTCTATGATTAAACCGAAATAGATTCTTTCACGGATTTTACTAAATCAAGAAAGCGTAAACAATCACCCAGTCGCTAGAAGATAATGCACCGAGTCGCTAACACCTAATTCGCTACACCCCAAGTCGCTAAAGTCCCAGTCGCTAGACAAATGCAAGTCGCTAAGTAGTAACTCGCTAAGCCTCAAGTCGCTAGCAAAATTTTGGCGTGATTTGCCACTCAGTCGCTAAAGATTCAAGTCGCTCTGGACCAAGTCGCTACCACCAAGTTGCTACCCGTGGTGGAGAGTCCACTACTTGTCTTGATAATCGCTAGGTCTAAGTCGCTAGCTCCAAAGCGTAACTCGCTACAAAATTGTGAAGCAAGTCGCTACGAAGAAAGAGATCCGTATATCAAGTCGCTAGCAAGAAAACCACATAAACATCACTTTTCAATCCAAAACAACCCAACCAAGATGATTCAAGCTTACCAAATGAAAACCTAAACACTTGTGATGATTCTAAACATAAAAGTACTAACAAAATCCAAGCTTTAACACAAGAAATCAACCAAATGATGCACAAACCACTAAACTTTTTCAAACTAAAAAACCACCTAAAAACCACTAAAAATCCAAAGATGTGCAAGATATGATCTAACCATGGCTCTTGATTCCAATTGTAGAATATTAGTTTTCACATACACATCAAACCATAACACAAAGTGGCATATGAATGGAATTCTAGAGAGAGAAAGTTAGAGGTTTAAGGAACTTAGTGAGAGAAAGTGAAAGATATTATTATGAGCTCCAACTCTCTACCTTGGAAGGTAGAGAGTATTTATAGTCTTACAATAAAGCGCCACACAGCGGGTGTGGATCGGGCATACGGTGGGTAAAGACCGTCAGTCCTCCACGGTGTTACTTAACTAAATACTACTTAACTTAAAAGAACTACGACTCACGAGCTTTAACGATTACATATACTTGAGGTGACCGACTCTTTAATACACGGAATTTCTAATTCCTAACAATTTAAAACACAATTATTCCATAGACAAACATGAGATGATTGCATACTTAATGCAAATGGATATATTTTAAATGCATAAAATTTTGTTGTCTACAAATTTCAAAAATAGACATTTTTAAAGAGAGCAAATAATGTTTAGTGAATACATATTCGATGAAAAACATTGGATTTGAAAAGCTTAAGGAACATTTTTTGTGGTGAAGCCATCTTTCTTTGCTATAATCTTCTTCCTCGTCCACAATTGTTTTGGAGACCCAATAGAAGCCACATCAACTTGACTTCTGATTGAGACTTGACCACGTTTGGTTGAAATTAACTTCGGTGACCACAAGTTTCGTGCACATAACTTTGAGATTGACCATTAGTTTCACATTGAGGTTGTTCATTTGCTTCATAGTTGTTACATTTAACCTTTTCCTTCTTCTTTGATGCAACTTTTGGCTGGGATGAACCTGTTTTTTTAGACTATTGTGTACTGCCTTGACTTCCTGTTACACCTCCTTGTCCAATACATGTTTTCTTATTGTGTCCAACATTGCCACAAATACCACAAACTACACTCCTACTAGACTGTGACAACTTACTGTCTTTTTCATTATCATCATTTTCAGTAAAATCCCTAGTTCTTTTCTTTCGTGGCCTACCCAATGGCTTATGATGTTTAGGTGGAAGAATGATTATAGGCACTTATGGATTTTTCTAATGTCGATAACCATTTATGAAATTTGGATGTGGTGTATGTAAGTTTCCTCCCAAGTCTTAAGCAAGTAACATGGATGAACCCATGATTCAACATATCCTACTTGCATTCCATTGAAGCTCATATAGATTGGTAGTAACAACATGTTTACATGGCATACCATAAGCTCCCATCTTCTACATTTACAAGCCCTAACTTCAACATTTACAAAACACTTATCTCCCCATCCACCGACACGATAGTTATCTCCTTCAATCCGTGTACGGTGTACTTATAATCCTCTTTCGTAATCAAGTCTAACATGAGTGTTGCCTTTGGTGTTAATGGTCCGGCACACTTGTCAATTACATTCACAACATTGACTATTCTTTTCATAAAATTTCTCTAATGTATTCCAAAGCAGTAATGGTGGGTTGGTGCCTACCTCCCAATAGTTTCCAATTGAACACCTCATACATGTTATTAAGTAACACATCATAATGAACCCTCCCTCCACATTTATAGAACATGTTTGAGTTATACAAACAACAGTGTTGAACAATGTTGTACAACAAAAGATGTACACTTAGACATAGATTTGGTTAGATCCTGAAAAATGCAACCTTGATCAATGGGTTGGTGGTATCTTACTTAACCAAGCATGGGCATGTTCGCTATAACTCTTGAATGCAAGCATGGGTGCCTCAAATTGTTGGACGGTTGTTGCACCAAAAACTTGATGTGTGGGTCCAGGGTCGAGAAAACCTCCTTTTCTATGAGCAAGCTTTTCAACCCTCTAGGCAGTGAACCTAATCGTTGTAGTGTATTATGGGGTAAGCCTTGGGGATTGATATCGTTCTTTAAGGGAATAGGAATGCTAGAAAGAAATTTATGATGAGTATGTGGGGTTGAGGATGATTCTTTTTTCTATCTTTTTTTTAATGTTTTTTTATAGCAAGGGTAAAATCTCGGGGTAAATGATTGGGGGTGGTACTTCTACCTATTTCTTTACTTCTACTAATTATCTAATTTAACTAATTACTACGGATAGCTATGTTTAATTGAGGTGTGCTCGTATGGTGATTAAAGATGTGTTCACTCAGATACTATTACTCCCTAGTTATCTTTTATTGGTCGGTTGAATTGTCACGTCCTTTATCTTAACGCGTTGTATTCCTATTAGTTGTAGGGGGTGCGTATTCCCTAGTTCTATGAGGTTATCTCTCCTATAGGATTCACGGGATTGGAAAGTACAAGACTATTTCCTCCGAGCACCCTATCGTCTTCAAGCATACTCACGCAATAAATACAACGAAAGTCGAGTTACACTTCTAAGCCTATATCAATTAAGACAAAAGACAACCTAACAACAATCAATAACTAGGTTTCATAGATCTAAGCAAACACACAAGTAATTTAGCTAGACATGTTAGACAAGCAAGCATACACATAATCAATTGAACATGGGGTAGACATAATGATAAATTGGAATAACAAACTTATCTTGATGTGTAAAATAGGGTATGGGACCCTAGAATACTGTCAAAGTCGGACTACAACTGAGTTAGGGGTTGCTCTCTAAAATTCTACCTCTTAAAATACAGAAAAATCGAATCCTATATATAAATTTACAATCACGACAACATCGCCTTTTGCTAGCGGCGCCATCAGTCACCGTCATTGGGGTTTCGTCTTGGCAAGTCATCGATGGGACGGCGTCACTGAGAGTTGTGGCGTCGTCGGTCTTTAGTTGCGACGTCGTCTCGAATCTTGGATATGGGTCATCCGGGTGAAAAGTGTGAGTGGCGCCTCCATATATTAGGCGTGGCCGCCGACTTTAGGACCGAGAATTCCACCGAGTTGTCGCGTGCACTTTTTGATCAAGTCTTCATAGAGGACGACGTCGCTTTTGGATGGGGACGTCAGTTCGAGCGACTTTGAGTGTCTTCGATCTTGACTTTGCCATTTTCTTCATGTTTTTGCTTCTTTTCGTCCAAATTTTCTTCATTCCAAAGATTTTGCTTCCAAAAGACCTAAAAGCGAAAAGGAACGATTTTAAGCGAAGCGGATATAAAATGTGTCGAATTAGGGCTTAAATGACCCCTAAAACGTGACGTTTAAATCCTTATCACCATTGAAGATAATAAGAAAAATCTAGGGGCTAACAATGTAAACAAAACCTTAGAAATAGATGAAACTACCAATATTAAGGAATCTAGAAATAATCCTTTAGACAATGTCATAGGGAATTTAAACCAAAAAACTCTTAGATCACAAGCCCAAAAAAAGAGCAACTTCTTTTGCTTTGTTTCAATCATTGAGCCTAAGAACGTGAATGAAGCATTGAAAAATGAAAGTTGGATCGTCGCAATGCAAGAGAAATTAAACCAATTTAAGTCTAATGATGTTTGGGAGTTAGTACCTAGACCTAAGTATACAACCATAATAGGAACCAACTGGTATTTAGAAATAAGTTGGACAAAAATGGAGTCGTATCTAGAAATAAAGCTAGGTTAGTAGCACAAGACTATAATCAACAAGAAAGAATTGATTATGACGAAACCTATGCATCCGTGGCTAGGTTGGAATCCATTAGGATATTACTTGCTTACGCTTGTGCGTTATACTTAAGTTATTTCAAATGGATGTGAAAAGTGAATTCCTAAATGGTTTCATCAATGAGGAGGTATATGTAGCACAACCTCCGGGATTCATTGACTTTGAGAAAATCGATCATGTTTATAAACTAAAGAAAACTTTGTATGGTCTTAAGCAAGCTCCTAAAGCATGGTATGATAGGTTAAAAGCTTTTCTTCTTAAACATGATTACTCAATGGGAATGGTAGACAACACTCTTTTCACTAAAAAGAAATATTCAAACATTATCATTGTTCAAATATATGTTGTGACATCATATTTGGTTCAACTTGTCGAGACGTGTGTGAATAATTCTCAAAATCATGCATGACAAGTTTGAGAACTTAACTTCTTCCTAGGAATACAAATAAAATAATTAGAAGATGGAATATTTTTAATCAATCTAAGTATATTAAGAAAATTAGAAAAAATTTGGACTAGAAGATGCTAAGCCTATGAAAACACCCATGGCTACGGATACAAAACTCACGAAAGGCGAAGAAGGTGAGTCCGTAGATAGAACTAATTATAAAGGCATGATAGGTAGTTTGTTATACTTAATGCAAGTAGACCGAATATCATGTTTAGTGTCCGCCTTTGTGCTAACTTCAAGAAGATCCCAAAACTTCTCACCTAGAAGCGGTTAAAGCGTATCTTCGATATATTAAAGCATTATACACTTAGGATTATGGTATCCTAAGCGGAACAACATAGAAACTTTATTATATGCCGACTCTATTCATACGGGAGATTATGTGGATCGAAAGAGTACTAGTGGCATTTGTACCTTCATGGGTTGTTTTTAACTTCTTGGTTTAAGAAACAAACGACACTAACAATCTCTACAACCAAAGCCGAATATGTAGCGAAAAGGCATGTCAACAAGCACTATGGATGAAACAAGCTCTCGTAGATTAGGTAATCACACTTGATGACATCCCAATCATGTGTGACTACAAAGGAGCCATCGACTTAAGTAAGAACCCGTGCAACATATTCGCACAAAACACATAGAAATTGTCACCACTTTCTTAGGACAACGTCAAAAGAAACATTTCCATTGAAAATGTTCCAACCGAAGAAAACATAGCGATATCCTCACCAAAACTCTCAAACGTGAACCTTTCTATTATCTTCGTCTCGGCTTAGGAATGTTGGAACACATTCCTTGAGTTCTTCTTAAACACATTGTAAGTCTCATTCTTCTAATCTGAGTCTAGGATTCTATTGAGCACAAAATCAAAATTGGGGAACTTTTAAACATCTAGTATAGAATGATTATAATTCCCGTAGATATAACTCTTGCATGCTTAGAACCATTTCCTAAAACTCTCTACTTACATGATAAAACCCCAATTCGTTTTCTCAAAACTTCTCATGTTTAGGAAAATCATTTTGTCTTGCATTGTTAATACAATTCAAAAACGCTTTTCTCATACATGCATAATGAACTCATAATTCTTGGTCATATCAAGTAATTAATATATAATTTGACATGGATAATCGAGCAAAATTGAACTAAGGAGACTTTGAATATCTCTTAGGTTTTCTTTTCTTTAGAGTCGAGATAATCACATCTCCACATATGTTACATGTAGACACACAATATAAATTTCTCCTGGACGAATTATCATCCTTCGGTGGCGGTCCTTAATCATTGGACGGTTCCATATATATAAAGGACCGTTTATGTATTTAAGGGACCGTCCTCATTTATGCGATCTATATCATCTTTCTAATTTATTTTTATGCACCTTTGACCAACCATCTTCTAGGTCACCCTATACTTCCTTACATGATTAAGCATGATTTGAATTCATAAGACTTATAATGCATGCTTTGCCAAAATTAGAACCTTTCTTCCTTATTTAAATCTTCATCTTCCTCATTCATCTTCATGGCATAACTTCCTTTTTTCCTTTTCCTCAAATGTCATCCTCTAGAAAGCCTAGAATTTCCGTCAAACCGATTTGGCGAAGAAACAAACCCTTGGTAACTTCATGAATAATACCAATACCTCAAACACATAAATCCCAACTTTCACTCCACAACCTACCCTTTCAAAGAAGCACCATTTTCTTTATTTTCTTTCTTTGCTTCACAACCCTCAATGAATCACAATCCATTCACAATGAGCCCACTTCCGTTCAAAAGATCACCCTCTACCACCACATCCACCTCAAAATCAATTAGGACTTACGAATTGTCCACTCTCATTGATTTGCATATTCTAAATGCAATTCTTGCTCAAAATTACAACCTCCACCCATGCTTCATCGCACTCTAGACCACGTCAATGTCCATGGAGGCTATTGTGTGTGTTGCATTCACAATCGCAACCTATTTCAAACTCTCAAAAATGATCTAGACTTTATCACATCTCTTCTCTCATATCATGGCTTCCCACCACCTTCATACAACACCCTCGCACCACCATTTCTCCGCAAATTAAACTCTATACATGATGCACGCTCTATAATAAGATGGACCTTCTTTTGCTTATCCTAGAGACTAGGTTAGGATTATTTTCTAGTATGTAGTATTATATTGTAATAGTCATATTACAAGTATGACTCTCCTCTTATTAATAAATGTTTCTATTAAGTTTATCTTATGACAACTTATTTAAATCGCTCATTCATCTAACCCATCTGTTGGTAGTCCAGATATACTCGGCGATCCCTTATTTATATAGGATCTTCCAAGTATTTAAAGAACCGCCCCTGCTAAGCGCTTCGTCTCTTCTAAATTTTAATATGTATAATTGTTTCTATGAGTTGGATATACATATTCTTGCACCAGTATTCTAACTTATTTTTGTAGCATGAAACCATAGCTCGATACCTTAGTGCCCTCAACAAAGGGAGCACAAATCAAGGGGAGCGCTTGCATAACCGATTTCTTTCCTCTCTACACATCGGCGACACCTTTTGATTCTACAAAAGGGATATTTTACCTAAAATGAGTTTATATTTTGTAATCATCAAAAAGGAAAGATTGTTAATAAAAATAATATCAAAACGTTGTTTGCATTTTTCAATCTCTATATGTTTTATAATCACAAAATGCAAGAACAAGTTACGTAAAATATACTTGATAAGTTTTTAACCGAGAAAGTTCATTTTGACTACAACATCACTTAAGGTATGTACAAACAATATACCAACTTAGTTAAGTGATCAAAGAAGTTATTCTGTTCCTAAAACTTACATTTTCATAAATGTGACAAAGGGTTTTTACAAATAACTTATACAAATTAATTTTGTATTTAAAAGAAATATTTTATTCATAAGAAAATATTTGAATTTGAATTTTCCCGTCCAAATCGGATAAATTTTCACTAGATTAACATTTCACCACTAAAGGACAAAAATAGGAAAGCCTACTTGGGACGGTCCCTTATAGGGTCGACGAGCCCTTATATATATGAGACCTGTCCACATTTAAGGGACCATCCCCCGCTCCTATTGTGCCTATAAATACTACACTATTTCACAGAAAAATTTCACCTCTTGAGCACTAAAATTTTCTATCTTCTTCAATCTTTCAAATCTATCTTCTTTGATCACATTAACGTGTTGTAACTTGTTTACAAGTGACCTCATCCACCCCCCTCAAAAGTGCAAGAGAAAAATGCTCGTATTCGTCAAGAAACGAAGTATTGAAGTCTAGTCATTCACAACGTAACCTTTGTTACACTTATCTCCTCAATCTAAACTCTCTATATCTTGATTCTTGTATGAGTGTGTAGTTCCGACTTGTGTGTAAGCTCGAAATTGTGTTGTGTATAGATTCGGACTTGGTGTTGGTCCGTAAGGCTATTGTGTTGATTTGGACTAGGTGTAAGTCCGTGAAGAGCTGTGTGTAGACTTGGATTGTGTGTAAGTCCAAGTGGACGAGGTGTAAGTCCGTGTAGTGTTGTACATTGGCGTGTAGATTGGTTCTAGCTAGGATTAAGACTCGACATTCCGCTTAGTGTCGTAAGTTGGTGTAGCGAAGGTGTACGGTTTGCTCGCCTAAAGAGATTGTTGATATAGTGTTTGTGAAACTCTCGAGTGTGATACTCGAAGAAGTGGACTAGGGCAAAATAGAGTTTCGTAATGTAACCACTATAAATCTTCGTGTCTTGCTTTGATCGTTCTTTCTCTTGACTTCTCTATACTTCGTATTTTGTTATCATTGTTTATATATTCTTTGTGTATTATTGCTTTTATATCACATAAATTTGAATCTAAAAGTTTTTGAAAAAGTTTTAAAACGTAATTAAAACGAAAAACTATTCAAACCTCCTTCCCTTCTAGTTTCTACAATTTATATTTTTTTAAAGTAACAAACTATTACTATCAACTTGGCTACAATACATAATTTCATTCCTAATTTTAAATATAGAAATATAAATATACATGACATTTTATCCATAATAATACTGTTTTCACATTACTAAAGAGTTTGTGTCTCGATAGTAAATCATGTTGTACGAGAAACTTGGTAACCAAATGGTTGCTCATTTTTCACTCTCTAAATAAATAAAGAAACACCACTTTTACGCTCAGTTCTCGAGTTGAAATGGAAAAGGAAAGTAAAGGAAATGGAAAGTTTTTTGTGTTTTGAGTCTTTTTTAAAGGAGGAAAGAGAAATGAAAAGGAAATAGGGAAAGGAAACGAAAGTGTATGTTATATAAAGACTAATATACCCTTTTTAAAACATTTGTCATTAATAATTAAAAGACATATATGTAATTTGATAAAGTTATTTTTCTTTTCCTCTCACCGAAATACGATTATAATTATTTTCCTTTTCTTTCTTCTATCTCAAAACATAACAACTAACACTTACTTTCTTTTTCATTTCTTTTCTTTCTATTCTTTTCATTTCTCTTCCTAAAAAGAACCCACAGTTAGTCGATTGGGTCTTGGAACATTACTACCCGGATAACAAACACACAAACACGCATTATTTACCTTGTTTGTCCTTACTATCCCACACTACTAGTGTGTGAGCATTACTATTACTCCTACTTTCTTCCCATGTGAGTAGTTCATTTGCTCTAAAATCTTTGTCATTTTCTTCATCTTTATTAAAAGCCCATCACTTAAAAACCCATTTTCGATCTGGGTTTTGTTTCTTTTGCAGATTTAAGAGGTAAATTTGTAATCTCACCGGAAAAGTAACAAAATGGCCGGAGGAGGTGGTGGTGGTGGTGGGAAGTCGGATGAACCGGCCCTCATCCACCAAAAGATCAGCTTCTTGGTGTTACTTACTGCATTACTAGTCCTCCACCATGGCGTGAGTATTTTCATTTTTAATTAAAAATGTATATAAAGTTTTGGTTTAAGATTCTTTGAGTACTAGGTTGTTTAAGGTTTATTTTGATTCTTGTTGAATCTTTTTGTGTTTTGGTTTTAAGGTTTGGTATATGCCCTTTTTTTTTTTTTTTTTTTTTTGAGTGATGATACTCATATTCTTTGTGTTCTTGGTATCTTGGTTTTTATTTTGTTGTTTAAGGTTCTTTTAAGGTTGTTCTTGTGTATATTCATTCTGATTCTTGTTGTGTTTTGTTGTTCAAGGTTTTGGTATATACTTTTGTTGAGTGATACTATGATTCTTTGTGTTCTTAGTATCTTGGTTTTGATTTTGTTATTTGCATTTTGTTAAGTGATACTGATACTTTAGCATATTTGGGGATATTGAGATTATGTTCTTTTTTGTTCTCTTCTTTTTTATGAATAAATTGTTGTAAAATCTGATTTGGGTTTTTAAGCTTTAGTCAAACTAAGTCAACTTAAGTGATAATTTCAGTTGTTTAGCTTTATTTAAATCTGTTTCTTCTGTGATGGATAAACCATGATTTATAAACTGATATAATTTCTATTTCTGGGGTTGTAGTTTTCTTGATTCATAAGTTTTGGACAAAATACTTAAATAATTTATTTGGTACAAAAGTTAGTTTCGGGCCATTTTTTTGTGTAATGTATCTTCTCTCTGTTGCATGACAGTTGTGGAGCTTAACTCAGTGCGATCTGTATAAAATATTTTTTTGGGTAAAGGGTTAACCCGTTAAAAGCTTATAAAAAGTTTGGTTATTGATTATTGTATAAAATACATATAAAGATGTTTGGTTATTGGTTATCGTATAAAATGTTTGGTTATTGATTAATCTTCTAGATTACCATTTAGTGGTGCCGTGGTGGTTGCTAAGCGGATATCATTAACCAAAATCAACTAGGATTAATAACTTGAATGAAAGTTATTGTAAAATAGGTCGCTTGCTTAATAAGTATGCTGAAAAGGAAATATAACTTTGGTTATGTTACGACGAAAGGAGTAAGAGTGGTAGCTCTTTTGAGCTCATGTTCTCACTTTTGATCTCACTAAACCAAACCCTTTACTTAAAAGTAGATACTTTTGTAAAGGTCCAAGATTCTAGCTGATTTGGTTTGGTATTTCATGATCTACTGTGAAAAGTTGTATTTAGAATCTTTCCGATGTACTTTCATTTTCAGAGGAATGCCCGGAAAGAAGAGCCGCCTTTTAAACTTTACACATAATTTAACATGTTAAACAAGATTTAATTACGTATCATGGAAATGTCATACTTATTAATATTACCTTTGATAATTTATTGCAGCTGAGGCTATTTTGCTCGGTTTCCAGCATTACTTGGTAATGCTTGGGACAACAGTTTTGATTCCCACAGCTCTTGTTCCCCAAATGGGTGGAGGAAATGTAAGATATTAAACTTAAAAATATATGTTAACGTTATTAAATATTGTAATCTGATGGTAATTATGTTAATGATTCTATCAGGAGGAGAAAGCTAAAGTCATCCAAACACTACTTTTCGTTGCGGGTGGAACACTTTGTTGCAAACTTTGTTCGGTACCAGGTTACCTACTGTCATTGGGGTTCATATACTTTTGTTGCACCCACAATATCAATCATCTTGTCTAATCGATGGAACGATCCTGATCCCATAGAGGTTAGTCCAACTTGATCTCTTGGAGTTTTTATTTGATTGTTGATTATGCATTTTAAAATGTACTAAACTGTAAATTTGTGTAAATTTCTATCAGAAATTCAAGAAGACAATGCGTGCAATCCAAGGTGCAATGATTGTTGCTTCAACACTTCAAATTGTTTTAGGGTTCAGTGGCCTATGGCGAAATGTCTCAAGGTTCGTTGAAATTTATTTAACCATTTAAATTTTGTTAAAGCTTATGTTATTTTGAGGGTGTTTGGATGTGTGTTTTGAAACTGATTATTGTGTTCTCAAATATCATGATAGATTCTTGAGTCCCTTTCGCTACTCCTTGGTTGCTCTTGCTGGTTTTGGTCTCTATGAATTTGGATTCCCGGTGTAAGTATATATCCCTAGAAGACAATCAACAAATTACTGATTTCATGGGCATTTTGTAGCTTATAATATCTGATTAAATATTGCCTTCTTTTTAGGTTGCCAGATGCGTTGAAATAGGGTTGCCTCAGCTCATCATTGTAGTTATCTTGTCGCAGGTAACATTGACGTTACATTAATAAATGGAACCTACAAAAATGTATATATTAATTTTAAGTATTCGGGTTGTTTGGTTTTGCGTGCAGTATGTGGCTCATATGTTACATTCTGGAAAGTCGATATTTGAGAAGTTTGCTGTTCTGATTTCAATTGCAATTGTTTGGATTTACGCTCATTTGCTTACTGTTGGTGGGGCCTACAATCACACTTCACCAAAGACACAGACAAGTTGTCGTACTGATCGCTCTGGACTAATTGAGGGTGCACCATGGTCAGTAGAAGATGTTATACGTATCATAATTTTCAGTTGAATTGTATATTTGATTGCATATGAAATTTTACATTAATACATCACTATATCTTTATATATTTTCTAATATATTTGAATGGACTGATGGAAACGATGATGACACAATGAAAATATTTCTAAAAGAAAATGACATGCATCAGTTTAAGGACTTCAAGCGTAAATTTATTAAGATATGGTTATTAAACAATTATCATATTATTTTGATTATGTGAATTGTTTATTAAATTTATCAGGATAAGAGTTCCATATCCATTTCAATGGGGAGCACCGTCATTTGATGCTGGTGAAGCTTTTGCAATGATGATGACTTCTTTTGTGGCTCTCGTGGAGGTGTGTTTTTTGTTTTCAGTATCTATCAAGAGTCAAGAATATCATTAAATTCACTTTTCAATTTTGAAATTTGTTCTAAATGTCTTTTACATGTGTTGCAATTATATCATCAGTCCACTGGTGGCTTCATTGCGGTTTCGAGATATGCAAGTGCAACCCCTGTGCCTCCATCTATTCTTAGCCGTGGTGTCGGTTGGCAGGTAATTAGTACTATTTGACACTTCTACTCTATATAAGGAAATACATAAATGTTATGTTGTCAGATATAGTTTAATAGCGTACAATATGTTTTGTTGATAGGGAATTGGCATTTTGTTGTCTGGCTTGTTTGGAACTGTGAATGGATCTTCAGTATCTATGTGAGTAACAAATGTTACAATTTTTTCTGAGCCACATTTTTTTATAAGAAGCTTTCCTTTAACATTAACACATGGCTTGTGTATTGCTAGTGAGAACGCCGGCCTTTTGGCTGTAACTCGTGTAGGCAGTCGAAGAGTTGTACAAATCTCAGCAGGGTTCATGATTTTCTTCTCTGTTCTTGGTATGTTTTTTTTCTCTCTTCTTCTGATGACTTAGAGATAGATTGTACTTATTTCATTAATATTTCAAATGAAGTCGGCAAAGGGATGGGTAAAGTGGGTTGGGTAACGGGTCAAAATGGGTAATTATCTTTAGGGGCCAATACACCTCTGTCAAAAATTTATTTATTTAAAATATATTTGTAAATATTTGGCTTGTTAAATATTACTACAAAAGCTAGAGGAGTAACAATAACGATTTAATTTCTTGAATAAAAGATTTAAGAGGTTGTATGCTTTTGACTTGCTAGACATATATAACCCGAGTCAATCCGTTCTTAATATGTCAAAGTTCCAACTTCTAATTCCAAATGATCATGCAGGAAAATTTGGAGCAGTCTTTGCTTCAATTCCGCACCCATTGTTGCTGCATTGTATTGCCTTTTCTTTGCTTACGTGGGTAAGTTTACATGAATACATTAACCTTTGCTCACTCTTTTATGGTGGATATGAGGGTAATTATGTCTTTTTACAATGTTTGTATAGGTTCAGCGGGTTTGAGTTTCCTTCAGTTCTGCAATCTTAACAGCTTCAGAACGAAGTTCATCTTAGGCTTCTCGCTCTTTTTGGGGCTGTCTGTTCCTCAATATTTCAATGAATATGAAGCTATTAATGGTTATGGTCCTGTCCACACGTCTGGAAGATGGGTATGTGCAAACTTAATCAACTGCCGTATCTAACTATCCGAACACATACAAACATAATTGTCTACTGTTCCATATACATATTGAATTGATTGATTCATATCACATAATCACGTAAAATGCATACCCACAAACACCCCATAGAATGATGTTGAGTTCTTATGAATATTGGATTTTATTTCGGAGGATCCCATTCCCATATAATAAAGTTTGAATCTTGACTTCAAACAAACATACTGACCTTGATTCATGTTTGCTACTTTGTAGTTCAACAACATGGTGAATGTTCCATTTTCATCTGAAGCTTTTGTGGCTGGAATTGTGGCATTTTTTCTGGATAACACACTTCACAAAAAGAACGATAGCGCGATAAGAAAAGACAGAGGCAAGCATTGGTGGGATAAGTTCCGTTCATTCCACACCGACACCAGGAGTGAAGAATTCTACTCATTGCCATTCAATCTAAACAAATACTTCCCAGCTGTTTGATCAAGAACATGAAGTAGCAACAACTTTTGCTCTTATTCAGTCAACTATGTATCTAATCTTAAGTTATTCATATCTCACTCGAGTGATTTATTTAAAATTTGCCAATAGTCGTTCTTTGATGTAAATCTAATGGGAAGATTTAAGATGGAATTGAAGCAGAAAGAATTAGTTTTGTTGCTTTCAACTTCTTAACAACACTGTCTCCCACTTTTGTAATAGAAACCTTATTTATCGTATTGATCATTTTACTATTGATCTGATTATAGCGCTGTCAACATTTACATGCTCGATACTCTATAGACATTTGACTTGACATATTACTTGATAAATTGTTAGACCAGTTGACCAAACGTTGACAATACTCATTTAGAAGGTGTTTGGGATTGCTTATTCTAAACTCCTTATCTGCTTACTGCTTAGAAAACAATCTGGTACAATGTGCTTATTTACTCTAAATTAAGTAGTTAACTATTTTGATCCGAACACTCGAAATTGCTTATTTGGTTTAGAAAAAACAAACAAACAAGCAATTAAATAAGCAATCCCAAACATCCTACTCAGAAACAAGGTAACATCACCTTAATTTCATCTTCCATTGACATCATAATTTTACATGGTGGACCTTGCTTTCATATAAATTACATAAAATCTTACCAATAATCTGCACACGAACAATATCCATCTCTAAATGTATGAAAACGTGAACCATCTCTTACAACAATCTCCCGATTATAAACTAGCGATATACACTTCATAGCAGAGTGACAATCTTCACATATCCTTAAATTCTTCACAATTTGAATCCGAGTAACCTCTGGACTAGTCATTAACGCAAACGCCACAGCCAATTTCTCACTATGCCAAGATATCGCCAACTCTTTCTCCTCTTCACTCAAATCGAACAACACATTCTTCGTCATAGGAACATAACCACCTTCTAAACTTATTCTTTTCATAACTTCAATTAACTTTAAATTTATATCTGTGATCATCGGATGCAACTTATCTGCCGCAAGAAATTCATGCACGACACCATCAATTTCAATATAACTACACCCTGGATTTGAATCATCTTTTCTGTCAGTCGTGGTTTCCCTTATTTGCTTTACATTGTCCCATTGACCAAATGACGCATGTAATTTTGAAAGAAGCAAACGGCCTCCACCATGTGTGTTTCTAAAATGTTTCGTTATTTCTTCTGCAAGATGTAAACTTTTATGTACTTTACAAGCACTCAAAGGGATCTCCAGATTACATCATCAGGCTCAATTTTCATTCTTTTGATAACATTGAATGCATCTTCAAGTCGACCAGCACGACTTAAAAGGTCTATATAGCATCCGAAATGCTCAATCTTTGGTGAGATACCCCATAACCGCTCCATATTATTAAAGATCGATATTCCTTCTTCAATTTTCCCTGAATGACTACATGCGCTAAGGACACCAACAAGTGTGACATTATCCGGTTTTATACCTTCTGCTAGCATTTCATCAAAACCTCAAGTGCTTCTTTACCAAGCCCATGCATAGATAGCCCTGAAATCAAACTTGTCCACGTCAAAGATCTCGTTTTCACATTCCTTGAAAACCTGTTTCGCATAATCTATCTTCCCACATTTTGCATACATGTCAATCAAGGCAGTAGCAATATTCTCACTTTTACAAAACCCGATTTTGTCCATGTAAAATGTATCCACTTCCCTTGATTAACTTGGCCGAGATGAGCACAAGCCGATAAAACACTTACAAAAATCGCCTCATTCGGCTCTATACCACCCTCACCCAACATCTCACTAAAACACCGTAAACCCTCATCATACATCTTATTCCCACATAACCCGCAATCATAACCGCCCACGACACCTCGTTCCTCTCACGCATCCCATCAAACACCTCCTCGCCTTCCTCATCTCACCAATCACAACATACCCTTTAACCAAACTAGTCCACGTCACCACATCTCGTTGAGACATTTCATCAAACACTTTACGCTAACCCCATTTCCAAACACCCTACATAAAACTCACCAAAGCATTACTCACACACACACTCAACCCATACCCAACTTTCACCACCATTGCATGACAGTTTTGTCCGAAACCGAACAATGTTCGGCTTCGGCCCGAACACGCGGTTATCGTAAAAGTTAAAGTATAATCATCTGGCACTACTTTACTAGAAATCATTTGTTTAAAAAGATATAATGATTGTTTGTTATATATTGTTTTTGAATATGATTGTATTATTAAGTTCCATAAAAAAGATGGTTGTAAAAATGGGTAGTTTTCGAATACTTTTCGAGCCGATTTTAGTTTATTATGAGCAGTGTATGATTGGATTAATGTTCCAGTTAAATTGTTGTTATTAAGTAGTGATGTTAGTATGATTTGTGCATGTATTTGTTTAGTTTGTTTTAATGTTGGTTTGTGTTTTAAGAGATTGTAGAGATGAATCCTTGGTTGGGTCATTGGTCGTATGAAAGGTGTTTGATGAAATGCTTCTGAGAAGAAAGTTTTAAGTTTTTGTGAGTTTTGATAAGTAGCGATTCCGACATGTGGATGGCGCAAGTGGCGCGACTTTTAGTTTGGTGGTCTTTAAGTTAGTTTCAATAAACGCGCGACTTATTTGTTGAAAACTTAATTGACTTCTTATATATTATCCCATTAAAGCTTTATATACGATTGGTTAGATTGCGGGTTATAGAATGACTATTATCATGATTAGGCAATGTCCATGAGATTTGATAAAGACGAGGTTTTCATTGCCCTGCGTTACGACAGGATGAAACTCTCCTTTTATCAAATTTGATTTTTGAGTTTTTTCTTCATCTAAAGCATCTTGTACGATTGTATTTTTAGTTTCGAGTTTGCAATGTATGAGTTGTGTGTGATTTGAGCCGATTTATAACTCGGATAACTCAATATAAACTTTGAATAAGGCTGGGCGGACCCAGGTGTATAAGTGATGATTCAAGAAAAAATTATGATAATACAATAGACTAACTAAACAAGATTCGTGACACAAAATTTGGGTCCAATTCCATTACTCAGTATGGAACTTGGGACATTCCGGATAAAGGGAAGACATTACGCACTAAGTTAGCCCAACTCTTACACTCTTTTATCTAGTAGCAAAAGGAATGTGAGGGGGAGGAGAAGAAACGGCAGTGATAACAAATTTGTTTGTGTTCTTGAGTTTTAAATTTAAGAGGAAGTGATGACAAAATAAGAAAAATGATGTTCTCAAATTAGAAGGAAACTACACTAATAGACCTTAACCTGGAACAAAATTTATGTACAAAGTTACAAACATTAGTAAACCATAACCTGGAACAAACCATCATCACAACATTTGTAAATTAACAAAAAATTACAAAGAGCATACTATCAACTGCAATGCTTAGATATTTCACTAGTTAGATACTCGTTTAGAAATGAGACAAATAACCATCTTGTAATGACTTGTATAGAAATGAAAACAGAAAAGACATGAACAAGTTGCTTTAATTTTAGTCGAAAGACTCATCATTGATCATTGTATGCTCTTCCTGCAGGACATAATCAACTATTTGTATATTGGTGAAGGGTCATTGAATAAGACACCAGGACAACTAAGTCTAGTATGCCGTTAAGCTGACTCGACGTTATGATGAGTTGATTTACAACTATTTTAGATTAGGGCAGTACCAACGTGAAAAATGAACATTAAAATCATGAGACAATTAGCAACACAATAAATCACTCCAAAGCCTCAAATAATCACAAGAACCACACATCCTCAAACGTTTATATTACAAGTTACAGCTCACAAAATACGCATTATTAAAAAGCGACAATTTATTCACTCAACACACGTAGTTAATAAAATCAAATCTTGAAATAATCCTGTGTCACCAGCATAACAAAACTGCAAAACTATAAAATTCTGGGCTCATATATTATTAAGCTTCTGTTGTGTTCTCAGTCACCCCATTGGTTACCTCATTGTTGTTTGATTCATGTTGCTTGTCGAATTGGCTGAAATTTCCCTTAGCCATGAAGAGTTGTGCGTGATGGTGCTTACAGTATAGCTGATGCTCGTGTGCAACGTAATTTGATGAAGTTATATGACACCCACCATAGCTGCATCTGAAACAGGACTTATGGTATGCGTTTCCGTCAACACCAACCTGAAACGACCATCAAGATAGTTAACATTTTGGCCTTTTGTATACATAACACATATTTATGTATATTATGAAGTATCTGATTGTTTGAATCATTAGATTTCTTAAACTTTATTGAGATTAGGTGTTTCACAAACGTATGTGATTAATACGTATAAAGTTGCAGATAATTTGTGTTGAAACATACTAAAATTATCTCATTATTTTAGAGGTCGGATAATCAGTTTAAGAGTAGCTAAACAACACAAATTCTTATTATCACAACTTCAAATACTAGAATACATTTGGAAGCCTGTTTTGTTAAAACTGATTATCTTATATCAGATCCTTCAAACCGCAATTCCCTCTTCTCAACAATTTCATGTGAATTATCGTTTGAGAAAGGTATTACCTTTTCAAGAGGGTAGACGGTTTTCGTGCAGGTAACACACTTGTCTTGAGTCCCACCAAACATACTTGATACTCTGCTGTTAGATTGGCCCTACAAGTTTTACATAACAAGTATCAGCATCAATAATCGTACATTCGTACCCATAATAATGTTGTATAATGAAAGGATAAAGTAGACATTTAAATGGTTATACAATCTGCGTATATCCACAGTCGTTACATGGTTACGAGGATACATTCTTCTAATATCAAAACTAAATCTATATCATTCTAAGAATCTAATTGAGTACCTGCTCATAAGATCTAGCAGTTTTGGGGTACCTACATGACAAATATATAATTAGTAGCGAAGTTAGTAATATCTCTACCGCTAAAATTTGCAACATATCATAAAATCTGGGATGTCCCATAAATATTGAACTGTGTTATTAGGTGTGTTTTTAGTCTTTTACTTGCCCATAGACATTCATACAAATAACTTGATATAGGAAATGAAGAGTACTTCTACGTCATGATTGAAGGGTTTTAGTGACATTTTGTTACTAATTTTAGTTGCAGTTTTATTATGGTAGAATATAAGTAAAATGGACTAACCTTGAAACTTTTATCCAAACTGCCAGTCATTTTGAAGAGTTGATCAAAATGAGGCTGGCAGTATAGAACACCTTCAAACGAGCTATAATTACTCAACTGCAATTAACAATAATAACACGTGGTTACAAACTTCTGTTATTCAACAGTCTCGAAGAATGTCATACAATATCAACACTTTCTTATCAGTTTACAGTTTCCTACAATTACTATTCTATCGTGTGACAAAATATTAAGCTACCACAAACAGATTAAAACTCTAGTTATGAACTTTTAACACCCAAAAATTACAATAAAGATTCCATAGATGAATTAAAACACTCATTCTAGTTAGTTAATTCCTATCAATAATTACAGCCTAAATCATAAATGTCAAAAGAGTCACTAAAACCAGAAAAAGAAACCTCAATAGTTCAATGTTGAACAATCACCATCACATGAACGAAAGTTTCAACTTCTATTACTTTTTGTCAATAATCGCAAAGCCGGATCATAAATAGCAAAAGATTCATTTTAAATAATTATAAAATATTGATTAGTAAAAATCAATATAATCACATATAACACAGATCAAAACTGAGAAATAGACTAAATCAAAACCCTTATATCATCAAGAAACTTATATCAACCTAACAAAAACATCAACTTCTTGACTATAAACCACTAATCACACAAAATCCATATAAAAACCATAATAAAGATTTATTAAAACAAAGCCCATATCAAGAAACAATCATCTAACATACCTAACATCATAACTCAAGCAAAACACATAATACAAGATTTGATCATAATAATAAAACCATTAAAAGAAATGAGTAAAAATGAACAACAACCTTAAGGGTACCCTTGCAATGATGACATCTGAAACAAGCCTTATGATAAACTTTATTATCAACAGTTAGTTCATCAACCAAGTAAACTGTCTTCTCACAAGCCTTGCACTTTTGTGTTGTTCCACCATATGTTGCCATAATATTTTTTATAAAAGATTTTATTAAACTGCTTATATCAAGAAACAAAAAGATTTATAAAAACTGTTGTTTTGATCAAGAATATAAAGTACACTTTTGTGTATGTATGTGTTTGTATGAGTTGGTGAAGAGGGTTATGGTTTTACAACAAAGATGGTCAGAAGTCAAACACTTGTTCTGTAGCTGTCCTTTAAAGGGGTGTTTTTGTAATTATGTGAAAGAATAGAGGGTGTGTGAATTTACTTTATTGGCCTTTTATTTATAGTTTTTGTAGTGATTTTAGGAGGGAATTTATGTCTTTTCTTACCGACAATAAAGAACTGCGTTTTGTGAAAGCAATATAGATTCGGGTGATTAGAGCAATCAAGGATTTTTTAGAAATGAGCATCTCCTAAATAGTCATTATGATTAGACTAATCTTTACTTATTTTAACTATTATTGCATTTTATTAGAAGAAAATTATCGACTCGTATTTGGCGACGTGACAAGTAAATCTTTGTCTTTTACGTATCACTTCTTAAGACATATCGATAGTTAAATCACCCACGCATTAAGGATCCTTAAGATGGAGCTGGCGAGTTGTTTTGCGGGATTTGAGTTTAGGATGATTACATTTGGAAAATCCCAAACGGGTTGTTGAACTAATAAGATTTGTTAAATAGGTCTTGAACTAGTAATTTCTAGTTGTTTAAAGAACTTGCATTTTCTTGGCTACTAATTCATACACATGCATTTTAGAATATTGCTAAATTTAGTGACTTTGACCGCAAAGCAATCTTACTCTAGTCGTGAGACAAATTCCGATAACCATTGTTTAATAACAAGCCCAACAAGAAGCTTAAGTATTCCTTACCATAACAAGGCATGCTTGCACACAAGACGGATTAATGCTTCCACCTTTGGGGAATAATTAAAGTTAGTGGGTTAATATTAGACTAGGCCTATTGTATTGTTAGTAAGAGACCTATCGTATTATTATTATTATTATTATTCATGTCGTATGGATACATTATTCTATTTAGTAATTAGAATACATGTTCCAACATGGTATCGAGCCTTAATCTTAACTCTAATTATTTTTTCAATCCCCCGCCCTTCCCTCTTCCCCTCATCTTCTCAACAAAAACCATAACTAATTTTTTTCCTCACCTTAACTCGATTTTCTCCTACTCCTCTTCATCATGACAGGCCCAACTCCACCGCCTCCGACCTTATTTCTAACCGATAAACTACTAAATGTCCACAACATCACCTCTCTTGTCCATGTTAAACTAGACATTGACAAATTGAATTATTCTTATTGGTCTTATTTTTTGAAGAACCACTGTGAAGGTTGAGGTTTTTAAACACGTTCAGGGTGAATCCATAGTGGGGTTGCTGCTACTCCAACTATTGAATCGTTGAAAGCTGACTACATTGTGAAGTTTTGGATTTTCTTGACTCTCTTGATGCTCTCCAAGAACGCCTTATTTTGGCTTATCCGAGAGTCGCTAATGATGCCTGGATCATATTAAGAAATGTTTTTCTTGAGAACAGATGTAACAAGACGATTGCTTTGAAGGGAGAATTAGGATGCTCCAACTTTGATACCTAACCGCGGATGCCAACTTTCACAAGATTGAATCCATTACCACCATCTTAACCAATCTTGGATCTCTTATGTCTAATGATGATGTTGTCACTTATGCCATTAATGGCTTAATTGATAAGTATGATCATGTTAAGAGAATAATTTGCTCATAAGGATCCTTTTTTGGACCTTGATACGGTGCGATCTATGGTTACCATGGAAGAGATAAGACCGAACTCTAAAAACCAAGCCTTTATGATTGATACCACATCCTCTTTTCCCACTATTCATTGATCGAAAGCAATTCTAATTCTTGGCAATGGTTGTGATAACCCCACGCCTCAAAATGGTCCTTTGAGTCCGTGTTTGTTTTAATTTTGCTAAAGGTTTTGTCATTTTCGTAATACTTGCAAATTTGTGCATGACTCTTCATCTAATGTAAACCGAATCCCACCTCGCCTCGTGGTCCAATTCCTCTCATGCAACAACCAATTTCGTTGGACCGAGCTCAACTATTTCTCATCTCACACCAACCCAAATGTTGGCCTTAATCCGGGACCAACATGAGTAATTGGCCCAGTTTGGTATTAATTCACAGATGGTAACACAACCCAATGAGTGCACAACAAGACCATGTCTATAGTTTCGAACCACCTGGTTTTGGGCCTCTGTCATCTGCTGGATTGTGTATTGGGCCACATGCTTATCAGTTCCAGACGCAAGATACATCGGGTAATCAACCTACTGCTTCCAATTCATACATGCCTTCGGGACAATAGATTGTTTTGCCACATGCTTTTAGTATTATGACGCTTCATGACCTCACTACTGGGGCATGGAATATTGACATATGTGCTAGTTCTCATCTTAATTCTTCTGTTAATTGTCTTACTAATATTTTCAACAAGTGTATTTATCCGATTGTATCTCTTGGTGACGGTTATTCTATACCCGTCACCAACACTGGTCATAGCATTTTTCCAGCTCTTCATGAACCCTATTGGTATATGTGAAAACATATACCTTTTCTTTATCAAAATGGACCAAATAAATCGGAAACTAACCATTAATGCTTAATATCTATGTTTCTTGAGTTTATGCATGTGCAGGTACGGATATCACAAAACAGACAAAGAAAAGACAAAACAAAAGAAAAACGAGCACACGAAAGAAAAGAGTGTGAAAGCCGGAGCCGGGGAATCAGTTTTCTACATTTACGGACTTTGGATCATGATTGCTCAAGTTATCACATCACACCCTCATCTTAATCAATATTATCACTTTACACCCCCATGTTACCCAAAGTTACATTTGGTCCTTAAAATTGTCACATTGGGCAAAATTGGTCCTTTGTGTTAATATCCGGATACTAAAACAAAATTACCAAACCCAATCCTAAACTTAACCTTAGTCCAATCCAATCCAATCCAACTCCCCCTAGCCCAAATAAAATACCAAAGCCCAAATATAAACTACCCTTACCTGTTTTCCCTTTATACCCGTAACACAACCCAAGTCAACCTCATTACACCCGGTCAGGCAATTTTAAACAATAATATTTAATCCAAAAAGTAACCCCGCTTGTTTTCCCCTTCCACTGTTCATCTTATCCATCAAATCCTCCTGAAATACCAACCGTACCCCTCAACACAACTTAGTACTAAGCATCTTTGAGCTTACATGTCAGAGGGATTGCCATGTTGGAAATCCCAAGCATTTTGATTGTATAAAGATGCATGAGTGATCCAAAGGTTGTGATTAAGATGGATGATGTATTGAGGAATCAAGGGCTGTGATGAGAGCTGCTAGATCCTTCTCAAACCCTAACGAAGACCCTTGGCTCTCCTATAAATACCCCTTTTGATTTCACAATTTAGCATGTAGTTTTAGTGTCGTTAGAATAATTTAATTTTCCATTGTATTTTAGTATAAGTTTCTTTTAATTTTCGCTTACTACTCTTTGTAACTGCTTTTGAATAATAAAAGTTTTAGTTTATTTCAATTGTCGCTTTACATAAACCTGTTTTCAATAATTGTTTTCAAATGGTTTAAATAAGCTTTTATAAGGTGTTATAAGCTTTAAACCACTTTAATATAAGCCTACATAAGCTCTCATAGCTTTTGTAAGCTCATCCTTTCATTTTGTTCAATAATTCAAAAGTCAAAATAAGTCAAACAGAAAGTCAAATAAGGTGTGTGGATGATAAGCCAATAAGGAAGGGCTTATAACTTTACCACTTGCTTTCAAACAAGCTGGAGCTTGTAGATTGTATTTTCTCCTGCTTTGAGCAAGAGAGCTTGTAAGTTTCATTTAAATGCAAGTTATAGCTTATTCTACTTATTAGTGCTTATTGTATTGCTTATTGTTTGATCCGTGTTTAGATCTGGTCTATTTGCTTATTAGTTGCTTTATCAACTGCTTTCACGATTATTTGATTTAATTTCTCATATAAACTCTAAAAAGAAAAAAAATAAGTCATAATCTGCATTAGCTTAATTGTAGCTTATTAAGTGTTAAAAATAAGTGTTAATAAGTTTTAAGGTCTTATTAAGTAACTTTGAAACAGAAACCATCAATTAATTCAGCTTAATCTGTGTTTAAAGCCAAATCAGTCCCATTAAGGGGTGTTTGGCACAAGAGAATTTTTGGAGTTCAAGTAGCTTTTGGTCATTAAAATAGTTTGGTTTAGCTTAATATAAGTAATTTGAGTAGTTTTAAAGTCATTTCAAATATTTTCACTAAGTTTCATAGCTCTTCACTGATTTTCAAAGTTTCATGGTTAAAAACAGTTTCATATAGCTTAAATGGATTAGGTAATTAAAAGGCGTTGTTAGTTGTTTATTTTGAGTTCAATATAATCTATTTAGTCTGTTTTAAAGGTGTTAGTCAGTTTCTAAAATATTTTAGGTCATTAGGTCATTTTCAAGTCTGTGTCATAAGTCAAAAACCAAAACATAGTTATTCGAGTAGCTATTATTCGATGATTTTCGATGCTTAACCGAGCGTTTAATTCCATTACAAGTGCTTTTAGTGTTTTTGTGGTATTAAAGTTGATCTGCTTTTAGTCGGTTTGGATTTTAGTGCTTATTTGCACCGCTAATTTGTGATTAAACTTGTCTCACCAAAGGTTTTTGAAAAAGTTTCATAAGTATCCGATGTTGCATCAAGTGGTTTTCAAAGCTCGCATTAGCTCATAAGAGCTAGTTAGGGTCTAATTTTGGAATCTGAGTTCTTAGCTATCTTGTTAATATCATTTGTAAAATAAGCGCCTAGCTTATTAAGGACTAAGCTGTTTGCATTAGCCTAAAAGTAGCTATTGAGGCTGTTTGATTGGCAACCTTCCAGATAGTGCTTATAGGACTTTCAGCTTATTAGGATTTAAATTGAGCTTATATATGTTTATCTAGCTTACTTAAGTAGAATTTCATTGCTAGTAGCTTATTAGAGTTTAATTTTCAGCTTATTGTAGCTTTTAGAGTGAATCTGTTAAGCTTTGATCGGATTTTTAGCTTATTGTAAAATCTGTCCCCCATAATATGTCTTTCTGGCTTATTGATAAGTTTGTAAAAAGTTTGTCTTTTCAAAATTAGCTTATCTCAGTTTTCTAAAAAAAATCCAAAAAGAATTTTGAAAGAAAATAAAAAGGGAGTTCCAGGGTGAGCCAGGCTCGAACCCTGGACCTCTCCTTTATAAAGCACACAACACACAGACCCAACACCACTGCGCCCTAGGGACTTACGTGAATTATGTTACACAATTTAATATAAAAGGGTGTTTAGTACTTTAAGATTTCACATCTTCATTTGCTTATTATAGCTTATTGGGATAAGCTCGGCTTTTGTTCTTATTTTTTAGATAATCAGCTAAGTTAATAGTATTTTCCCTAAATTTTTGGTAATTTTTCATAAAAGTTTAGTATTTTTAATAATTAGTTTTCATTATTTTAGTTTTTAATTCATAATAATTAAAATAAAAGTCAAAAATATCCGCTTTCTTCTAAAATTTCCTTTTATCATTTAGGACGTAGGAGAAATATTTTTGCCTTTCTAGGTTAATTTTCCACCTTTTCATTTTTAAAGCTCGAGATTAGCTTGAGTTTTACGCGTTTTAGCTTACGTGTGCCTTATATAATTGTTTTAATTGCTTAATTAAGTTGTTTTTAGTTTATTCTTATCTATTTTAGTGTAAAATCCAAAATCCATTATTTTCGCTATTCAAATTCACAAAATCACGACTTGAATCACGATTTCCATTCAACCTTCGTTAGAAACGATCCGAAATACATATTTCTTTTGTATTTCCTTGGAAAATATAAATATAAATTGACTCGAATCACCTATCACATGCATAATGTCCTTATACCACCTAACGCTAATTTAATTTCATTTGTGGATTTATTCGTGATAATAAGTTTACCACTAAATACGATGAATTTAGTTTTTCTATTAAGGATTTTTGACTCGTCGGGTTCTTCTCCAATGTGATAGCACGAGTGATCTCTATCCGATTCTTAAGTTGTCTCCTCTTCCTCAAGTTTTTCTTGCAAGTCAACATACGTGGCACTAACGACTTGGACATCCGAGTGAAGTGTTACATAGTCTTATTTCTAGTAATTCCATTTCATGTATTAAAACGAAACCTCTTGTGATTTGTCATGCTTCTTAGCTTGGCAAACATGTGAGCCTTCCTTTTCTAGTTTAAATACGATTGTTAGGTCTTGTTTTGATATTGTTCACTCGGACTTGTGGACTTCCCTAATTTCGAGTCTTACGGGTTTTAAATTTTTTGTTTTGTTCTTGGATCATTATTCTCATTATGTGTGGGTTTATCCTTTGCTTAATAAATCTGATGTTTTGTCTAAGTTTGTGCTACTTCTTAATTTTGTTAACACTTAGTTTAATTGTGAAATTAAGTCATTTCAATGTAACCATGGTGGTGAAGTTGATGACCATAACCTACATTCTTTTTTGCCTCTAAAGGTATCCAATTTCGGTTTTCATCTCTAAAACGTCTCAAAAATGCTAAATCTGAGTGCATGATACGTACTACTAACAACCTTACGCGGAATCTCTTCTTTTAACCTCACCCCTTTTCTTTTGGGTCGAATCACTTAATATGGCTACTCATATTCTCAATATTTTACCTTCTAGTGCCATTGACAATGATGTCCATTACACTCGCTTTGTTTAGAACCAAACCGGATGATCCAATTTTGTGTATTTTGGTTGTTTATGTTACCTACACCTATATGAAAATAACAAGCTTGAACCTCGTACTACACCTTCCGTATTTAGGGTTATCCGACAAATCATCGTGGCTATCGCTTCTTTCACGACATGTTACTTTTGATGAAGATGTTCTTCCTTGTGGTTCCATGATGGCGTCGTGTCGACCTCTCCTTCATCCTACACGTTTTGGACACCTCCTAATTTACTTAGCCACATTATTCGAACAACACCTCACGCTCTTGCCTACACCTAATCCGGTCTACAAGCCCATAAGTCTCCTCCATTTCTTTGACCCATTTATCACCTCGCCCACATTAACCATGTCTCCCAATATCGAGAGTCCGTTAACTGCACCCATACACCCCATGCGACCCAAACACCCCTTACGGACCAAACACCCTACACACCCATACACCACCAAATAATCACACAACCCAACTTCCTCCTAAACTAAACCCAATTTCTATTCATCACATGGTCACTTGTTTTCGTGTTGGGTCTAATCGTCCCACCCAACGCCTTATGTTGAATGTGTCGACTGCCTCCTTTACCTAAGTATTACACAGATTACTTCAATAACGTTAATCAACATAATGCTATGATTGATGAATATAATGCAATTATTACAAATAATACTTGGACTCTAGTGCCTCATCACGTGGATGCGAACATTGTTCGCTCCATGTGGCTATTTCGCACCAATATTTAGCAAATGGTACTGCAATCACCACAAGGCTCAGACAGTCGAATTGCAGTATGTAGTTACTAGATGTGCATGAGACTTTTAGTCTGGTTTTAAAACCAACTGCTATTCAGATTGTTCTTAATCTTGTTGTTTCTTAGCATTAGCATGTTCATCAGCTGGATGCCAATAATGCTTTTTTACATGTAGATTTAACAGAGAGTGTTTATATGCATCAACCTCCTAATTTTAGGGATCCTCAACATTCTAATCACGTGTGTTTACTACAAAGATCTCTTTATGGTCTTAAGAAATCTCATCGGGCTTGGTTTCAGAGCTTTTCTGCATATATCACATGTGTTGGCTTTTATCATAGTCGTTGCTACTCCTCTTTAGTTATATATCGATGGGGGACTAACAGTTGTTTATTTGATTTTCTATGTTTACAATTTATCTTGATAACCTCTTCTGCTGCTTTATTACAACAAATTGTTACTTCTCTTCATACCAAGTTCTCTATGACTGATCTTGGTTCTTCAATTTATTTTCTTGGTATTTCGGTAACTCGTAATACTTCGGGTATATTTTTATCTCAATAAAAGTATGCATATGATATTCTTGAGCGGGATCACATGGTTTGGTGTAACCCTTGTCGGACACCCGTTGACACTAAATCCAAGCTACGGCCTAATGGTGATCCTATGTCTGACCCAATTTGATATCGTAGTCTTGTGGGTACTCTTCAATATCTTACTTTCATGCGCCCTGTCATTTCTTATGCACTTTAGTAGGGTTGTCTCTACATGCATGATTATCAGGAGCCTCATTTTTATGCTTTTAAGCGGATCTTGCATTATGTTTATGGCACGTCATCTTATGAGTTACAGTTATATTCATCTTTCGCTGCATCTGTAGTTGCCTATTTGAATGCTGATTGGACATGGTGTCCGGTTACCCGTAGATCAACTTCGGGTTATTGCGTGTTTTTTGGCAACAATTTACTTTCATGGCCCTCTAAGCGTCAGCTGATAATTTCCAGGTCTAGTGATGAGGCTATTTCGTGGTGTTGCGAATGTTGTTGCCGACTTGCCGAGACTTGCTGGTTACGGAATTTGTTACATGAGCTTCATATGCCATTGCTTTCGGCTACTTTTCTCTATTGTGATAATGTCAGTGCTATTTACTTATCATCTAATCTGGTTCAACATTAGCGCACGAAGCACATTGAGATTGATATTTATTTTCTTCGGGATTTGGTTGCTAGAGGTCAGATTTCAGTTCTTCATGTGCCTTCTCGATATCAGTATGATGATATTTTCACAAAGGGACTTCCTACAACATTATTTGAGGAGTTCTGTTTCTGTTTGAATATTCTTTCTACTCTCGCTTCAACTGCGAGAGTCTGTTAATGAGTTATTATTAGACCAGACCCATTGTATTATTTAGTAAAAAGCCTAGCCCATAAAATTGTTATTTATATCAATGTATACATTATCCTATTCAATAATCATAATAAACATTCCAACAATTAATTCCTACTCAACCATTCTTAGTTAACACTTTGATATCGCTTCCTTGTTAATACACATTACACGCTTCATTTTCCTTATAAGTTAATACTATGATATACGTTTCCTTGTTAATACGCTCATTTTCCTTATAATCTTTTACGAGTAATTGTTTCAAAATGAGGAGTAATTTAGTTCTCAGCATGTTGAAAATTTTGAAATATTTATATTTCGCATACTCACTGAAGCTACATGTTTATCGGGATTAGTTCTAGTAAAACACTATGCTAATACAAAAAAGATAAAAGATCATTTAGGGACAAAACTTTATCTACATACCAAGGGACCAATTCATACCTTTCATTCATTTTGATCTAATGGCTTAGATTAAACCTGATTTTTACACTGCAGGGGTATGTTAGTCAATATAAAAAGCATTTTTTATCTTTCTTTCAATTAAACGCTCTTTAATTTCGCACATACAAAGTGTGTGTTTCCCTCTTTTCTCTCGTTTTTTCATATTCTTCATCACGTAACCCTAATTCGTTTTCAATTAAACGATTCTTTTATGGATTCGATTCCAAATTCTTCAGTTTCTTCTGATCGTTCTTCTTCTTCTCAAGAGATTGGTGCTACTGAGCTTTCTACAACAGAATCTACACCTAAAAACGTCGTTGTTTCTATAACTGAATCTGCAACTGAAGATATTGTTGTTAGTGATGATGTTTCTGCTAAGTATACAGAGGAGATTGTAGCTTATGAACACAGTGATGAATCCGTAGCTATTAAGAGTAAGATGTGTTTAATTTTTGTTTTTTATTGTGTATTCTGTTTGAATAACAGTTTTAAGCTATGAATAAGCTATTTAGTTAGGTTTATATTGAATTAAGCAATTTTAATCTAGTTTTAGATTAAATTAAGCAGTTTTAAGTTAGTTCAAGTTGTGAATAAGCTATTAGTTAGCTTTAAATTGAACTAAACTGTTAGTTTAGTGTTACGTGATGAAGAAGATGGATAAGGTGTTAATCATTTTAAAGCTCTGAATAAGCGATTAGTTACGTTTAGATTCAAATTAAGCTATTAATTAGTTTTTGATGAATTAAGCATATTAATCTTTGAATAAGCTATTAGTTTATGCTTTTATTGAATTAAGTAGTTTAAGCTTTTGAATAATCTATTAGTTATGTTTTGATAAGCACTTTTTATTTTGATAATATTATGCTTCACATTTGATATCATATGTGATATCATATGATATATCACATTTGATATCACATATGATATCACATGTAATATATATATCTGTTACATACAAAGACATGTGTTATATCATATGTGATCATAAGAACTTGTGTTTGTTATTTCATTTTACTTGATCAATGTTTTTATTTTGTGCTTTTGTTTTTCGAATCGAATGCTTTGAAAACTCCCGAATCATTTTCTACTCACTCTAATTTTGATACTTGATCTCGCTACATGCGTCGTTCGGGGTCAAAGGAACTTCCTTTTCTTCGAGCAAGTTTTATAACACCCTAGGCAGTGAACGTTGTAGTGTAGTATTAGGGTAAGCCACGGGTATTGATATCGTTCTCTAGGGGAATAGGAATGCTAGTGAGGAGTTACTACGCTAAGGTTGGGGTTGAGGAAGATTATTTTTTTATCTTTTTATGTTTTTTTAGAATTTAGAAAGGTACGAATCTCGGGGTTTGGATTTGGGGGTTGGTATTTCTACCGATTACTCTACTTGTCTACTTATCTAATCTAAGGTGTACGTAGTCTATGTCTAATTATTGTGTGCTCGTATGATGGTTTAAAGATATGTTTACTTAGGTTTTATTACTCCTTAATTATCTCCTATTGATGGTTGAATTGTCACATCCTTATTCTTAATCGCGTTGTGTGTCTAAAGTCGTAGGGTATGCGTTTGTCCCTAACTCTTTGAAACTACCAAAGGGTCTCGTCTACAAAATCTCTAGGAGTTATAAACTCTAACTCTAAGGTACTATTTGGATGGTTTAGCCTACAACTACTCTAGGTGTTATAGTCTAAGGTTCATAAAGATTAATCACGCATTAACTACACAACGAATGACCATTCGCATTACTAGATCATTAACAATTAAGATAAGAGACAACCAATCAATATTCAATAGTTAAGTTTCATATTCCCTAAGCAAACACACAAGTAAATTAGCGGGACATAGAGAACATGCAAGCATACACACAAGTAATTGAAGACATAATTGAATTAATGAAGTAAAACACTTATCTTGATGTAAGATGGGTTTGAACCCTAAAATCTTGTACAAGACAGCCTTGGTTCGGTTTAGGTTTTACTCCAAAAGACTACACCTCAAAACTAAAAATTTGGATTCTATATATAAGATTACAATCGCGACGGCGTCACCTTATGAATTGTGACGCCGTGGTCGCCGTCATTAGGGTTTCGTCTTGGCCACGTTAGTCTTGCGACGGCCACCTTATGCTTGTGACGCCGTCCCTTCGGCCTCGACACCGCTCGGATCAAATCTAGGCCGTCGAGTTGCGACGACCTAGTCTTTAAAGCTCGACACCGCCACTTGAAAATAAGCAATTTGGCTCTCGAGCCGTCACAAAGTGATGCGACGGCCATAGATAACACCGACGCGTCCCCTTGTATTTCAAAGACTTAAGTGTCTCGATTCTTGACTTTGGCTATTTTCTTCAGATATCTGCGCCTTTTCGTCCAAATAAGTGCCATTCCAAAGAATTTGCCTTCAAGAGACCTAAAAGTGAAAAGGAACGATATTAAGTAGTAACGGATACAAAAGTGATCAAATAAGGGCTTAAACGACCCTCAAAAGGTACATTTTAAAACCTTATCAAATATCCCTACATTTGGTATTTGCTTGTCCTCAGCAAATGTGCTTTTAGCCAATTAATTTATAAGTTAGTGGTCATGAAGCATTGGTTTAGAATAATCCACAACACATATAAGCCCATAAAAGTCATAACAAGCACGGAATTACATACTAGCACCTCACATGGGGTGTTTGGATACTCACATCTCTCGGTGTATATGAAATATAACAAGTTGAAATGGACGATAAACACTCATTAACCGGTCCTAGTACATAGATTACCATAGGCTTGAGAATAGATCAAACCTCCGTCGCTTTGGCGTAAGCATCTAGGAAAGACTATCAAAGAGGTCTTTAAAGGGTTATAATGTTAGGCTTACGGTAGGGAAACAAAGGGTTTGGTGGGATAGGCTATTTAGTGGTGGCAAGTAAAAAATCTCTATGTTACAAGAATACGAAGAATGGCATTGCTAAGCCAAGACTCGACACTCTAGACTCTAGATAACTGAAATAAACAAACATAAATTTAAAGATAGATGTAGGATGGTAGCCCGTTTTTTTTTTTTTTTTTTTTTTTTTTTTATATATATATATATATATATATATATTTTTTACACTTTTACTCTACCATCCTCTACGGTAACATCAAAATGATAGGATTTATAGGCACATCCCTACACTTGAGTTTTTATTACTCTAACACTAATTTGACCCGAATTGAAAAGATCAAAACACTTGAAGTACATTATTACGCAAATAAAGGGAATTTGAATTTAACGCCCTTCTCGTCATTTCATAATCTTTAACTTTTCCCATGAGTCCCAATCGTCCCAAAGCTGTACAAAGGATATGACTCGACTTAGCAACTTATGCAAGCAACTAGATAATTGAACTAAGGGTTTAGTGTGATAACAATAATGCACTAAAAGTGAGTGCATGCAAGGTAGGCTAAGGCGATTTGGGTGTACATTTAGGGGTGGGGTGTAAACAATGCTCTTCATTGATATTCGGAAAAACAAACATCACGAGAACCGCGAAAAGGATAGGCTCGAGGGGTTAACTAGGGTATCGTGTACTAAAGATGAGTACAACGCAAGGTGCGGGGAAATTACTCAACCGATGTGGAAGAAGTAATTATATTACGGTATCAAACAAGGGTTATCCTAATGCCTCTTATCATTTAGTTATTCCTAACTACACAAGTGTAGTCTTACTAGCGATCTCGGATGCATCACAAAACAAGTTCTAGAATCTAATATACTACCGGTTCACACTCTAAGCATTAAAGATGAATGCTTTAATTCCTACTAATCTAAGGCGATCCTCATATTTTGGGTGGAATTTAGGTGGTAAAGGGTTTTGTGCTAGTCATGCAACTTCCTATCCGTGAGACACTTTTATTAAGACTAATGGCCCACTCCTATATGTCATGAAAAATTTTAAATTTGGTGCCAAAATTACCCTAACCCACATTTTCTCATGGTTTATTACGCAAATACAATTGGACAAAGCAAATAGTCAGGATAAGCATAGTTTCAAAGTTCTGCTTTATTTTCCTCCCTACACTTAAACCGAACATTGTCCCAATGTTCTCGAAAGTATCAAAGTTATGATAATAGAAGGTGATTAAAACGAAGAAACCAATACTCCCGATTAGCTCGGAAGGATCCGTGTAAAGTGGTGGTTAAATCCTTTTCAAGAAGAATGTATCGTGAAAAGCTCCTTCCAATCTTATGTATCTTCTTCTTAATAAATTAAACCGCACACTTGAAGAAAACAAACGAAACCTTCGCAAAATCGACGGTAATAATATATATAAGACTCTATTAAACTAGGATATAATGCTTGTGGAATGGATGTTTGCACTTCGAAAATTAAGACCGGAAAATTCAAAATTTTTTAAGTAGCTCGTAAAACGAGAAATAAAATCATTGTTTTACTCCTTCCGACGCTGTCGAGTTGCGATCTCGACGCGTCAGTTATCCCGACAAAAAGCGTCTGCGATTTTTCGGAAAAATTCTCGAAAATTTACATCTTTAGAATCGGAAAATTTCGCAAGACATCCATTATGACTCGATACAAGCATTTGACTCGAACAAACACACATATATATCTTTTAATTAATTGCAATTCTCAAGTTTACGTTTCTTTTGAAAACGTGTGTAATCTTCCCTACACTTATCCTTTATGTAAAATACCTTTATATGCAATTAAGACGAGGTTAAAAACAAAATAAAGCATTTTACAAATTTAAACATGAGAATAAGCAATCAATAAAAGATATATGACACTAACAAGCAAACAATTAAGCATGGGTTGCCTCCCACGAAGCGCTTTTCTTTATTTATGAGTCTTGTAGCTAGACTCGTAGTCGTGCTCCTACGTTGTCCTAATCTTAGAGGCCCATTCGATCTCCTTAACCCTTCTCTCATCACGAATGTATCTGTGGCCTAACTCAAGACAAGCGTGTAGTAAACCTTGTTCTTCCAGGTCTACTTCAAATGCCGGAATGTTTTCCACATCTAAATTATCAATACCCTCAAACTTCTCATTTTTGTGGGGCATTATATATTTAACACTCTCGGCTCCATTTGAGAACTCGACTATTCCTTCCTCTCGATCATAAACCATTTTAGACTTATCTATAAATGGTCTCCCAAGTATTACATCCCCTAAAAACCCATCAATGATGCCCTTAACATTTTCCAAGATCATGAAATCACACCTATATGTGAAATTACCTACGAAGACATGCAATCCTTTAACCCTCCCCACATAGTTACTTGCTTTCCTAGGGCGAAAGGGGTCCCTCATAGGTTCTAGCTTTTTGCTCATGATCCAATTGTAATAGAGCCTAGACATTATATTCATGGGTGCCTTATACTCAATGTAGGTGTGATCCTTATATAAGTATCCAATCATACACGGTATCTTGATGTTTTTAGAGTTACCCCTTCTTATGCGAGGCTCGAAAGGTGGTCTCGGGAAGTTAACCACGTTATAGTGATAGGCGGTTTCCTTCCCTTTAGGTATGAATCAAAATACCCCTAAGTTCTTCCTCCTCCTTACTATCCTCCATAATTTCTAACACCTTATAATCTCCATCTTCTAGGTCATCATCCTAATCACTTGAGGTCTAATCACTATCTAAAGGGTTAGTAGATTCCTTAAGGGCTTCCTCTGCGTATTTTCAATTATCCTATTTACTTTCCTAAGCTCTCCAATTTCACTAACAATACGAGCTCAAGTTGGTTGGCAAAGGTCGGATCAAGCGGTGGGTACTTGTTTGGAGGTAAAGTGTTGTTTGGCGGATTGTCACCTTCCATGATGAAAAGTGATGGGTTACGAACAAAGGTCACGAAGAAGGGGATAGACTACGAGGAAGCTAAAATTGAGAAAAAAATTTACTTGATAGAATCAAGCAAAGAAACCTAAACGAGGTGGACTACTAACTAGCTATTCTATTCCCGAACAGCGCCTAAAACTTGATAACGCCACACGCGTCGTTCGGGGTCAAAGGAACTTCCTTTTCTTCGAGCAAGTTTTATAACACCCTAGGCAAGTGAACCTAATCGTTGTAGTGTAGTATTAGGGTAAGCCACGGGTATTGATATCGTTCTCTGGGGAATAGGAATGCTAGTGAGGAGTTACTACGCTAAGGTTGGGGTTGAGGAAGATTATTTTTTATCTTTTATGTTTTTAGAAATTAGAAAGGTCTGAATCTCGGGTTTGGATTTGGGTGTTGGTATTTCTACCGATTACTCTACTTGTCTACTTATCTAATCTAAGGTGTACGTAGTCTATGTCTAATTATTGTGTGCTCGTATGATGGTTTAAAGATGTGTTTACTTAGGTTTTATTACTCCTTAATTATCTCCTATTAATGGTTGAATTGTCACGTCCTTATTCTTAATCGCGTTGTGTGTCTAAAGTCGTAGGGTATGCGTTGTCCCTAACTCTTTGAAACTACCAAAGGGTCTCGCCTACAAAATCTCTAGGAATTATAAACTCTAACTCTAAGGTACTATTTGGATGGTTTAGCCTACAACTACTCTAGGTGTTATAGTCTAAGGTTCACAAAGATTAATCACGCATTAACTACACAACGAATGACCTATCACATTACTAGATCATTAACAATTAAGATAAGAGACAACCAATCAATATTCAATAGTTAAGTTTCATATTCCCTAAGCAAACACACAAGTAAATTAGCCGGACATGGAGAACATGCAAGCATACACACAAGTAATTGAAGACATAATTGAATTAATGAAGTAAAACACTTATCTTGATGTAAGATAGGGTTTGAACCCTAAAATCTTGTACAAGACAGACCTTGGTTCGGTTTAGGTTTTTACTCCAAAAGACTACACACCGAAAACTAAAAATTCGGATTCTATATATAAGATTACAATCGCGACGGCCACCTTATGGGTCGCCGTCATTGGGTTTCGTCTTGGCCACGTTAGTCTTGCGGCGGCCACCTTATGCTTGTGACGCCGTCCCCTTCGCCTCGACCTCGCTCGATCAAATCTAGGTCGTCGAGTTGCGACGACCTCCTCTTTAAAGCCCGACACCGTCACTTGAAAATAAGCAATTTGGCTCGAACCATCACAAAAGTGATGCGACGGCGTCTGAGATAACACCGACGCGCCCCCCCTTGTATTTCAAAGACTTGAGTGTCTCTATTCTCGACTTTGGCCATTTCTTCAGATATCTCTGGCTTTTCGTCCAAATAAGTGCCATTCCAAAGAATTTGCTTTCGTGGAGACCTAAAAGTGAAAAAGAATGATATTAAATTGTAACGGATACAAAAGTGATCAAATAAGGGCTTAAACGACCCTCAAAAGGTACATTTTAAAACCTTATCAATACTCCCGTGGAACGGTTTATTATATTCCTAAAGTTCCTGTGGACGTTTTACTAGCTACGGGCAATATTTTTAATTCAGTTAATGAGTGCATTAGTGCGATATGAAACATGAATCAAAAGTGGGTTTGTGGTTAGGAAATCATGTCGGAAAAGGTTGAGGAGCGGTATTGTTAAGCAAAAGTATCTAGTGTGTAATGTGGAAGGTCAGTACTAAGGGAATTCATGTAGACACACTAGATTTAGAGAATAGCGACAAGCGAGAGAAGTTCGAACCCGCATATCACAAAGTTGCAAAGAACGTGTTATGTTTGAGTTGATTCTCGGTTCTACAAAGTATAAGTTGACTGCTTTTGATAGTATACATAACCATGAGCTTGAACGTAAAGAATATAAGCATTTGTCAAAGACCGAAAGGCGATTAACATATGCTTTGCGCTTGTTTATTGGTAAAGTCTGCGGCGTGAATATAGGTGCAAGAGAGCTCATCACTTGTTGACCGGTCCGAAGGGATCGATTTGCTTGTTCATGGTACAACTGTTGACTTTAAGAACTTTTTAGAGTGTGAATTGTTATATAGGCGATAGTGATGCGCAGATGCTTATAGCTAAGATGGAAAATAGACGAAGCATGTTCCATATTTTTCGCTTGATTACTTGGTTGAGAATGTCGAGCTCGCAATTTTCGGGGCGATGAAGTTTCCAAGTACAATTACAAAGCAGTTTTGTGACGTTGTCTCTTTGATGCTACGTACAGGACAAATAAGTAAGTGTTTGAGTGATATATATCATATTTTATTGTATTACTTGTATTTTGTCTTCGTATTTGTTTTTTTAAGTATTTTTGTTTTTGTTTTCGTGTACAAAATGATGTTTGTTCCTTTTACAACAATTGATAATCATAGGAAGTGTACACGGTTGTCGAGCTTCTTGAAGAATGAAACGCAAACTCTTATATTTGGTTGCTCAAAGCATTTATAAAAGCTTTTGGTAAAGCTCCTAGTATCATTGTCACCGATCGGACGGGGCTATGAGAAAGGCGATTGAACAAGAATTTGTCGGATCGAAACACGATTGTGTATGTGGCATATTACACAAAAGCTTCTGGAAAGGTATATTATGTGCTTTCTTGTATTTTCTTTTGTTATATCATATGTGATACTTTATGTGCTTTCTTGTATTTTATTTGCTTTCTTGTAGTTTCTAATGATTTATTATATGTGACATTTCATACTTTTTCATTTGGTAAATCATTTGTTAAATCATATTTGATATTTGTTTGTAGATATGCTCAAAAATTTATGATCACACAGAATTTAAAAGGAAATTCAATCAAATTGTGTGGAATATGTATATTGGTCCTGATGAGTTTGAGTATCAATGGGGAAAGTTATTAGATGAGTTTAATTTGCATAATCATAAGTGGTTAACAAAGATGTTTCGCATACGTTCATGTTGGATTCCTGCTTTTTTGGTGGACTCTCCTTTGTGTGGTTTGATGAGGACAACTTCTAGGTCTGAGAGTGAGAATTCCTTTTTCTCTCATTTTACTAATTCAGGTTCGACTCTCATGAATTTTATGAATTGTTTTGAGACGGCAATGGAAAAATAGAGGCATATACAAGAGAGGTTAGATCATAAGTCGATTGATTCTGTTCCTACACTTAGAACCTATCTTAAGATTGAACGTCATGCGTCAAAGGTTTATACTGCCCCTTTCGAATTGGTTCAAGTTGAAATATTTGAGGACATGGTTTTGCCAAATAGATACCAAAAGTTTGGTTGAAGGATCCGAGGTGTCATTATTAAAGAGAAAACGTTTGTTGATGAATTAATGGAGAAGAAGAAAGCTAAGAAAAAGAGAAATTTAAGAAAAAGGTGATGATAATGATAAAATGAAGAAGAGGAGCCGATTAACTTGTTTCACGAGAAGATGGACTGTATAAGGCTTGTTAGTTTCTTAACCGCTTTTTTGATGGTCTTTTAAAGCTTTTTAGTGTTAATTTTTATACTTTTATAATTTTGATAGATCATATGTGATATATCATATGATATATCATATGTGATATTTCATATATGATATATCAAATGATGTATCACATATGATCTATCATATATGATTTTGACTATGTATTGTTTTTTTGCATGGAGGTTTTGCTAAACATAGAAGATGGATCGAGTTGTTGTTCTGCTGACTTTTTGTTAGAGTTGGAATATTGTGTAGACACATTTTTGAGTCTTTAAGAATGCGAATGTTGAAATGATTCCAAATCAATACATCTTGAGGCGTTGGACAAAGAACTTGATACATGCTCGCTTGAGGAACAAAAGGAGCAGTTCTTGAGAAGAATGAGATTGTTGAGAATTATGCAAACGAGGCTACTTTATTGTTGATCACTATGTGCATATGTTGAGTAAAGACGAGACAAGGTTAATGCTTTTATTGAGAAGTTGAAGTTGCTAAAGTTAGATGTTGAAGGCGATTGCCCGAATCCTCCATCAAAGGACAAGCTTGATAATCTTGAAGAGTTTGTTGGAGTGCCAAAGCCTCCTGTAGTTCTTTGTTAAGAATCCGCCTCGTCAGAAGCCCAAAGGACGTGAAAAGTCGCGTATAAAAGGTGGAAAAGAGCAAGCTATTAATGAGAGTTCAATTAATAGGAATTCATGTTCAATATGTGGAGCTAAAGATGGCCACAACAAGAGGACTTGTCCAAATAAGTATAAAGTAGAAGATGATTTGTTCAATCTCAAGCTACATCATAAATCTTTTATTGCTTTTTGTCCAAATAAGAATTTCGATTCAAGTACTTTGAATCTTCTTTGATTGTTTACGATTTGTTTTATGAAATGGATTTTGATTTTTTTTGGTGTTAAGTGATTCATCTTTTCTTGTGTGGTTACTTTTATGAGAATTATCACATTTGATTTATCTAGTTTGTTTTTCCTGTTATATATCATATTTGATATACATACAAAATCACATTTGATTTTTTACTGTTATATTTTGTTTTCAAAAATCATATGTGATACTACCATTAGCACATTTGTTAATCAGATCTCACATCATATGTTTTCAAATTGTATTTTGTACATATCCAACTATCATATTTTTTATTTTTTTATAGTTTTACTCTTTTTATCCAATGTGTTATAAAACGCGGAGTCGGTTAGCAACATCATTTTATCGAATATATCAGTTTTGTGTAGCAAAACTTGTACAACAGCACATATAATCCAAAATCACATCCGCAGATGTGCCGCCATATTCATTAGATAACCATTTCAGATAGAAGTGTAATACTAGTTACGACATTGTAGCATACGACATAACATTCTGACATTGTATCATATGACATAACATATTGTTCTAACCATTCTAAATGGCATATGATATCCCAAATTTAACTAAGGTATAAGTTTCTAATCGCATCACCATTGTCACTCCACCTTTACCCCAAAAGAGTTACTTTTTTCTTCCCATCTATTCGCCGCCCTACCATCTATCAACTGCCTACTAGTAACTTTTACCTTCAAATTGCAATCGGCAACACGGGTTGCATCTTGTTCTTTCCTCTTCTTGTCTATCCGCTCCTTTATGTATCTTTGTTTCATTGCTTTGTCTCAGATGCTCCCTTGCAAACGCATGTGCTTCCTCACGATTCGCTCTCTCAGGATCGTTAATTTCATGCGTTAACATTTTGGTTGCATACTTTACTCTTAACTTAATTATTGCCATTTCTTGGCCTTCTTCTTCGCTTGGAAAGTTCAACTCCCGCTCTTTGCCGCTTCAACATTGTACATCTCCATGTGCATCATAACAAAAACTCCATCATGTGCTTACCGTGTGCAAGTTTTAAAATTTATAAACACAATTATCCGATTATTACTATAAACACATACGAGCAAGTATACTGCTCGCGATAGCAAAGTGGGTAAGTCGAGATCGTCCCAAGGGATTTTGCTTTTGAAATTGTTTTAAAAGATTGGTAACAAGAAAGCTTTGTCAAGGCTCTCTAAAATGATGGTTTTAGTGAAATTCAATATAAAGAAATATATACTTGTGTGTAGTCTATAAGGAATCATAGTAAGTGTTCATGAAGGCTTGGTGTAAACTCTTGATGTAATGCACAAATCATAAGCAAATGATTTCCAACCCATGGTTTATGTTTGTAAAATCATTTTAAGAACAATAACATATAGGTAATCCTTTCGGTCCTTATCCTAATGATTATCCTTTAGAAAATCCATTTGTTTGTAAAATGTTCTTATTAAACTCGTTCTACGAATCTTTCGACCTTCGTGATGAAAATGTTTCTAGTCTTGTTTCAATAAGTAAAC